>JAQHUG010000500.1:463433-473910 GCA_028555095.1 Dicrostonyx torquatus | reverse complement strand
AATAATAATAAACAGATGATACAATCGCAAAAAGATGAATTTAGATTTTTAGAGGAATCTTGGACACTGAAAGAGAGCAACACTAGCAAGTAGGTGAACTTACCCAGCAAAACCTCTGCAGAGATACCATACATAAAGGAGTAAGTTCATTACCAGTGTCTCATTAAGTCAGCCCCTTGCCACTTAACTTTCTCCTTGTTCTTTTCATTTATTATAAATCCCCAAAAAGGGCTAACAGAAAATGCTTCAGAGAAAATATGTTGAAGACTGTAGTCTGGGAAGGTTGCCAATGCAATCAGTGAATTCTGGGATTATTAATTGTACTATGAAGGGTTTACACACACACACACACACACACACACACATACATACACTTACAAAATAGAATATACAGGATAATTTGAGAGTGTGATGTCTGGAGTGGACTCAGGCTAATTTGAAAGATGGAACAGAGGGATAGTATGATAAAAATGAATTGATCTCACGTACTAAATTCTCAAAAATAAAACGATGAATGTATAGCCAACAACATAAATTATATACATATATTATACACATATATTCTTTACTGAATCATAAGGTACCTAAAATAAGAACTGTGACTTGTGACACTTATCTGAATAAAGAAGTATTCAGTATTGCACAAAAATGTAGACAAAGAAAAATAAGAAAACTTATTAAAAACCCAATCATATCATAACAAAAAAGGAGTTCAGTCAGCAAAATAGCATGTTTCAAATAACAGAGTACCTAAGATTGTCATTCTCTAAATATAAAACTTCTTATAAATGTGAAATTAAAGGCAGGTATATAAATAAATAAATAAATAAATTCCCGATTGGACATTTCTGCAAGTACCTACATTAAACATGCAGCAAGCACATAAAAGTTATCAATATTTTCCTCTAAGTGTAGTAGAAGTCTAAGCAGCCTTTATTATGATTCACATACCTAAGGATCATGCTGTAACATGGAGAAGTAATTTGAAGAAAACTGAAAAGCATCAAGAAAGAATGCATGAATAGCAGTGAGATATTTGGCTGTACATACTGGGTTAATAGTTTTCTAAAGACCTGATTTTGATTTTCTATCTCAAAATTATTAATGAGCACTGCTTCCTTGTCCAGCCCCTCCACACGATGCAATTGTCTAATCCAGAACAACTGTCAATCTAATTTCATCTTTATCCCTAATCATCTTCATAAAAACCAGAATATGATCACAGAGATGTCACCTTTAGAATGTGTGAATAAATTTTATAGCAAGGAATTGAAAATACTTTACCCATGCGTTTATGGGCAGTGCTTTCTATTCAGACTAGGTCAGTGACAGGCCAATAGTTTCTGACTCACATTCACTGTGTGAGATGTTTGTTATGGTCTCTTTCTGCAGATTGTAAAGGGAAGACAACCTCTGTGAAATCCTCTTCCAGGGGAAATAGAGAGTTGAATTCAACCATGTTTTTCATTTTACCAGTGTTATGTGTGATGATGCAGTCACTAGCACCTGGTTCTGAGCTAATCTGACTTCATGTTACAAGATTTATGTGGATATTCTGTTTCGTTTATTTTTTATTTTTTGGTTCTGGATCAATCTGTAAAAGTTGACATTAATTTCCTTGTGAGACAAATCCCCTGTGTTCATGGGTCCGTGACAGTCTAGGTGGATTTTCCCGTTCTCTGAATGAAAGTATGGCTGTGAGTATATGTGAGACGTGCCTGCCTCACTCCTGTGGAAATGATACATAATGTTGTAGGTTATTCTGTAACCATAGAAATTAGAAAGCCACCAGAATTATTATCAATTACCTGAAAAGTGACAGTTCAGATTTATGCAATCATGGTTACCCTCCATGATTTAACATTTATTTTGAGCTTTATTGTCCATTTTCCAGAGTGAATTGTGTGATGAAATGGGAAAGAAAACCTGTGCAGCTTCATGTGTATAAAGTGAAGATGCCTAAGGATGTGCTGCCCTCATCTCAGCAGTAAGACAAGCAAGTCAGGCTGCCTACACTCTCCTTCCAGGACCTAAGTCACAGAAATCAGTTTCAATGTAAATATACAGTGATGGTGGAGATAAACTGGATAGTAAAGCACTCATCCTGACTCTGAGGTGCCATGAGGTTCAGTGTGCACTCATTGGTCATCAGAGGCTTCTTATTCCTAGTTTTTGAGAATATCTATAACTCACATTAAAGGTATCTCCCACCATCTTCTGACATCCTTGGGCACCAGGCCTACATGTAGTGAACAAACATACTTGCAGGCCAAACACATACACACACACACACACACACACACACACACACAAACACATGCACACACAAAGCACAAAATAAATAAATCTAAAGCAATTTTTAGAAAAGAAAATTATTTGGATACATAAAAACATTCTGCATCCTTCCTTTCATCAACAATGAATATCTGATCATTTTTTCCTGTAATGCAAAATTGGTGAACTCACTAATTCTCTTTGATAAATTCTCTCCAGGAAATGTTGCCAAGAATGTCCTCTCTAATAACACTTTACCTGTTTTGTGAATGTATGAATTGTTATTCAGCAATAGTAATAGTTGTGGTCATATATATATGATCACAAAATTATACATGTGAAATATAGCAACAGAAATCTAATGTGGAAAATGCACTGATTTTTCATCGGCAGGAATCATAGACACAGGGAGATTCCTTTACAATTTTATCTCCTTTTTCTTTCTTTTCTCACCTCATTAGCATATGCTTCTCCTGAAGAGATGATGTAGTTAATATAGCAAAAATTGTGAGAATTTATTAAAATGACAACTCAAAAATTAGGGCAGCCACTCTTAGTGATTTGTGTTTGAATTTTTGTCCTTTTCTTGAAATTTCCAAATGTTATACTAACATTTCATCCTAACCTGTAAAATTTTAATTAAAATTAAAAATATTAAAATAAAATACTTAATAAATATGACTGTACTAATTTTGGGGACAGTGTAAAGTGATTTTGCCATGAGGTAGAATCTTCTAGATTAAGGTTTAATTTGCTTCTTCAAAACCCCTCTAAGTCTACTCAGTTCTCATGTGGTCTCTCATTGTTTTATAGCCCTAACTAATAAAGACCAACATCTTCAAGGTTTAAATTACTTACTAAATGACTCTTTGGAACATAAAGAAAGTGTTGAACTCTGAATTACAATGTTTGGTTCAAATTTTTCTAAGACAATAAAAAAATCCAAAACTTTGAATGAATTGGTAGAGGCAAAGTGATAGGATTAATTTTGGAGAAAAGACAATAAAACCTATCAAGTGTTAGGCTATAGTAAGTGAGGATATGGAGTGTTCTGGACACTGTACTTGTTTTATAACATAGTAGAGAAAGTTTATAGGAATTGGATAATTTTAAGTGGTATTTTATAATACGTAGTCAAGAATATGGAGTATGTATAACATTGTATCATCAATTCTCATGTTAAAATCACTTTGATAGAAAATTACAAAATAAGAGAATCATTGGAAAAACCAAATGAACAATAAAGTACAAATGCAGTACACCAGCTGCTATAGAAGTGGCCAGGAATCAATGCATTTAGAGTTTCAAGATTAGTGCAATATAGAGAAATAATAATTTATAATATTGGACATGAAGAGTAGAAAAATTTTCCAGTATGTTAATAAATTTATACAAATTAAATAGATTTTTACTAACAAAATACTACCTACTTTTTTAAGGAGAAAGTAACTAACCAGTGTAAAGATAAGAAAACTTTAAAGGGCAAGAATCAAAACTGACAGGAAGAGAAAATAGTAGACATTTTTACTCTGGGATACAAACTGGAAGAACTGGCAGTGTATTAGACCTGTGGTAAATTTCCAACAGCCAGTTCAAATCAATTCAAGCAGAGACAAAGGAAAAGAGAGTGAGGGCATCACCACTGTCTTTCACCTCAAGACCTCACAATGGAGAACAAAGAGGTGAACTTCCAGTTGGTCTTAGTTCCCAGAACATGGCTCCTCGTTTCCCCAGCTCTACTGAAATTCAGTGAAGATGATTTCAGCAGGCAGTCAGGGACCTCAATACCACCCAGAGCCTTCGCCAAATACAGATACCACTCTATGACATATTTATCACACACTAAGATACATGCAATATTTCACTTTAGTGATTCTTCAAGGTTTGTCAACCATAGAACCTCTGTAGACAAAAATATTTATAGAAATATACCACATATAGTCAGTCAATCAAAAATTAATGTAACTTAAGGTGAAATCAATAAATTTGAGAACTTTATGTGAACAATGCCAATTTACTCTTGTTCCTCCATGTTTGTAAATCAATAAAAACAAAAACAAAAAACAGAGTTATAGTATTCACTTAAAAATAGCAGGAAAAGATGACTTGGACAAGAATTTCTTATTTCTTTAAAGGACACATGAACTATATCTCTCTACTCCAGCCATTATTTGTTACATTTCAATACTAAATAAAACTTTAAGAGTTCAGCTGAACTGTACATAGTAATTTGCTCCTGAAGCAATGGCTTTTGTTTAGGAACTTTTAATGACCTTTCCTTAGGGAATGTCATTTTGTTGTGCGGTAGGTGGCACTGTGAGCACAGGAGTCACTGACTCCCCCAAACATAATGAGCCATGGAATTCTGACATGTGCTTTAAGGCAGTGGTTCTCAAACTTCCTATACTTGTGACCCTTTACTAGTTCCTCATATTATAGTGACCCCCCACAGCATAAAATTAGTTATTGTTTACTCTATAATGGTAAACTGCTACTGTGATGAATGTTAATGTAAATATATGATATACATATATCTGATATGCTACCCAAAATGGTTCTCAACCCATAGGTTGAGAACCACTGCTTTAAGCTAAGGACAAAAATCTGAATGCCAACCAAAATTGTCTCCTTACCAGGTTAGAGTTTATGTTATTTTAGAATCATTGACAGAGAAACACAGGTAAGTCAAAAGAAGTTTTATCTCTGAAAACATTTTTCGTGTCTTTTATACTTGACCTTGCAGTATGATAGGAACAAAGTGATGTCCACATTCAAATCTGCATTATATATTTTCCATGGCAAAGTGCTACTCTATATCCCCCTTTTAAGCAGTCAGCCTCAAAGGATTTCAATTGATCATTATCCATTGTTCTATTTTGTTTATGGCATGACAGCAAACAGGATCCTGCATCAGTACACTGTGTGTTTCTGAAGGGTAATATACATGTGATAAACACTTTAGAAATTAGGCATTAGTTTTTTATTTGACATGACTATGTAAATCCTGGTGAAATGAACAGAGTCACTTCATATTCTTTTGTCTCTTCAATTTTTTTTTGTTTCAAAACTTTTGTCAGCGTACAATCCATTTTCCTGTCTTTTTGAAGGCTAGATGGCGCTGTGAGCACAGTGGTCAGTAATTTATCAACTGTAGTTTGGCATGTGCTTTTAAGGGCAGCAATTTCCTCTGTCCTTAAAATGACTTGTCACCTTCTGCTAACTTTAACAAGAGATCTATGTAGACAAAAAAGAGATTCTACACCGAGAACATATTTCTTTCTCACCATTTCCCTGTTCTGGATTTCTGTAGTCTCTTTATTTGTTCTACCCTCACAAAATTTTTTTTATTTTCCCTATCTAAAATCTAATCTTAAACTCCATGGCTTACTATCCCCTACTAATCCATTACAGAGGTTAGTTAAATTCATTTAACAAACATTATTCTTAGGATGGATGACTTCATTTTTGATGATAAAGCACAAAATTGTGTAACTTTTACACATACTGAGTGGAAAATAATTGTGTAGTAATCCCTTGTGATGCATGGGCTTCTTTGTCTTCTATCATTTCTCTCTGAATAGTAATCCTTCCATTATCTTCCTTGGCTTTAGTTTTCATGAATTGCACCTACTTATCTGTGAGTATTCAATTATAAAGTGCTTCCTCTATTGGTCCATAATAGACTATTGAAATGCTGGTTTCACTTAAAGAATAATCAACAGCCTTGGTTATCATGGATATGCATATCAAAACCACTTGCAGGTGTCATTTTACACTAATCAGGACGGATAAGATCAATAAACAAACTTGTCCACATGCTAATGACAATGTAAAGTAAGGGATCCTTATCAGCTGCTGGTGAAAATGAAAACTTGTATGAATATGTTGGAAATTCTTTTGCAAGTCTGTTAAAAAGTGAAATTATAAAACTCACAGGTAAATGTTAAAAATAGAAAAAGAAACCAACCTGAATGAGGGCTTCAGTTTTGCAAAGGAGAACATAATATATATTCACTTATATTTGGAGGTTAAGTTTTAAGCTTTACAAAGACATTCAACAATCCAAAGGTATGTTATAGAATAAAGCAAAAGGAGGGATGAAAGAATCTCCCAAGGAAGGAGAAATTTCATATGTAATAATGAAGACACTTGGTGGTCACTGGAGTGGGAATATTAGCTGGAGAAATTGTTGGAATGCTGAGAAGAAAACTAAAACTATGGACCATGTAAATGGTTATCGAAACCTACTACAACAGAATTCTGAATACATAATATACAAACAAAAGAAATATAAATCTAATCACCCAGTACCTCAGATCGAAACCCCCAACCACATTTCTCTCTCCACCACATAAAATCTCCAATCCCAGGTATGGGCTACATATATTGATTTCTTGGAAAAAGACTCCACATGGAAACACACAAAAAGTAATTCTATTGCTCAGGAAATTGGTTGCTCTACACAAATTAAGGGCATGGCTCTATTACTTAATATAACACCGACACATCTCATTAAACACAGGGAAGTTGAGCATGTCCTCACTGAAGCCCTCTTACCTACACAATAGTAATGATGGTACTAGAAAGTGTTCTGCATGCTTCCTGGGGAGAAGTATAAGCAAAAGGCCAGCTCTGAACTGTTTGTTCTACAATGGCAGTAAGAAAACACTATATGATTGGATTTAAGGCCTTGAGAAAGAACACATTTTGACATTGCTCTTTTTTTCCCCGAGACAGGTTTTCTCTGTAGCTTTGGAGCCTGTCCTCGTACTAGTGCATGTAGACCAGGCAGACTTGAATTCACAAGACTTCACCTGCCTCTGCCTGAAGATTGCTGGAACTGAAGTGCTGCACCACCACCTCCTGGTCTGACATTGCTCTTGTATCCAAGCACATGGGACTAAGTATGGCAGGAACATAATGGAAAACCAGGTATTGTTGATTTGTTAACGAAATATAACAATGATTCTCAATGACATTCTGTTATGACCATGATCAGTGGGTTGTTCAGTCATCATGATAAAGATTCCATCTACAGTAAATGGGACCAAATACCAAGACCTGATACTGGACAATGTGCAGAGAATGAAAGATCTTGGATCATCCACTCATAAATGACATGTCGCCATCCAAACCCTCCCTTCGGTGCTCTGAAATCCCAGGAGAGAAGGTACATGTAATCTAAGAGCCAATGGGATTGGGGAAATGTCACCACGGAAACAATGCTTATTGGACAAAACAAGGTTGGTTCACCTTTGAACTCACAGACTGACTGCATTCACAAAGTTTAAGCAGATCCAAGTCATTTCGGGTCTCAGCACTGAGATGAGAAAGGGGATCTAATCTCTTGTCTCTAACAAGGAAGCTATCTCCATTTAGCAACTATTTCCAAAGGAAAAATTAGTTGACTCAGGTGGAGTTCCACTGGATGTATCAACTATTCTCAGGTGGAAGCCCCATGCCAAGAAGTAGACAGCTAATTCATAAGAACTCAAGTATTTGTTTATTTATTGGCTCATAAAGTTCTGTCTGTATTTGTTTGTTTTAATTAGTTTGCTTATATATTGTGATTTCCGGTTTTGTGCTTTTATGGGTTTTGTGTGAGAGCATGTTTCTCTTTGCTTGTCATGCTCTCTGTCTCTCTCTCTCTCTGTTTTCTTCTCTCTCTCTCACTCTTTTTCTCTGGTTCTTGACTTTGTTCCATTATGGTTATTTTTTCTTAAAATATCACCTGGATGTTTCTAAAAAGAGAGAAAAACTGAGGTATTAGATGGCTTGTCAGGTGGCAAGCACGGAGATGTGGTCAGAACATAATTTCTAAAAAAAATATTTTGAAAACAAGGAATAATCAAATGATTTTTTCATATTAACTCATCTTAATGCAGTAAAATTAAATTATGTGTGGCTGGAGGTATTTTAATTGGTTCAAGGAAAACTTGTGGAACTCAATTTTTGTCTCTGTCATGAGGCTTTCTGGGATACGACTCTGGTTGCCAGCCTTGGCTGGAAATCATTCTACCTACAAAGTCTTCTTGATTGTTCTACAGTTAATTTTTCATGGTAATGCTGGGTTTGAGCTCACGAGCTCCAACATGCTGGTAATTTTTTATTAAGAAAAATATTTAATAGGGCCTGGCTTACAGTTCAAATATTTAGAATACCATTTTCATGAAGGGAATCATTGTGGCATCCAGGAAGACATGGTGCTAGGAAAGAAGCTGAGAGTTTTACTTCTTGATGTTCAGACAGCAGGAAGAGCTTGAGAGTCATTAGGCTTCCTTAACTTCTGAGGCATCAAATCCCACCCTCTAGTTATGCAGTTTCTCTAACAAGCCAGACTTACTCAAATAAAGTCAAACACCCTAATCATGTCTCTCCTTATTGAACTATGGGGACCATTTTCATTCAAATCATCATATTCTACTCCCTGGTCCAATAGGTTTGTAGTAATATCATAATGCAATCTGCACTCAGTCCAACTTGAAAAGTCCCCATTGTCTATCAAAGATCAGCACTGTTTAAATGTCCAAAATTCAAAATTGCTTCTTAGACTCATGAAATCACTTAACTGTAATCCCATATAAATTTCAAATGTAAGAACACATAACATTGACAGACAGTGGCACAGGATATACA
Organism: Dicrostonyx torquatus; assembly: GCA_028555095.1. Taxonomy (NCBI): domain Eukaryota; kingdom Metazoa; phylum Chordata; class Mammalia; order Rodentia; family Cricetidae; genus Dicrostonyx; species Dicrostonyx torquatus. Next base: position 465,000 of record JAQHUG010000500.1, on the reverse strand, counting down.
TTACAATAAAAAAGGGAAGGAAGAAAGCATAGCGTGGACACACTGATAACCAGCAGGGAAAGATCCAAACACTGCATCTCCGTGTCTGATGTCAAAATGTTGCCAACACCTTTCATCATTACAAACTAAAACACACATCTTTCTATGCAATGTTCCAATACTAACAGCTTCTCTTGGCAAGAATACTATTGCTCTGGAATCTCCACCATCTTGGAGTCTCCAAGACAATCTGGCTTCATCTTCACAGATACTAAGAAATTAAAGGCCCCTCCCACATGACCAGTGATGTAGTTCTTTCTAAAGAGTGGAACCTCTTAACAGTACCACTCCATATGAGCCTATGGGGTTCATTTTTCTTCAAACCATCACACATAGTATGACGATAAGGAAAGGAAGCTCCATTGATACTCAAAACTACTCTGGTAAAAATAACGCCAGCAATAATTATTTAGAATCAAGAAATTCGAAGAAATTATAGTCTAGAAACATGAACCTTTCTAGATTCCCAATAAGCCATCTTTTGACTCATTCATTAGTAAAACAATTCAGTAATCTTTTAGCTTCCTTTTATAGAATGTGCAGTTATATCTAGAATCATTATTAAACAAAAGTATATAAATCAATTCAGTGTTGTCTAGAGTAAATATTCTTTTCACTATTATTTTATTCCCTAAAACTCATCTTCAAATATCATCCCCAAACCTTTTCTTACATGAATTAGAGAACACCATAACTTCTTTAGAGGATAATACAATTCCATGAGATAGAGGTGCAGGCCTGAATGTCAGGATTAGGGAGATAGAGCCAGGCAGATCTCTGAGTTCAAGGCCATCTTGGTCCACAGAAAAAGTTCCAGAGTAGCCAATTATAAAAAGTTAAACCCTATCTAAAACATGGAAAAAACAAGAGCATAATACAATCCATGAGGCAAATCTATCTTCTTTGTTAAATGAGTTTACAGCAAATTATGTATTTTTGCTAGTTTACAAAGGCTGATGGTCAAGGAATATCCAAGAACCATCAACACCGAATTATTTAGCATCATCTTCAGGGAAGCTGCTTCCAGTGACACAACAGGATTAGTTTTCTAAGGGAAAATTGGATATATATATATATACATATATATATATATATCCAATTATATGTGTATATATAGTGATTTTTCTGCGTCATAAAAATACTGTACTACAAACATGATAGACATATTTGTGACTTTCTAAAATATCAGAATATGTGGGATGACAGTTTCAAAAATTATTATCAATAATGTTGGCAGTCATTTTGACAATTAAATCCCAATACCCTTAATAACATGCCAATTGCAATGCAAAATTATTCTTTAGATTTTATTTTATTTCATATTATGTGTTTGTGTATCAGCATTTGCCTGAAGTCTGTGTTCCACATGTTTGCAATGGCAAAAGAGGCTAGAACACTACCTCCGATCCCCTGGAACTAGAGACACAGATGATTGTAATATGACATATGGGTAGTGGAAATTGAACCCAGGTCTTTTGGACAAAGGAGCCAGTGTTCTTAACTGTGGAGTCATTATTCATGTCCCAGG
>JAQHUG010000500.1:432096-444944 GCA_028555095.1 Dicrostonyx torquatus | reverse complement strand
ATAATTTAAGGAAAGCTGGCTAGAAATAAGTTACCCTAAGGCTAAGCATTCATAGAAAAGAATCAGTATCTGTGTATTTATTTATTTGGGTGTTGGGTGGCAGGCCCCAAAAGAGCAAAAAGCAGAGAGTAAAAAGTAAAGACAACTATAGAAGAAAACTGTCTGTATATTTTACTGATGTTTTTCTAAACTGTGGATGTACTTGCTGCCAAGAACATTACTTTAGAATTGAGGAGTACAAGTGAGTAAAAGCCCATAAATATTTTCACTTCCCAAAAGTGTGAATGTACCTCTGACCATTGTGAGAACATTTTATTACTGCTTACATCTTTGACTCATGTCATTTATACTGTCAATTTGAGAAGAATGGGAAATATACAGGAAATGCAGCTGTGGAGAAGCCTATCAGCTATTATCTATATTTAGTTAGCTGTGGCCATGCCTATGAAAGATTTTTATTGCATGATGAATTGAAGTTTAAAATTTTACCCTAAATATTGGGAGCTCATTTCATGAGCTATTTGCTAGACTGAGTAAAAGACAGAAATAAAGTTGCTATTTATGTCATGATATATGCAAGTCAAATTGAAGAAGAGCATGTTCTCTGTAAGATCTCTAGCTCTCTAATCTATACTAGTTTCTACCCCTCCAAACATTCTGTGCTCTTCAGCCCTTTGGAGCATATTTAAGATCTAAATTGTACCAAGCACTTAGAGCTCACTTTATCTTTTCATGTTGCCATAGAAGACTAGAAGCTTCTATGCCCATAACCATGTTTTGGTATCACTAAGCATTTTCTATATGGCAAGAAAGGGAGGTACTTGTGTCATTGCTGCTCTGCTTCTCTTGTGAAGACATTGTCCTTCATTCCCACATTTTTATGTCCTGCTTCCAGACAAACACTATAGCTAGCAGTCATTACTACTGACTTTGAGGGACACGCTGGATGATATAACCATAGTGTTGACAAGATTCCTGGCAAGTGCTGGGAAAACAGTTTGTCTGAAGACATATTTAGATGGTGAAGACATTTTAATCACTCTTGCTAGGAGGGGCAGGGGACTATTTCTTTAGAATCCCTCATTCCAGTCAGTTCTGCAGGTTAGAGGATTTGTTTCTGTGCTTTTCAGATAGACAGCTTGATTAATGGTATATTTGGTACTTCATATTGGTTTATAAATTAACAAGTTTTCCAATTTTTGGTTTGAGACAGTGTTTTATTTAGCTCATTCTTGTCATAATCTTGCTATGTATCTTAAGTTGGCCTTGAATTGCTGATCATTCTTCCTCTGTCTCTTTGTGAGAGCCCAAGGTTGACTCTGTTTCCATATGGAGTAATTTCTGATTTAATGAAGTCATTTGAGTTCAAGATTGCTTGCCTGCTTTGTTTTTACCAGTAACCTTGAGGGCTAGGAGTAACATCCCACAGAAAGAACATTTTTGCTGAGTTGAAAGACCACAGTTTTCTATTAAGATCGAGGTTGAATGTGCCAGCCAGAGGCACTCCTCATTAGAGATTAGAAGTTCCTTAGTTTAATGAGATAATACATCTGTTTTGAGTTTCCTCCTAAGGATGGTGCAGGGAGGTTGTTAGCTGACTCTATTATCCTGTCTTTTCACTATATTTAGTATATATGCTGCCTGAGAAATAATTTAATTACTTAACCCAGAACAGCTGTTGATCTACTTCATCTTTTTCCCAGTTTACCTTTCTAAAAACCATAATATGATCACACAAATGTCACCTTATGTTGCAAGGAAAGGGCCGCTTGTTTGTCCCGGCCACCCAGCTAGCTTAGCCCTGAAATAACCACACAGAAACTGTATTAATTAAATCACTGCTTTGCCCATTAGTGATAGCCTCTCATTGGATAACTCTTACACCTTGATAACCCATTTATATTAATATGTATTTTGCCATGTGGCAGTGGCTTAATGGGAAAGATTCTAACTGGCATCTGTCTCAAGCAGAAGATCCATGGTCTGTCTCTCTCTTTCTCTTTCTCTCTCTCTCTCTCTCTCTCTCTCTCTCTCTCTTTCTCTCTCTCTCTCTCTCTCTCTCTCTCTCTCTCTCTCTCTTGCTCTCTCCCTCTCTCTCTCTCTGCCATTTTTTCTACCAGCATTCATTTCTGCTTTCTCTCCACCTACCTAAGTTTTGCACTATCAAAAGGCCAAGGCAGTTTCTTTATTCATTAACCAATAAAATCAACACATAGACTGAAGGAACTTCTACACCATTTCCCATTTTCAGTTTAAAAAAAGATGAAGGCTTTAACATAGTAAAATTACATATAACAAAACAGTTATCAAGCAAGAATTTTAGTTACAATATTTATATTTATCTTTTATCATAACTAAGGAAAACTATAACTATATTTTTTTAAACTCCATTAAAGAATCCAGAAGGATATTCTGAGGAATGGTTGAGTAAATTTAATAGCAAGGAATTGAAAATATTTTACCCATGCCTTTATGGGCACAGTTTTCAGACTAGTTCAATGAAAGGCCAATAGTTTCTGACTCATATTCTTCTGACTGAAATATTTGTTATGGTTTGTTTCTAGGAGTGGTAAAGGAAAGACAACCTCTGGGAAATCATCTTCCAGGGGAATTAGAGGGTTAAATTCAACCATGTTTACCATTTCACCAGTGTTGTGTGTGATGATGCGGTCACTAGCACCTGATTCTGAGCTAATCTGACATCATGTAACAAGATTTATGTGGATATTCTTTCTTTGTTTGTTCTCAGACAATCTGTAAAAATTGACATTAATTTCCTTGTGAGACAAATCCCCTGTATTCAAGGCTCCATGACAGTCTAGCTGGATTTTTCAGTTCTCTGAATGTGAGTATGGCTGTGAGTATATGTGAGAAGTGGCTGCCTCATGCCTGTAAAAGAAGTGCATAATGTAGAAGGTTGTACTGTAAGCATAGAAATTAGAAAGTCACATGAATTATCATAAATCATCTAAAAACTAAATTATTGACACTTAAGGTTTCTGTAATCATGGTAAATGTCATGATTTAACATTTAGTTTGAGCTTCATTGTCCATTTTCTGGAGTGAATTGTGAGATGAAGCGAGAGAGAAACCCTGTACAGCTTCATGTGTATAAATTGAAGGTCCCTAAGGATGTGCTGCCCTCATCTCAGCGGTGAGACAAGCAAGTCAGGCTACCTACACTCCCCTTCCAGGACCTAAGTCACAGGAGTCAGTTTCTATGTAAATATACAGTGATGTTGGAGATAAACTGGACATACAGATAGTAAAGCACTCGTCCTGACTCTGATGTGCCATGAGGTTCCTTGTACACTCATTGGTCATCAGAGACTTTTTATTCCTGGTTTTTGAGAATATCTATAACCCACATTACAGGGATCCACCACCGTCTTCTGACTTTCTTAGACACCAGGCCTACATGTAGTGAACAAACATACTTGCGGACCAAACACAAAAAGATAGACAATAAATAAATATAGAACTAATTTCAGAAAACAAAATTGTTTGGATATGTAAAAATATACTGCTTCCTTCATTACTTTAACAGTGAATATCTGGCCATTTTTCCTTTAACACAAAATGAGCATGTTCAGTAAGTGTCTTTGACAAATGCTGTCCAGGATCTGTTGCCAGGAACGTCCTAATAATTCTTTTTATGGGTTGATTCCTATACTTTACTTGTTTTGTGAATGTATGAATGTTACACAGCACATAGTAATGATTGTGGACAGATAAGGAAATGATCTCAGAATTATACATGTGAAATGAAACAATTGAAATCTAATGTGGAAAATGCACTGAATTTTCAACGGCAGGAACCATAGACACAAGGGAGATTCCATTAAAACTTTATTTTCTTTTTTCTTTCTTTTCTCCCTCCATTATAATATGCTTCTCTTGAAGAGATGATGTAGTTAATGTAGCAAAAATTGTAAGAATTTACAAGAAAATTATAACTCAAAATATCAGGGCAGCAACTCTTAGTGATTTTTCCTTGAATTTCTNATAATTTAAGGAAAGCTGGCTAGAAATAAGTTACCCTAAGGCTAAGCATTCATAGAAAAGAATCAGTATCTGTGTATTTATTTATTTGGGTGTTGGGTGGCAGGCCCCAAAAGAGCAAAAAGCAGAGAGTAAAAAGTAAAGACAACTATAGAAGAAAACTGTCTGTATATTTTACTGATGTTTTTCTAAACTGTGGATGTACTTGCTGCCAAGAACATTACTTTAGAATTGAGGAGTACAAGTGAGTAAAAGCCCATAAATATTTTCACTTCCCAAAAGTGTGAATGTACCTCTGACCATTGTGAGAACATTTTATTACTGCTTACATCTTTCTTTTCTCCCTCCATTATAATATGCTTCTCTTGAAGAGATGATTTAGTTAATGTAGCAAAAATTGTAAGAATTTACAAGAAAATTATAACTCAAAATATCAGGGCAGCAACTCTTAGTGATTTTTCCTTGAATTTCTGTCCTTATCCTTAAATTTCCAAATGTTACACTAATATTTCATCCTTGCCTGTAAAATTAAAGTAAAACAAAATACTTAACAACCATGACTATATTCACTTTGGGGAGAGTCTATCGTGGTTTGGCCATGAGGAAGAATCTTCAGGATTTATATTGAATTTTCTCCTTCAAAGCTTCTCTCCAGGGTAGACATCTCCTTAAAGGGAGACTCCTCTAATTCTCCTAAGTTCCCATATGGTCTCTCATTGTTTTCTTGCCTAACCAATAAAGACGAACATTTTCAAGGTTTCAATTACTTAGTAAGTGACTCCTTGGAAAATAAACAAAGTGTTGAACTCTGAATTACAATGTTTGGTACAAATGCTTCTAAGACAACAAGAAAATCCACAACTTTGAATAAAAGGGCAGAGGCAAAGTGATAGGACCAATTAGGGAAAAAAGTTAACAGAAACTATCAAGTGTTAGGCTATATTAAGTGAGGATAGGAAGTGCTCTGTCCCTTACTTGTTTTAGAACATAGTATAGAAAGTTTATTGAAACTTGGATAATTTTTAATGATCTTTTATAATATGTACACATAAATATGGGAAATATATGACATTGTATCATCAAATCTCATGTAAAATCACTTCGATAGAAAATTACAAAATAAGAGAATCATTGGAAAATCAAAATAACAATAAAGGACAAATGCAATAAACCAGCTTCTATCTAATTGCAGTGACTCATTACATTTAGAGTTTTTAGATTGCTACAATATAGATAAATGATAACTTATAATATTGCAGCAGAGGGGTGAAAAACTGTTTTAGGATGTTAATAATTTCATACAAATTAAATAGTTCTTTACTAACAAACTCCTACCTATTTTTCCAGGATAAAGTAACTAACCAATCTAAAGTTAAGAAAAGTTTAATGAGCAAGAATCAAAACTGACAGGAAGAGAAAACAGTAAATATTTTCACTCTGGGCTACAAGTTGAAAGAACTGATAGTGCTGGTAAATTTCCAACAGCCACTTTAAATTCACTCAAGCAGTGACAAAGGAAAACAGAGTGTGGGGATCACCACTGTTTTTCACATCAAGCCCTCACAATGGAGAACAAAGGGGGAAAGCTCCATTTGGTCTTTAGGTCCCACCCACCAGGCACTGGGGCCCTCCATTCTCCAGCTCTACCGATATTCAGTGAAAATGATTTCAGCAGGGTGTCAGGGGCCTAAATACCACCTGGAGACTGTGCCAAATACAGATATCACTCTATCATATTTATCACACACCAAAATGTGTGAAATCTTTAACTTAGGTTATATTTCCCAGGTTTGTCAACCATAGAACCATTGTAGATAAACATATTTATAGAAATATACCACATATAGTCAGTCATTCAAAAAAAATTATAACTTAAGGTGAACTCAATAAATTTGAGAGCTACATATGAACATTATGTGTATTCATGCCAATATACTCTTGTTCCTCCATGTTTGTAAATAAAATAAAAAAACAGACTTATAGTATTTGATTTAAGAACAACAGAAAAAGATGACATGGACCATATATTTCTTTATATGAAGCACGAATTATATCACTCTACTCCAGCCATTATTTGTTACATTTCAATATTGAAATGAAACTTTAAGAATTCAGCTGAAATGAACACAGTACTTTGCTCCTGATGCAGTGGTTTTCATTTAGGAAATTTTAAATGACCTTTCCTTAGGCAACTTCATTTTGTAGGGCGGTAGGTGGCGCTGTGAGCACGGGAGTCACTGACTCCCCAAAAACTAATGAGCCATGGAATTCTGACATGCACCTTTAAGGCAGTGGTTCTCAAACTTCCTATACCTGAGATCCTCTACTAGTTCCTCATGTTATGGTGACCCCTGCAACCTTAAAATTATTTAGCTTTTTCTCTATAATGATAACTTTGCTACCGTTGTGAACGTTAATGTAACTATCTGGTAAGCTACCCAAAAAGGGTCTCAACCCATAGGTTGTGAACCACTGCTTTAAGCTAAGGGAAAAAGATCTGAATACAAACCAAAATTGTCTCTTTATCAGAGGAGAGTTTATGTTCATCTTAGAATCTGTGACAGAGAAACACAGGTAAATCAAAATAAGTTTCAACTCTGAAAGCATATTTTCTTGTGTTATATACATGATCTTAGGCTGGTCCAATTGCTCCTGTTGCAAACCCTTTTTTTTTCCTTTTACAGAATATTCCTGTACCACTCCTTTCCTTTTCCCTCAAGATTTTTAATCTTCAAAATCCAAATTTTCCAGGACAGGAGTTTTCCTTTCCTTTCATCTTTCTTTTCTTTTCTTTCCTTTCCTTTCTCTTTGTTTGTTTCGTTCCTTCCTTCTTGTTTTCTTTCTTACTTTCTTTCCCATGGGCATTTTTAGTTACAGATGGAACAATGCACACAAATGTACAAATGACTGAAACCAAGAGAGATAGAAGAAGAGAAAATAAAAAAAAATAAAAATGAGGGAGCCAAGGCCATGGCTGAGGAACCTTCCAATGGCATCAGTGCCATTTAATTTTTAGGTTTTCAAGCACAACCATCAATCTGTGCATGAGATGCTCAGTAGGAAGGAAGGAGCGATTTAAGACAGTGAGATTGAAGAGTGATTTCCTAATATGAAGGGAAGAGAACAAGAGGCCAGAGATATGTAGCACGTAAACTTAGATAAGAGAAGTAATTTCATCATCTGGTGACAGTGACTCAAAACTAGATGATATCTCATCACTGACAACACACACACTGTTGTGCTGCATAATTTAAGATGGTAATATGTGCCATGATACTTAATAATGTGACACAGAAACAAATATCTTTAATAAAAGTGTATCTCTTGTTTTCTGTTTGGAGACATATTGGTGGAAAAAAACTAATGGTATCAAGTAAAATCAAAATGTATTAGACATCCACACGTATTTAGGAATTCAGGACAAACGCACTTTTAAAGGACAAACCTGTTGAAAATTCAATGCAAAAACTTCATTCTAAATAAGAACCAGATGGATGCATAAGATGAAAGTTTTCCCGCACAGAATTAGTGCTAGGGTTAAAAAGCAAAAGGATATCTTTAGGTCTCATTTATAAATCTACATTTGACAGTAAGTTCATGATTTAAGTGATTTAGGACTTAATTTAAACAATGAAATCCTAAAACTGAAAACGCAAGAAGGAAAGTGCTCAATGCCAAGCTCCTGCGACTTGGAAGTGCAACTGTGTTTAATTCCGGGGCGGGGGGGTGGGGGTGGGAGTGGATCGCAAATAAAGAGAAACTTTGATTTAAACAACAAATTCTTCACAGAAAGATGCCAGATCTCCTACGACCTAAAAGTGCCACTGTGTTTGCTGCTTGGGGAAAATGGCAAAGAAAAAGAAACTTTCGTTTAAATAAAGAAATTCTGCTCGCATAGCTAACAGGGCTGCAACCTGAAAGTGTGTCGGTATTTCCTGCTCCCGGGAAACAGCAAAGGAAGAGAACTTGTGATCCCTGTGGTTTCCTCCTGTTTCCTTTTCTGCCTTGTCAGCAGGAATGTGACACACTTCCTTTAGTGCTTCTTTCTGAGGTATGAAGGGAATGTTAAAACCACTAGCAGTATTGTGGAAGCTAAAGGAGATGGGTTTCTAAGTCCACTCCTCAGAATAATCTAGGAATATGTTTAGAAAATAATTGTAACAAAGAAGAACATGGCTATACAGAGCATCACACTCCTGTGTCTTGGATGGAAGGAGGCTAAAGAGGAAAGATGAGGAGACCAAAGGGAATGAAGTTTTATTTTTGTGATTTCGCTAAGCATTACCTTTTGGGATATAGTTTATCTAGAAACAATTAAATCATCAATGATAGAATATTATAATACATAAAATATATCATGTTCCAATAAATTTTACACATTTTGACATTTTAATGTTAATTTAAAACCTTTTATTTTGACAAATACAGCAAAGAACATACCTCACTCTTTAACAAATACACATGATTTACTCCTCTTACAGCTGTAGATTCTACATAGTAATGCAGAAAACAAATTGAAGATTAGAAAGCAAAAAAAATACATATTCCTCACTCCTGTTACAGATAGAACCATGGCTTCACTCAAACTAAGCAACTGGTGTACTGTGGAACTATATGCCCATACACATGCGGGATTTAAGTTTTTGACTTGGATACAGATACATTTTGTATGTTGCAAAGTAGTAACTCTGTGGATTGGGAAATACTTGGTAGTCTTTTTATAAATTAATTTATTGCTATTTTTATGGTAAAACTAGCCTGTGTGTTCAAGATTATATATGCACTGTAAATGTCAGTGTATTTAAAGCAGACAGAATGCTGTTAGCACATGTAATCCATGGTGCATTAGCGTTTACAGCACATCTGTCCAAGCTTTTCTGCATTTTAGATTCAGCTTTAAGAAGTCAAGTGTATTTGTAATGTTTTGCTTTATCTCTCATGTCTCCATTTTCCCATAAAGGTTTAATATACTTTCTGTATTCTTTATATTGGGTGGTTTCATAAATATATGCCAAAGAGACTTTCTATTCTGACTCAAACTATTTTGTGTTTTATGTATTTCTTGTGCTTCTATGGGTAACTTTTATATTAGGTTAGTAAATTTTATTTTATGATTATTTTGAAAGATTTTCTGGGATTTTGAGCTGGGATTCTTCTTCCTCTATTTTTATTTTTCTAAGGAACCTTTTCAAAGTTTTCCAGATGTTCTGGATATTTTATGTCAGGAGTTTTAGATTTACTGTTTTCTTTGCCTTGTGTATTCATGTCCTCTAATGTATCATCAATGTCTGATATTCTTTCTTCCATCGTTCGTTTTCTGTTAGCCAAGCTTAATTCTGTAGTTCTTATTTGAACCTGTAAGCTCTTCATTTCATCATTACCACAGATTGTGTTTTGTTTTCTTTATTGTTCTTTGTTTTCCAAATCCTTGAACAGATGCATTCATTTATCTACACTGTTTTCCTGGATTCCTTCAAATGATATATTCATTTGATCTTTAAAAACCTTTATCATCTTCATATAGGCAGTTATGAACCTTTCCTGTGCTTGAGCAATGCTGATGTATTCTGGGACTCTATCGCGGTAGTGGGAGGAGAAGATCTTGGTGATCCTTTGATAATGGGTCAGAGATGAAAGAGAGACCACAGCAGGTGTTCTGCTAAAGATCCAGGGATGATAGTGGGGAAATAGGGATCAGAAAAATGGAGGGATAGATGAATCTCCATTACCTTATCTGGTTTCCTGTCTGTAGTGGTTTTTTGGTTAGCAGGGGTGCCTGCTGCAATTTGGAGCCAGGATAAAGCAGAGTCATGAAAGGAACTTGAGAGGAAGGTCTGTGTGATTCACAGGAGACATGGTAAGGCTGGGCAAGGAATACAGGAGCAGGTTTTCTTTTGCAGTATTAGGGATGAGGATGAGGAATTGGGTTTGTCAAAGAGGAGGGAGTGGTGAAGGCCTTTAGTTACTTTACCTGTTCCCTGACCTACTCAACTGTTGAGATTTCAGGGAAAGTATGGTGTTAAAGTTTGGGATAATGGGATGATTTGGGAGAAGGAAGATTGAAGGAGAAGATCTTTATGATACATTGGGTATGTGGTCAGAAAGAAAACGAAGACCTCAGCAGGTATTCTTTAAAGGGAGGTTGATGAGACTATGAGAATGGGATTGGTGGGGAAAGGAAATCTGGAGTCAGCCTACAGACTTCCCTGGAACGAGTTTCATGAAAATCTCTTAACTACAATATCTTGTAAAGTAAAAATTAAAAAAAACAGATCACAAACTTCTAACATAAATTGAAGCATGATATATGTTATGATTTCTAAAGGGAAAATGTATGTACAGTGAGGAAATGCTGGACCAAAGCAAGACTGAAAACTAGCTCAGAAATCTTCATATTCTGCATGTCCATGTTCAATATCACATCATTGTAAGTGGCTGATATTTTGGACTGCTGTCTCCCTAATAATGGTATGGAGACTTATTATTAATTATAAAAAACTTGGTCAATAGCTTAGGCTTGATTCGATCACTTAAATTATTTCACTTTTTAAATTTACTAGTTGTTACTATTTTTTCATTACAAACAACACAAGTTTCCTCTCCCTCCTGTTTTTCTGCTCCACCCACCCTCTCCCCTTTCCAGCCCACATCTACTCCTCAGCCAGGGTGATGCCTTCCATGGGGAGTCAAGAAATTCTGTCACACCACTTGCAGCATACTAAGGCCCTTCCCCCTATATCTAGGATAAGGAAGATATCCCTCCAGAGGGAATGGACTTCAAAGAGCCATTTCGTGCACTAGAAAAAATACTGGTTTAACTGTTAGTGGTCCCACAAACTGCCCATGCCACAAAACTGTCCCACACACTCAACATGTCTAGTTTGGTCTTATCCAGGTTTCCAAGCTGGCAGTCTAGAATCAGTGAACTCCCACTTACTCAGGTCAGTGTTTTTTTTAATGTTGGTTTTCCCATCATGATCTTGACCCCTTTGATAATGATATTATTATTCTTTCTCTATGTTAGAGGCTTTAAGAGTTCATTCCAGTGCTTAGCTATGCATCTCTGCATCCGCTTCCATTATTTATTGGATGAAAGATCTATGATGACTTTAAGGTAATGATGAATCTGATTATAGGGGAAGGCCAGTCAAAGTACCATCTCTACTAATGCTTAAATTCTTAGATGGATTCATCCTGAAAATTTTGCAAGTGCCTGGATTTCTGCAAAGTATATAGTGACTTTTACTTTCAAGGTATCTCTTTCCTTGCTCATGCTCTCTGTCCTTCACCAACTCAGCCTCACAGATTTTTCTTATTCTCCACACCACTCCACTTATCCCCTCCCCACTTTTCCACAACACTTCCCCCTCCCACCATGATTCAAATTTACTAAAGAGAACTTTTCTGCTTCCTTTTCCTTAGGGGATACATGTATGTTCCTCCTAGGGTTCTCCTTGTTTCCTGTCTTCTCTGGGGATGTGGAGAACAGGCTGATCATCATTGGCTTTATGTCTGATATTCACTTATGAGAGAGCATATGCCCTGTTTGTTTTTCTGTGTCCAGTATTCACTCAGGTTGGCATTTGAAACTCCATCCATTTGCCAGAAATTTTCCAGATTTCCTTTATTTTTACCTTGAGTAATAATCCATTGTGCAAACATATCACATTTTCTTTATTCATTCTTCAGTTGAGTGGCATTTATGTTGTTTCCAGGCCCTGCCTATTAAAAATAATGCTGCTCTGAACATAGTTGAGAAAATGTCCTTGTATTATATGCCCAAAGTAGTGTTGCTGTGTTCTGAGGTAGATAAACTCCCAATTTTCTGTGAAACCACTACACTGATTTCCAAAGTGGCTATACAAGATTACACTCTCACCAACAATTGAGGAGGTCTCCCTTACTCCACATGTAGTTATTAACATGTAGAAAATACCTGACTTTGAACAGAAGACTGAGCTGTGAAATATATCAGGAAATCAAGAAACCTGGCATCAACAGACCAAATAATTCTATAAAAAATGGTGGTAGAGACGTAAACAAGCAACTCTCAACAGATGACTCTCAAATGGCTGAAAGGCACTTAAGGAAATGCTCAATATTCATGTCATATTATTGCTATGTAGCTTAAGTTGGCCTTGAATTGCTGACCCTTCTTCCTCTGCCTCCTTGTGGTAGTGCATGTGTGACTCAATTTCCATCTGGAGAAATTTCTGACTTAATGAAGTCATTTGAGTCAAGCTTGCTTGCCTGCTTTCCTTTCTCCAGTAACCTTGAGGGCTATAAGAAGCATCTTATATAAAGAACATTTTTTGTTGAGTTGAAAGAGAAGATTTTTCTACTAAGATCTGTGGTTGTGTGTGCCAGCCAGAGGCACTCCTCAATGTAGATTAGAAGTTCCGTAGTTTAATGAGATAATGCATCTGTTTTGAGCTTCCTACCTAGGAAAGTGTAGCAAGGTGATCAGCTGACTTTATTGTTGTTTATTCTGCCTTTTGACTGTATTTAGCATATGTGCTGGCTGAGAAATAAACTAGAGGTCCTCAGGTTTACCCTATGTTTGTGTCTATATTTCTCTTAATCTGCCATTTCCTATACCCTCATGTCCCATCACAGGTACCCATTGCTGATTCCTGTTGAGTGGGCTCTGACACTTCCTCAACAAAACTGACATTTTTAATAATTAATTACTTAAAACATAACAAGAAAACAAAAACTGTGCTCCATTGTGGAAACCTAGGCTGAAGCATCTGCTCAAGTAGGTACTTGAGATGTACCTTGTAAAGTATGGTTCTTAATGCTTCCTATGTGTTTGATATATTCTCTGTTCTTTTTTTCTTTCTTTT
>JAQHUG010000500.1:396221-415178 GCA_028555095.1 Dicrostonyx torquatus | reverse complement strand
GTATGTTGTTTCTTTATTTTCATTGAATTCAAGGAAGATTTTAAGTTCTTTCTTTATTTGTTTCTTGATCTAGGGGTGGTTCAGTAGTTGACTATTCAGTTTCCATGAGTTGTAGGCTTTCTGTGGGTATTGAATTCTAACTTTATTCCATGGCGATCTGATAGTACACAAGTGTTACAACAATTTTTTTGTATCTGTGAATGTTTGCTTTGTTACCGATTATGTGATCAATTTTCGAGAAGGTTCCATGAGATGCTAAGAAGAAGGTATATTCCTTTCTGTTTGAGTGGAATGTTCTATAGATGTCTGTTAAACACATTTGATTCATGATATCTGTTAGTTTTCTTATTTCTCTGTTAAGTTTCTGTCTGGTTCACCTGTCCATTGGTGAGAGATTAGTGTTGAAATCTTCTACTATTAGAGTGTGAGGTTTGATGTGTGCTTTGAGTTCTAATAATGTTTCTTTTATATGTGGGTGCTTTTATATTAGGGGCATAGATATTCAGGATTGAGACTTCAACCTGATGAATTGTTCTTTTTGCAAGTATAAAGTGTTTTTCGCCATCCTTTCTGATTGATTTTGGTTTGAAATCAATTTTGTTAGATATTAGGATAGCCACACCTGCTTGTTTCTTGGAGCCATTTTTCTGGAAAACCTTTTCCCAACTCTTTACTCTGAGTTCATGTCTGTCTTTGAGGTTGAAGTATGTTTCTTGTAAACAGCAGAATGTTGGATCCTGTTATTTTATCTATTCTATTAATCTGTGCCTTTTTATCAGTTTATTGAGTCCATTGATATTAATTGACATTAATGATGAGTGGCTGTTAACTCCGGTTATTTTTCTTTTCTTGGTGATAGTGTTTGTGTGTTTCCCTTCTTTGAGTTGTGGTGGTGGAGGGTTGTCAGATGTCTTTGATATTATATATTATTGTTGGCTTCCATGGGTTGTGGTTTTCCTTCTAGTACTTTTTTCAAGGCTGGGTTTGTGGCTACATATTTTTTAAGTCTGTTTGTTTTTCTGGAAATATCTTGTGTTTTCCACTGATGGTTAATGCAAGCTTTGTTTGTTATAGTAGTCTGGGCTTTCATCCATGGTCTCTTAGTTACTGCAGCACATCTATCCAAGCTCTTCTGGCTTTCATGGTTTCCATTGAGAAGTTGGGTGTAATTCTGATAGGTTTACCTTTATATGTTACTTGACCTTTTTTCATTTGCAGCTCTTAATATTCTTTCTTTATTCTGTATGTTTTGTGTTTTGATTATTATATGGTGAGGGGATGTTTTGCTCTTTTTTTTTTTGATCCAGTCTATTTGGTGTTCTGTATGATTCTTGTACCTTCATAGGAATATCCTTCTTTAAGTTGGGAGAGTTTTCTTCTATAATTTTGTTGAATATATTTTCCAGGTCTTTGAGATGTAATTCTTATCCTTCTTATACCCCTATTATTCTTAGGTTTTGTCTTTTCATGGTGTCCCAGATTTCCTGGATGTTGTGTGTTAAGAATTTGTTGCATTTGTTGTTTTCTTTGATCAATGTGTTTATTTCCTCTATCGTATCTTCAGCATCTGAGCTTCTTTCTTCTATCTCTTGTATTCTGTTGGTTATACTTGACTCTGTAGTTCCTGTTCATTTACCCAGATTTTCTATATCCACCCATCCCTTGGTTTGTGTTTTCTTCATTGCCTTCATTTCGGTCTTCAAGTCTTGAACTGTTTCTATTACCTGTTTGATTGCTTTTTCTTGGTTTTCTTGGTTATCTTTGAGAGATTTATTCATTTCTTCTACCTTTTTGTTTGTCTTCTCATTCATTTCTTTATAGGAGTTTTTCACATCATTTTAAGGGTCTTATTATTTTCATGAAGCTACATTTAAAGTCGATTTCTTCTACTTCTTCTGGAACAGGGTTTCCAAGTTTTCCTTTTGGGTGTTCACTAGATTCTGGTATTGTCATGTTGCTTTTCAGGTTGTTGGAGGAATTCTTGCATTGGTTTCTGCCCATCTCTTCCTTCAAATGCAGCAAGGAAAATCTGGGCATCTTGGTCCAATCTTTGCTGTGACTGATTTTGTTCTTTGGTCATTATTTTGGTCTGCCCTCTCTTAGGACCCCTCAGTTCTGGAGCTGGCTGTGCTGGTGGATTTAAGGACCCGGCAGATGGAAAGAAGTGCCCTCTGAATGGATCTCCTCAGTACAGGAGCAGGGTCATGTGAAATAAAAAATCTGCTGCAGCAGGACCTGAAGGGGTCCTGTATTTGGTTCCCCGACTGACTGGCCAGGCTAGCACACACTTACCCCTCTGGATGGATCTCCACTTTGCAGGAGCAGGAAATCTTCCTGGGCCAAGGACCTCGCAAACAGTAGGGCAGACCCTCTGGAATGATCCTTCTGTGTAGAAGCAAGAAGTCTTCATGGACCAAGGACCTTGAAGACAATAGAAAAGGTTTGGGGGAGGCAGGGTAACGTGGAACAAAGAAGCCCCTGCAGCAGGAGCTGGAGGGGTCCTGCACTGGGCTCCCAAAACTCCTGGTTGGGCGGGCACACACCCAACCCTCTGGATAGATCCCCCCCCCAGCACAGGAGCAGGCTGGCATGTATTCTTTAATCTTAGTAAAGAAGGCTGCTGGGAACAAAGCCTTTTTTGACCTGTTGTTCCATCAGCTGACATCGAGACAAGCCATATGCCTGTTATCTAAAGTCATTTATTTTACTGTGATAGAGAAGACCTGTATCTATAAGAGCTGAATCATATAGATAGCATGCTATAACAAATAAGTTTTTTATGTACAGATTTAGATATCAGCCTGTTGTTACTTGTTTAAGATAAATTTTAGTTACAGATCATATAGAGTTTTAATCCATACCTAATGAATTTGTAAATCCTAAGATAAAAAAGTTTATGTACAACAGAGATAGCATTCCTGCATTGATTCATGCCTGAGTTTCATTAAACTATTGAATGACTGAGAATTTTCTAATAAAATTTCATTGATTATATCAATTTCAGACTATTAAACTGTACAATCTGGAGTGCAATCTTTTTTTGTAGAGAATACAGGATTTGACTATAGAATATATGTTCCTAGTCCTATTGAAAGGACTTATATAAAAGCAATAAAAACAGTCTTTGTAAAATTTTGAGAATCACTTTTGTAAATACCTACGTGACAGTTTTAAAAAGATCTTAAAGCAGGGTGGTAGTGAGACACGCCTTTAGTCTCCTTTCTCGGGAGTCAGATTTGGGGTTATCTCTGTGAGATCAAGGCCAGTCTGGTTTACAAGCTCTAGTTCCAGGACAGGCTCCAAAACTACAGAGAAACACTATATGAAAAAAAAAACAAAAATAAGTAAATGAATAACAATAAATAAAAATAAAAATAAAAACTTTAAAATATTTTTGATAGTGATTATTTGTAAATCCTGAGTAATATGCTAATGTAAACTCCCAATTATTACCAGTGCATCAGAAATAATTGAACTGTGCTTCACTTAGAGCTATAGTTTCTGTAAGCTCATTACTAGTAAGGGGTTATTTCTATGAGATACTGTTTTAGCAGCAGCAGTATTTAATAAATTAATAGCTAAATATATGTTTGTATATGTAGAATTTAACTGTAATTTTAGAAAATAGTGTAAAATGGAAAGTCAAACCACAATTGTGACAAACAGATGACAACTGAACCAATGAGAAGTTACAGAATTTTATTTTGCTTTTATCATGAAATTTAAGCATTCATTTAAGTACTGATTAGATGAGCAGAAAAGAATATACTCCATTTAATGAATGATTGATTACCCCTTTCATTGGCTCTATTTATGTTAGTTCCTATGAATGTGAATTTGGAGAAATGTTCCTCTGAATATTGTGTTCTTGTGGATCTTATGAAATATTTCAATAATTGTATTAAATGTTTTGTCTCAAAGGACTGAGAAAAACATTAATTTCCACTTTGTAATTTATGATCATGATCCCTTTTGAGTGGGAAGACTGAGGTTCTTTAACTCCTAATATTTATTTAAAGACATTTTTTCTTTCCATCACCATTGGGAGCAGTGTGTCATGTACCCATGTTTGGAACCAGGTGTGGAAAGTCCCAGCAGACTTAGTAGCAGGAAGGGAAAAATGATCAGGATGAAGTAGAAATTTACCCCAAACAGTCTGATTTAGCACCTGGTTAGAACTTGTAGATTCTGACATCAGCTTGAATATTTTTGTCATATTTTAGCATGGCACAGTTTTGGAGAAATGTTTTCAGATGATAATTAACTTAGTCTCATCACTACAATAATGCTCAAGACATGTTAACCTTGAAGGTATTTGTAAATTACATATTATTTTGTCTGTTATAAAGTTTTTGTTGAGTTTGAATCAATGCTCCACATAAGGAACTAGGGAAGTGACTGGGACAAAGATAATGACCTAATTCTAAGATAACACAGATGTTACTTAAGCTGTTGCAAATTAAAAATGATGTTTGTCACAAGTATACATTTTATGGCATAGAAACAATATTCAAAGTTTTAGGGGGAAGGGTCTGGTGATAAGTAAAACAAATGCTGGAAGACACAGGCAGAGCCTGACTCATCAGAGAGGAAAGGATCAGCAGACTGTAAACTACACCCATTCCTGCATTCCAGGAATGACATTTTATCATCTTTTTCCTTTGAAGTATGCCTTGGAGTGAGTTTAATTCTCCTGGGTTCTTCAGTGCGCACTTTGTGACCTCTACAAGCCTTGTTTTTGTTTTCATTTCTATACAAGATGAATTATTATTTCCTTACCTCTGACTGTTGCCAGTATGACAAATGAGTCCATGAATTGTTTGGATAAAATCAAAGTATAGAGAGCATCTGGCAGTGGAATTATCTTCAAAACATCACTTCCTTCTATAATCACTTCCCCTACACTTTCTTTAAGAGTTATCTTTGAAAGCCAAGAAAGCAGTTGTATGGCACATTATAGTCTAGCCAAGAAGCCTTTTTCCTTAAGGTCAGTCCTGTGACCAATCACTACATTCAGAGAGCTACAATTGAGCTTTCCTGAGAAGGAGAATTTGCTAATCCACACAACAATTTTCAGATTGTTCCTGTGAGGGCCACAAGATCCAATCATTGACGCTTTCAGTGTCAGGATGTACGAATTGTTCCAAAACTTCGAGGTTGGAATATGTGGGTAGAAGATGAGGGGCTTGTGCATAATCTGAAAACAGGTCAGGCATCTGAGGTATGAGGCCAAGTGTATATTGAAGAAAACACATACCTCAGGTATATAGCTATGCTATACAATTTGCTGCAGAGTCCAGTCGTACAAACAGAGAGAGTGTGTCTTTCTAACATCCTAACTATAGAGACTCAGATTTCTTTCTTAAAGACTTTTGGGCATTGAAATGGAATGTGGTGACTCTTTCCGGATTTCCCATTTATTGCTTGCCCAGAAAGAGCTAAATTCTCACTAATTAATGACTCCTGTTCCCTTATAGGCTATCTGTTTTCCCCATTAACCAATGAAAAAATTGAAAATCTTCTGGTTTTGAGACATTCTGTTATGGTAAAAGTAAAATGGAACTCTCCCCCAAGTTGCTGAAGTAGGAGGTGGATCATGAGGAGCCAGGTGGTAAAATGCTGCTGTTCACTAAGTGGTCCATGGACCACAAAGGACAGCTGATTCCAGGCAGGGATCTCTGTGGTGGGTGAGAGACACAGACATGCCATGCAATGAAAGTGGGTATTTATTTAGTGGGTTAAGGAGGGGAAAGCGAATGGGGGGACTGGGAGAAGGGTAAAGAGCAGCGAGGGGGAGGGAGAGAGAGAGGGAGGAAAAGGAGGAGGGAGAGAACTGGAGAGAGAAGGGGAAGGCAAGAAATGGGAAGAAGGGATGAGGGAGAAGCTGCCTCTTTGGGAGAAAGCTGGAAAGGGAAGAGCTCAGATTGGAAGCAGAAAGAGGAATGGCCTGCTTTGGCGGTGGGCAATGGGGAAGGAAGTGGGTGGGGCTTGCTTCTTAAAGGGACAGGAAGACCATTACACATGCCATATTGTAGAACAAGCTTTGAGGAGCAGTGTTCTTACTACAAATCTCACAAAAGCTCTGATTTCTATGAGACAGTGCTCTGGGCCCTCAAGTCCCTCCATTTCCATTTTCAGAGTTCCATTGTACAGACAAGGCTCTAGGTGCCACCATACAAAATACGGTGTGAGAGACCATACTATTTAACAGATTCATACACTAAGTCAGGTGTATCTTTGCCATGCATCATTTTAGCTTGCTGAAGATTTATTAATGAATCATCACTGCCTGATTGTGATATTCTGCATGTGAGGTTTCATAAATCATTGACTTCTATTTAGGCAGAATTGGATTAAAAGAGCACTACTCAATCAATGTGGACATTTTAGGAACAGGAATGAAATGAGGTCAGAGGCAGGAACCCATAAAGAAGAATATACATGAAAGGAAATAATATATGTCTCCTTGTGTACTGTAGGAAATAGCCCTTTGGAAAAAATAATGTAGAAAATGAGTCTTCAAGGTAGCAAGTGATGGCATAGACCCCTTTAATCGATGAGTTTAAGAAACAAACACATTTGCACAGTCATATTGTAGAGAATGTTTGAGTAGAGATTCTGATATGAAGAGATACAATCTAACAGCATACCACCTGGTCTACAGGCTCTTACATTATTTTCAAACGCTTCTTATGCAATGTTTCCTGAACCATAGGTGAAGGAATGCTTTGTAGATGTATCCATTTGAACTAGGTAAAACACAAAAACAAAACTCTGTGTTTTGATTACTTTTTTTCTGTAGTGGTCTTTATCTGGTGCAAACTGAAGTTTTCTTGAAGAGGAGTGAAGACTCCTTTGGTCTAAAGGTATGTAAACAGATCTTTATTGACTGGTTAAGTAAATTAGTGGTTATAAATTCTCAAATAATCATGACTTCACTAGCACTGAATAGTTACATTGATTTCCAGTAGCAAGCATGATATACTGCTTGTTGAGCAGTTCTTAAGTACAATTAGAGAGCTGTTGTGCCATGGTATTTATGCCACAACCGAACCCTTGAGTTGTCAGGCAAAACTGACCATTGGTGTGCTTTATAGTTGTCATAACAAGGTAGGAATTTGGGTTGCCTTCCTCATTTGGAATTTAATAATTCCTCCTAGTACCATGAAAACTAGTCCTCTGGGAGGAAGCATTCATATAGGTTGCATTTCAGGGGTATCTGAATCCTGTGTCTTAAGTACACAGTGCCTTTAGAATTAGGCACTTAACAAGAACAACAGCAATGTATTTCATGTTTTGTGAGTTTCTTAGAGAGACCTAGACAATAGCTGAAATAAAATTTCTCATGTATTGTATCATTGGATGAACAAGGCTGGCACTAATGGTCATACCAAAACAGACAGGAAAACACCCATGAGGTCTCATCTCTACAGAAATAACCATAAGCAATGAAAGAACTCCATGATCGTGAGAAACGGAACACAACAACGGGTTGCCCAAGGCCAGGGTTATCTATAAAACATACATGCAAGTAACAAAATGAAAACTGAAGCACCAGACTTTCATGATGCCTACTTTAATATCAGTACTTGGGAAGCAGAGACAACACGTGGATGTTTGTGAGTTTAAGGCCAGCCATTTCTATGAAGAGAGTTCCAGGGCAGCTAGTGCTGTTATACAAAGAAACTCTGTCTTGAAAAATGAAAAAAAGAAAAGAATAACTTCATTAATGTACATATATCCAAACACATACAAACACACACACACATACACACACACACACACACACACACACACTAACAATTAGTGAAAAAAGTGGCCACAAAAGGGAAGATGTTTGTGGAGAAGTAAATGAGATAAACATTTTTAGTGCATATATAATGCTTGGGAGAGACCTTTTGGACCTCATAACTTTCAGACCTTCCTGAATCTTATGAACTTTCCTCTTCTGCTTTGTATAAGGGAATAATGCAATTTATAGGAAATAGGTAAGGAATTCTCTCATAAATTAAATGAATAAATAAATAAATAAATAATTTCTAACGTAGATTATATGAGCAAAGAGCCTACAAAAAGACTCAGGATTATCAGCATTGTTTTAATATATAAATTGACCATTTTATACAAATGATACATCTTAGGTTGCATCCCATAAAAAGACAAATTAATGCTGATTATGGTATATGTGTGTGCTCACATTTAAATGTGCGTGTACAGATATATACTTTTACAACATCCATGCAGAAATATGAGAATATTCTCAGTTGTCAGATTTCACGAACATTCCATATTTTGTATGAGACAGGGTGTATCATTGGTCTTGGATCTTTACATTCTAGGCCAGAAAGGTTGCCACTGAAAGTTCTAGGGATACAGCAGCCTCTTATCCACACCATGACATCATTGGAGGGTTAGGCTCATACAGCTGCATCCAAGTAATTCCATACATTCTGATAGCCTATCTCAGGTCCCTATAATAGCTAGGCAAGTACTTTAATTGCCCATACAATCTCACCCAGCCTAACTGCTTCACTTTTAAAATATCAAAGCAAAATAATCACTGGAAAACTTAGATATAATTATTTGCTACTATTTAGATTTTTATTTATTTATTAAGGAATGCTGTTAATACTTGTTAACTTTTGTCTTATCATGTTTATATGTAAATGAGGTAGAAAATGTAAGTAGAATATGGCAATATATGAACACAGTCACAGACATGGTTTCTCTATAGTGTCGTTATCTGGGATGGTTTTAGACTTTGATGACCTAGTATTTCTCAGTAAGGAATTAGGACGTTGTTAAAGTAGCTGTGATTTAAGGACTCCAGATTAGATATCCAGAATGCACATAATTTTCCAGGTGGAATGTGGACTTACTGCAGTTTGATTGTGGAGACACGGGATCCCTGTGGCTGGTTAGCTAGCTTTAACTATGAAAGTCTGCCTCAATGAGTAATATGAAGTATAATGCATGGAATCTCCTGTTGCTAGCCGTAAGCCTCCCATTGCATGCACAGATACACATATATGTGAATATGCTAACACACAAGTTCTCATGCACACATAAGCTAGTATGTACAATTGAGATAAAAATTAAAGCCCTAATCTATTTTCAGAGAAATTTTTTATAGTATAATAGTATAACAGGTAGCTAAATTTGATTAGCAAAAGAAAAAGATTCATGGTGTTTCAGAACACAGTCCAAGAATGAAATTGTGAAAGTTTTTTAAGTGCTTATGAGAAAACTCCCTGAAACCAAAACAAGAGTGTTTTGTCCTCACTTTCTTTAGAAACACAGAATTGTTTTGGGTTATGTTTTAGTGCCCTTACTAGGTGGAGTAGATAGAAGTGAGTGTACATCAGACTAATCACTGCAACTGGCTGTTGTTATTTCCTTTATGAAAGAGATATTTTGTTATTGAATGTGGCTTGATAGCCATGTGCTGTTTGCACATAATGGGGGTCATGCCCTTGTGATTGCATATTTTACTTATGTGAGGTCTTTTAACCACCAAAGTACAAATTATCTGGTGTTCTAGGTATATGACACTATTGCATGAATCTTAGTATGTCTCATTTTTGGGCTCCATTCTCCCAGGATTCAGTCTCTAAAGCAGAAAACAACAGTTAATTTTATAAACTATATATGAGAATAGACTTTTGGATTAAAATGAACATAAAGTTTATATGGTGTGCTGGCTAGTGTATCTTGACATAATATAATCTAGAATCATTGGAAAGAGCATGCTACTATTGGGAAAATGCCTGCATAAGATTGTTCTGTAGGCAAGCCTGTGAGTCATTTGCTTAATTGGTGATTTACCTGTGCAAGGGCCCATTAAACTGTGCCTGCCAACAAGGCCATATCTTATTATTAGTGCCAATCCCTATGAGACAATGGAGTCATTTTCATTCAAATAATTACACATGCACATACACCTCTCTACACATAAACACACATAGAGACATTTGTTAAGAGTCACAATATCCCAATAAGTATATTATAAAACCTTTTAGGTTTTTTAGTATAATGCAAAGCTTTAGCATTATTCAAATCTCAATAAATATGAGACTCAATTCACTTTGCAGAATACAGTAAGTGAGAAAATAAAATTATCAAATATGACATGTTCCATAATTCCATTCATGTCCATTCATGTTACATTACCAGAGGTAAAGAACAGAGACAGTATATCAATGGCTGAAAGGGATTGAGAGTCAAGTGATACAGGTCAGAGGTGATGGATTATTTCATATGGCAGTGTAATAGGCTATGCTGGATAACTTTTATTTTTTAGTTAGACAGGTTTTTATGCAACAAAAATTAAAATGTTTTGAGTATAAGTTTTTGTAAAGTATTTGATTAGGTTATTACACAAAGACACCATGACAAATCCGTGAGAATTTACTTCAAACACAGGATTAGTCTTAATGTACAAAGTTGTGCACATAGGGAGATGAACCAGAGAATTGAGTAAACAAATGGAGATTCACACTAAAGGAGAAAGGAATGTATGATTTCACTCAATGTGGTTCATGGGCACATGCAGGAGCCATTCTGATACTGTTATGCAGGTAATTTTGCTGAATGTGACTTGGAATCAAATTTATTATGAGTAGTAAGACTTGATTAAGGAAATAAAAGAGTAGCTCAGTCAATTTGGGGTAAGATTTCTTCATGTGTTTATGGGTCAATTTTATATATATATATATGTATAATTATATCTATCTTTACATATATACAAACACATCAAGACACAGATAGTCATCAGTATAGATATTTGGAAGTTGAGGAGCAAGTACACACAGATACTAGACTTGCTGTTAGATCATAGGATTTAGATCAAAAGATACAGTAATGATGAGAGTAGCTCTTCTTTTTTTTTACTTTAATGGAATTTGTGGGCTTCATGTTTCTTACTTTATAATTTCAGTTTTAAAAACATAATCTCACTATATTGTTCAG
This sequence comes from Dicrostonyx torquatus, assembly GCA_028555095.1. NCBI lineage: Eukaryota > Metazoa > Chordata > Mammalia > Rodentia > Cricetidae > Dicrostonyx > Dicrostonyx torquatus. Next base: position 404,210 of record JAQHUG010000500.1, on the reverse strand, counting down.
GCTAAAAAGGATCTCATTCCTCAACTCAGTCTATTATTGAATTCAAACTCCAGATCCACATTCTTATATTCTGATATTTTGTGGATCAGCTATAATGGATGATCAGCTCTCGCTTTGTAATGCAACTCTCCGACTAATTTGCTAAGATTTTGCAAAGATATGGTAAAGATTAGCTTTGGGCATTTAGTATTTCAAAATTAGCATGAGAAACATTCTAGTATTAGTTGGGTAATTTATATAAATGTTGAAGAACATGTGTTTTACAAGTTATTGCCTGAATAAAAATGTAATTCTGCTTCACATCTAATGTCTACTTATGGGTGAATACACACCATGTTTGTAACTACTCTATACTTCATGATCCCAGAGAACCTAGGTAACAAGGAGAACCCTAAAAGATACATACCTCTTGGTGAGAAGAAATAGAGAAAACCTCATGAGAATTTGCGAATTAGGGGTTGAGAAGAGAAGTCAGAAGGGGAGGGCAAGGCAGAAGGGAAGAGAGGAGGAGAACATGAGGGAACAGAATGGCCGAGATGGGGGGAGCACAGGGAATGAGAGCAAGAAAATAGATATCTTGATTGACACAGCTATTGTAAGGCCAGCAAGAAATCTGGCACTAGAAAGTTCCCAGGAACCCATAAGAAATGACCCTAGCTCAAAACCTAAGGAGGAGTGGAGAGGATACCTCAACTGGCCTTCCCCTATACTCATATGATGCCTACCTAAATGTCATCACAGAACCTTCATCAAGTAACTGATGGAAATAGATGCATAGATACAGAGCTATGTACTTTGCTGAGTTCCCAGAGTCCAGTCGAAGAAAAGCTGGAGCATTGATATGAGCACAGGGATCAAGACCTTGATGTGGATACCCACAGTAACTTCTGACCTGAGCTTGTGGGAACACACTGACTCTTGACTGACAGCTGGAGAACCTGCATAAGACAAAACTTGGCCCTATAAATGTGGGTTACAGGTGTTTGTCTGGGTCAGTTTGTGGAGCCATTGACAGTGTGTCTAGGATTTCTTCCTAATACTTGAAGTTACTTTTTGGAGCCCAGTCTCATTGGGGGGATACCTTTCTCAGCCTAGTTATTGGGGGCAGGGTTTTAATTCTGCCACAAAGTGATGTGTCACACTTTGCTGACTTGCCATGTGAAGTCATACACCCTCTGAGGAGTGGATAGGGGTTGGAGTGGGTGGAAGGATGGTAGAGCAGGAGGAGGGGATGGAGAGGGATCTGGGATTAGTCTGTAAAATGATAACAGATTATTTTAAAAATAAATTTAGAAAAGGGGAAAATTAATTCTGTATCTTATGATTTCAAAATGAAGAAAACCAACAAAATCTCAGATTGGTAGTATGATGCTCTACACTATTCAAAACACCTCCCCAGTCACCTCTTTCATGAAACCATCTTTGAAGATCTCATGACAGGTGTGAGACTTTCTCCTGATATCTAAGAGCCCTCATTCTTTTAATTCAGATTTTGTTCTAAAATGGCCTCTGAGTTAAGATTTGAGAGAACTGATGTCCTAGTACTATTCCACTGTTAGCCATATTCTTGTATGTGAGCACTTGCAACAGAGAGTTGATAATTTGTATGGGGCGTTTGAACATCATAGATAAAATCATGATTTTTCTCACAGTCCCACGCTATCTGTCTTGTTTTCTGTCTGTCTGTCTGTCTATCTATTATCTATCTATCTATCTATCTATCTATCTATCTATCTATCTATCTATCTATCTATCTATCTATCATATGTCTGTAACTAATTTGTTTGTGTTTGTATCTTATAGACTCAACTTATTCTTTGGTTGTATGTATATATGTGTTTAGGGCTGATCAGGAGGCATTGGTTAGACTAATAAAGAGCTCATCCCTAGAAAGAACTTATTCTTCCTCTCTCAGAAATTTTTATAATAACTGTTCCTCTAGATGTAGGATCTTTTAAAATTCCCCCTGCATATTTTCATATATGTTAACTTATATGATCATTACAGATGTCATGTTTGGGACTAGGAAGCAGCTTTCCTGTACCATCAGGAAGAGATTATCTTGAAGCAGCTCCCCTGGTTCTTGTCCACTGGCAATGATTTGTTTCATCTTCAGTAATTTTCCTAGAACGTTAGATGTAGGGCTTCGTTTTAGATGTATCAATTGGGCATAGATATCTCACTGTCACTTATTCTCTGCACTTTGATCAACTGTGGAATTCTATCTTACTCTTTATCTACCACTGTGAATATGACAGACTCTAGAGGAGAATCTACTGCTGTCACATTACAAAACTAATATAATTTCCAATTATATTTTAATTACCTTATACTATATTCAGAGTTAAATATAGTTCTTATCAATTATCACATATTTGTCTTTCTAAAAAAAGTGTGTATCAATTTCAACCCTTACTTTTTAATATAGCAATGGAAAAAATTATAAAAACCACGATATAAATCTTCTCACTTTTTAAAAAAAATTTTGACAGCATTATATCTCTTCCTCTTTGTTTGCTGTGGATGCCTGTAAATGTGCTTGCACAATGTACTGTTTTAAGAGGCTGCTTGTTTGTTCTTGGCTGCCTGGCATCAAAATAATCACTCAGGAACCATACTATTTGCAATACTGTTTGACCAACAGCTTAAACATATGTCTGGCTAATTCTTATATCTTAATTTTACCCATCGCTATTAATCTGTATATCACCATGAGGCTGTGACTTACTAGGTAAAGTTTTGGCATCTGTCTCTGGTGGGGCTATGTGGCTTCTTCTGACTCTGCCTTCTTTTTTTTAGTATTCAGGATAGATTTCCCCTCCTAGCTCTATTATGCACTAACAAGCCAAGTCAGTTTCCTTATTAACCAATGGTATTCACAGCCTACAGAGGGGAATCCCACATCACCTCCCCTTTTCTGTTTTAATAAAAATGAAGATTTAACTTTAACACAGAAAAATTGCATAAAACAAAGAAGGATCAAGGCAGATTTATAGTTACAATATTTATATCTAGTATCTTTTATCATTATTAAGGAAAAATATAACTAACAATTCTTCAACTCCATTCAAGACCACAGAAGTATATAATATTACCTAAGTAAGCAGGTAGTACATTGGAGGAACTTCAAAACTCTAGAATTGACAGAGACATCTCACTGCCTGGACAGTCAGTCAAAGTTCTTCTGTACCATTGGGGCATCCATCTTCAGCCTACAGACCCATAGTACCTGGCAGACTTTTCCATGATACAAGAAGTTTCAAAGACAAATCAGTCTATATTGTTAGGTTTGTCAGTCACTTTCTTCTGTGTCCTTCAGAATGTCTGGCAGTCTCTTTCATAAAGCAGGAACTCTGAAGGTCAATCTCACCTTTTGGAAAGTTCAGTAGTCATTCCCATGGGTCCCTCACGTACAACTCATACTGCATAATATCAAGCAGTCCAGGCAATAGCAGTTTCTTGCCCAAACTCAGTAAAGAGCCTCTTTGAAGCCCATCTTCTCTTGAAGTAATTGCTTCCAGCAAGCAAAGCCCATCCAAAATCATGTGGCTAAACGTTGTTGTTTAATGTCTATAATTCCTTCCCAAGCCCTATAAGGCTTTATGTGGATTTAGTCAGCCACATTGGCACACCAATTTGCTTTAAAAGGCCACTTTTTTGTTCTCAGCTTCTCAGCCCCAAAATAATCACTTAGAAACCATATTATTTGCACTACTGTTTGGCTAATATCTTAGGCCTATTTCTGTCTAACTCAAATCTCAATTGAACCCATCTCTATTAATTTGTGTATCACCATGAGGTCATGGTTTACTGGGTAAATTTTTGGCATCTGTCTCCAGTAGGGATACATGTATTCTTCTGACTCTGCCTTTTTTCTTCCAGTATTCAGGATAGATTTTCCTTCCTAGCTCTATTATGTGCTATCATGCCAAGCCAGTTTCCTTATTAATCAATGGTATTCACAGCATACAGAGGGGAATCCCACATCAAAGTGTTCTATCTCTCTTTAATCATTGCTAAAATAAGATACTTTTCCATATTAATTGTTTTTGTTCATGACATTTCATCATAGAATATAAAGCAATGAAGAAATGGTACCAGGTGTGGGATATTGGTGTGATGAATCCAATCATAATATTTTCTTACAAAATGAGGAAGAATGTGATGTAGTGGTATATGCAGGCTTAGTGGGTCATTCCTGGAGAAGTGATAAGAGTAAAATAGCCAGCAGTACATTCAATTCATGAGGTTTCAGTGCAAATAGTGTTCCTAATACCAAGTGAGCTAAAGGATATGTCTGTTATATTTTGACAAAATAATCTGGTTGATTCCTGCTCTTAAAATTCTTTTAAGAATTTGCATAATATCAAATTAAAAAGTAATGGACTGATTTCATCATGGAAAAAATATCCAAACAGTAAAATTTTAAAGTCTTCTGTAGAACTACTAATTATTTTTCTTCTGTGACTCTACAAAAAAAATGAAAATCTTAGTTAGGGTATAATAAAACAAGACTACTGTATATTATTGTGTTATCTTTGAATTGTATGACTGCTGAAAAAGGAGAAACACCTGCTAAAATACACTTGATCATAAATTCTGCTGGATTAATCCAACACAAATATTTTCAAAATGCTTTGACTTCAAAATTTCAGTCAAATACATATATTACTTTGGAGAAGATGTTTTGTTTTTGTTTCCACAGGAAATGAGAGGCTGTGGATTCATTCTGAGCTATGAAAAATCAGGTTTGATCAAGGAGGACCCATTGATAAATCTGATAGGAGTGGATGACTTTGGGGATAGCATACACAATCCCAAGAGATCAGTTTTAAGCACATCATATAAGAATACTAAACTGGACTCAATATATTGCATTTATATATGCAACAATAACTATAGAAATGGTAATAGATTTGAGAAGAAATGAGGGGAGAGACAAGGTGGTTTGAAAGAAGGAGAGGGGGCAGTAAATATGATATAAACATAGTACTCATGTACAAATTTCTCAAAAATGGATAAAGGTAAATTAGAAAGCAGAGGAAGATGAAATGTGCAGTGTCCCAGCATTCAGGTCCCTGGGCTTCATGACAAAAGGTGCAATACCACCAGTGCCTTCTTCCCAGAAACTAAACTACTTTGAATTTTGGGAAATAATTTTCTTAACATGGTATTATTAGGGAGTTCTATAAGTTGAAGACATAAGATTTGGGGAATAAAATTAGATTATTAGAAGAAAAACTCTAAAGTTTATATCTTCTGTTTTCCAGGTTTTGGTCATTAAATAAACATTATCTAACACCATACATAACGTCCAAGTTTTTTTGCCTAATGTGAGAAGCAAATGCCATGAAACCATTTAACCATGGAAGAAGATTCCTGAGACAATCAGTCAATTTTTCCAATTATACTATTTCATAAAATTATATAATATATTCTATAAAATATATAATACATCATAACATAGCATAAACACTTTATCTAATATTTCTATTGCTTATGACACATAAATTCTGATCATTTTCTCCTGGTATCCTCTATCTCCTTTGACTAATAAATTTTTATGTCTTCTCTACCACATAATTTCTAGATTTCTGAGCAAAGGGAATTGATTGAAACATCTAACATAGTCTCTGTCTCTGAAAAATGCCTGGCTGTTAGCTCCTGAATCTGTTTCTCTCTGTTGTCAAAAGAAGCCACCTTGATGGTGAGCGGAAAAGTCATTGAGGTATGAATATAACAGTATATCATTAGAAATCATTTATGTATATATGTATGTATGTATGTATGTCTGTTTGTTTTATGTATGTATTTACTTTTTATGGCCAATTTTATTTGACTTTATTCAAGATCTTTGACCTATCTAGACTCTAGTTCTTTGTTTTCAAGAAGCGTCAAGTATGGGTTCCTTCTTCTGCAGTGTATTTTGAAATACCAACCCAGCCACAAATATTTCCCTACAGTTTGTTCTGCTGCTAATGCTACGGCAATGATGCCAAAAAATTGTGAGAGTGGTCAACCAAAATTATTCTGATAGGATCAGTAGTACTTATGAGTTTTAAGGTGTTACACATTTATATGTCCTTCAGATTTATGGCTGATATATTCCTTTTTAACCAGATTATGTTTGTGTAAACAGGACACATGGCAGTTTTCCAAATTTACTAACTGAACTTTACAAGGTCTGCCTCTTTTAACACTGTTCCTCCTGTGACATTGGTTTCTACATCTTGTTTCTAAGCAGGGGACAACATTAGACTTACTGCCAGCTGTATTTCTGAGAGATTTTGTGTAAAAAATTAAATGTGGCTTGGTGGTCAAAGTCACAAAGAGATTTTTTGGTTTCTGGGCTCATGATGTATATGTAAATCATGGCCAGAGTACAGTTTCAAAAGAAAGGCTCATCAGAGACGGTTATTGATTCAAAGTTCATGTAATTTTTCTTCAGATGCTCTTCCTGACCATAGAAGATGGGTTTAATGCTGAATAACTGACAATATTTGAGAACTCAAAAAGTATTTGAAGAATGCATACCTATGAAATAACATTTTGCAAATCATTCTTTTTGATGAATAGCATGCGAAAATTTGTCAAACACTGACAATAATGAAAATATTAAAGATCTACATGCCTGTGAACATAAACTAAAGAGAATAGAAAGGAGAACTAATGAAGCCCCTTTTATCAAAATGCTCTCCACTCAAATATGGAGTTCTAAGTTTAATTCACAGCAGTCTCATAAAAAGTGGGAAAAGATGCAGTGATACTTAAAATCTCTGTATTTTTGAGGCAGGAATGGGAAACTCCTGAGGTCTCAATAGCTCAGTCAAAGAGGTTTAGGTTCAGTGAGATTTTTGTCTAAACTAAAATGACACAGGAGATAGAGATGGAGGAGATTGATAATTGAGAGTACCTGTTGCTGTTCCAGATGACCAGAGCTTAGTTTCCAGATCCCACATTGGATGGCTTGCCATAATCTGACATTTCAGCTCCACAGGATCAAATGTCCCTTTTGTAGATTTGGGCAAAGACACAAACACAAATAAATGCACACACACATGCACACGAAAAAATAAAACAAATACTATTAAAAGAAGAAGAACAATATAAAAAGACACCTGATGTTACTACATCCACAAGAGAAAAATTAAAGCAAAATTGTGTATACCCAAACAGATAATACAACCTCAAATACACAAGTTTAGATTTTTGAGCAATGTTGGCCACGGAGAGAGAGTAACACTAGCAAATAAGTGAGCTCTGAATTTCTGCAGAGAAACCATACATAAAAAAGTACATTCATCACCAAGGTCTCATTACTTCAGTCCCTGTGCTACTTAACTTTCTCCTTGTTCTTATCATTTATTATAAGTCCCTATAAAGAGATTAACAAAAATTAGGACCAGCTGCGGAATAATCAAAAACTGCTGAGAGAATATGTTGAAGAGTATAGTCTGAGAAGGTTCCCATTGCATCAATTTATGCTGGAATCATTGGTTGTAATATGAAGGGTTAAAACCACACACACACACACACACACACACACACACACGCACGCACACACATGCACACACATGGAATATCATACATATACATCCAAAACACAATACTCAGGACAACTCGAGAGTGGGATGTTGCAAGCATACTCAGGCTAAGTTTAAGGATGAAATGGAGGGGTGGACATGTTAAAAATGCATTGCACTCAAGCACTAAATTCTTAAATATATAAATAACATATAGCCAATAACATAAATTATATACATTCCTTTTTACTAAATCGTGAGTTAAATAAAAAGTGTGACATATGACTCTTCTCTGTACTAAAGCAGTACTGTGCAAAAATATAGGCAAAGGAAAATAAGAACAATAATAGAAAAAACAAGCATATCATAGCAGAAGAAAAAAGAGATCCATCAGAAAAATAACATGTCATACTTCAAATATAAACATTCTTATAAATGTAACATTAAGTCAAATGTCTAAAGTAAA
>JAQHUG010000500.1:334528-345387 GCA_028555095.1 Dicrostonyx torquatus | reverse complement strand
CTTGTTGCATAATTGCTGGATTCTGGTGTTTTTATGTTGCTTTTTAGGTTGTTAGAGGAACTCTTGGATTGGCGCCTGCCCATCTCTTCCTCTCCAGGTGGATCAACTATTAGTAGCGAGTCTTCACTTACTTGGTCTGAGGGGATTGCTCTTGTCCACTCCAGTCGGAGGGATCTGGAGCAGTGGTGTTCACCAAGGACCAGCTGTAATCAAAGGGGTGAGCTTCTCTGCTGGAGCCCTGCAGGTTTATGCTAGACCCACCCTCATCCAAGGTTCCAGCCCTGCCGCAGGCCAATTCCCACAGGGAACCGGGGCCTCCATCAAAGGGAAGCCTTGCCCAGGGACACTCTGGGGTGTGGGGCACAGAAAAGCCGGGGCCAATGTCCCAGCCCTCTCGCAGGCCAATTCCCGCAGGGAACCTTGGTCCCGTCAAAGGCAAGCCTTGCCCAGGGACCCTCTGGGATGTGGGACACAGAAAAGCTGGGGAAAGGGGAGAGGATGTCTCATAATCGAGCAGAGAGGCTGGGGGCTAGAGTTGATCTTACCCTCAGTTGAGCTGGTGGATCTGAAGCTGTGGCACTCACCAAGGAACTGCAGCCATGAAAAAGGAAACTTCTCAATCTTTAGGAACACAATATGAATGGTATCCTTGACCAAGATGCCATCCTACTAAGGCTCAATTTGTATACGTGTGCTTAAGGAGTTTTCTCTTCATAGTAAGCCGGCCTGTTTTTCACCAGCTCAGCATACAGAAACTACAGGAACCGTGGATCAAACTGGCAAAAGAACATTGCGACGCCATACATGGTTTACTGGTTTTAGAGACAAGAAACAGGGTTAGGTATAATAATTCATTCTCCATGTTAGTCTTTACATTTGGGTGGGGCTATTGATTGAATGTCTCCCTTTGTAGCTTGCAAACCACATCCAGGCATTATGAGGTCTAGTCATCAGAGAAAAATGTCTATAGGATAGTTCTAGCTCAATGTCTGAAATTCCTCTGTTCTAAATGTGGTGTGTTCAGAAAGAAGGACTTACCCACCAATTCCAGAAGATAACAATAACAATGGTAAGAGTCTATAATGTTTTTGGAATCCCTTTGACTCTCTGAGAAACAGATTAAAGGGGTTTCATACCGTTGTAAAGCACACATTCTTTTGGTAGACATATGGCTCTTGGGGATGTGCATTATTACAGTAAATTATATAAATTCCCCCAAAATTCCCCCCCCCAAATATAGCATCTTAATTAAACACAACGAATTCTTCTCAAGTCCTCAGATCTCAGGGAATTCTGTGGTAATAAAAGCAGATAGATTAACTATTTAATTAATTACCGATAAACTGACTCTGAGATAGATGGAATGGAGGATAGCAAGAGAACATGGCCCACGGAAATAACTAAGCAAGGTGCATGCGAGTTCACAGAGATTGAAACAGCAAGTGTAGGATTTACATCGGTCCATACAAAGTACTAACTTTTATAACTTTAACTTATTATTTTAGCAGACTCCTTATATGAAAATTAGTGTGTCTTTGGCTCTACTGCTTGTTCTTGTAGGCTCTTTCTCCTGTTTTCTTGCCCTGTCCAACTTTGATATAAGAGTGTTTTTTGTTTCCTTTTATTGTATTTCACTTTGTATTTTTTTGTTCTTTTGTTTTTTTGAGAAAAGGTTTCTCTGTGTATCTCTGGCTGTCCTGGACCTTACTCTGTAGACTAAGCTGGTCTTGAAATCAGAGGGATCTCTTTTCCTCTGCCTCTTTAGTGCTGAGATAAAAGACATGTGGTACTACCTGGCTGTTATGTATGTCTTTTATCTCTTAAAATTCTGTTATTTTTCTAATTAAAAAAAAATAGAAGATGAGGGGATGTGGGACTGGAAAGTGTAGAGTGTGTAGAAACTTTAATCAAGATATATTTTATCACAAAAAGACAATTTTAAATAAAAGCTAACTGTTCTTACAACATGATACAGAAGTATTCTTGTATTTATTTCTTATAAAGTAATTTCTGATAGAGTGGTGTCCATCTTTACCCAATGTTGATATATCAAGAAGTTGAACCCTAATAACAGCTTAACTGAACCATAACAGCAATATGTGAACATAGGAGAAAAAAGACTTCATTATTTTTGTAGTACTCTTAACTTTATTCTTATGCAACTATAATTTATTTGATATGATGTTTTGTATTTAGTGACTTGAGAGACATGATATTCTCTCTACCATCTAGAAATATCAAGCAGTTATAAATTCACAATAAATAAAAATAAATAAATAGAAATAATTTTATTTATTATACTAGCTTATTGACTCAGTTCTACTTGCAAACACAGAAAAATACTTAATGCTGCTGCTACTGAAATATTATGTATACAGAGAACACTGGAATTCTTTCAGAGTTTCTCCCACATTCCAAACCGAGGTACATATGCTTCTGCAAACCCATGCAACTCCTCATTCTTTCTGTCAGACACACTCCATTGATAGACATAGTCTCCTCTCCCACAGTTCCCCATTCTCACATTGTCTGGTGAATTAACTGAAGGAGTCTTCTAAGAACTCACAAACTCTAGTTATAAGAAGAGTGTGAACATGCAAGCTTTGCATTACAGTTGCAAACACTTGCACTAATGAAATTAAAGTAGAGATACCTGTTTGAGATCACATTTCAGAAGCGACCCTCCATGGCGACTTGTTCCTAACCTGGGTATGCCCTGAAGCAAAAATCACATCATTTAAGCATTATAGTAAAAGATTTATTTTTAATGACCCAAATGTGGAAAACAATAAAGAAAAATAAAAGAATTTACATTGCCTTCCAATATATCCCCCTTATATTTTTTGCCATGGACTTAAAACATAAAGACATATATGTCAGCATAGATATATAGAGAAGGTATGGTTCTTCATGTTACCATGCCACATGTAGACCTTTAGAGGTCATTTGAAATAAATTACATATATAATGTCTTGATTGTGAAATGATGGGGAACATAAATCTCCTATCTCCATTAGTTTATTTCCCAGTAAATGAGTTCCTTAAGAATTTAATATAACCACACTCCTTTTTCAAAAAACAGAAACAGACACACATTAAAAACAAAACAAATACCAAAACAAATGTTCCTTTAATAATTTGACAAAATACTTTCATAATTATGTTATTTTTATTCTTAAGGATAAAGTACTTGGCGTGCATATTTTTTATCTTATGTCAAATTTATTTTCTATGATTAGGCCAAGAAATATGGGGATTGCAATGTTGAAGCACTCATGGTGCATAATAATTGACCAAAATACCCACCAAATGCTTGTGAGAAATGAGACCCAAGAGGGAATAGAGAATGAATAATCACCCTCATATATACATATATTACATTTATACCATATATATTATAACCCACATATATGTATATGTGCATATACAATGCATTTATACACCTATATTTATATATTTATCCATGTAATATATATGCACATATCTTTATACATAAACATATATGTGTATATGCATTAAATATATGCTTATTTCCAATTATGTGTGATGTAAATATGTGATATATAAGAGAGATCATATATATGCATGGATATATATATATATATATATATATATATATATATCAACATAAACTCATTCTTAGCAGTTTATGCTAGTTGAATAATAGTTTGTTTTGCCCATTTCTCTGATTTCTCTGTGTTAATCTTTTATCCTAGTTTTGTCTGAGTATTTAAACTTCCTTTATTAAAAGCCATAAGGTTATTTCATGTGTGTTGTTCAGTTGTCTCTACTGTGTCTCACATGATTTACACTTCTGACTTATTTTCCTGTCAGGATTTTCCACAACATTAAACAATTTGAGTGTATCAACTTAATATGCTATATGCATAAATTTTAAAAGTGCTTGGTGATGCCAGAAATAAATTTAAAAAAACAGATCAGCTGCATTATGACCATATGACATTCTTTCCTTAAGGGATGAATAAAGTTGTTCTGGACAATTTAGTCTCTAAATTGAGTTTCAAAGTATAAAAGAGAAAGCAACATTTGGTATTTAAAGTTACTTTTTGTTTCTTAAAAAGAAAAGAAACTATCTTCTTTTATTTTACATATCAATCCCAGTTCCTCCTCCCTCCCTCCTCCCAGGCTCTCCACCTTCCACCTCATCTCACTTACCATCCAATCCCCAGAAATGGCAAGGCACATTTCTTTGGGGAAGGACCAATGCTCTACCTACTATATCTTGGCTGAGCAAGGTATGCATCCAAAAAGAATGGGTTCCCAAAAAGTCAGTACAAACAGTTTGGATAAATAATGTTGCCACTCTCAGTGGCCATTCAGTCTGACCCAGCCATACAACTGTCACCCACATTCAGAGGACTTAATTTAGTCTATGCTGCTTCCATAGATGTCAGGATGGAGTTGGAAGTTTTTCATTAGCTCAGATAAGTTATTTTGTGGGTATTCCCAGCATAGTCTTGCTTTCTTTGCATGGCAAGATATATATAAATATTTCTGCCTTTATCTTTTTAAAGGCATTTTAGTTATCTATGTGTTTTGGATGACACTGTCTTCACAGCAAATATATTTTCTTTTGGATAATAAACTTTGCCTCATCTTGTACATGCAATATCTTATGAGCTAAGAATAATGGTGAATTGTGTGGATTGAACAGGCGGCTTTAGACAAATTATATTTTTTCATTTTGAAGCACTTTGGAATTGTGTATTTGCACTCTAAAATTATGGTTCTTTATTCTGACAGAGCTTATGTTGACAGTGGTATAAGGATAAATAACACAGTTGGTCATTATTTGGCATCAGAGGAGTCATGGATTGAGTTTCTGTGTCTTGGTTCACTATCTCCTAACAATATGGAGTAGGCTAGGTTGTTATATTGAGCAAAACTTCCTGTCAATGATATTTATGTGTCACCACTGAAAATAGTTAGAATGACACCTCCATTGTCTGTGGGAGTGCAAACTTTTCAGCCACTTGAGAAATAAGTATAACATTTTCCCCTAAAATTTTAAATCAACCTACCTTAAGCTCCAGCAATATAACTCTTGGGACTATACCCAAGATTCACACTCATATCACAAGGACGCTTTCTCAGCTGTGTTTGTATCAGCATTATTAGTATTATGCACAACAATGAAACAAACTAGATATCCCTCAACTGAATATGAGTAAAGAAAATGTGGTATATTTACACATTGGTGTACTACTCAGCGGTAAAAGACGTTAGTATCATGGAGTTTGTTTTCAAAAGAATGGAACTACAAAGAATCATCCTGGTTGATGTAACCAAGACCCAATGGTTTGTATTTACTCATAAGTGGATATTACTCATAAAGAAAAGGATAACCAAGCTGGATCCCATGATTGAAGTGCAGCTTGATAACAATGAGAACCCTAAGCAAAACATACATGGATTCTTCTGGGAAGGGAAAGGAGACAAGATCTCTTGAGAAACTCATGGTGGAGTGAGCAGAGAAGGAAGGATAGGAGGAGGGTAGAAAGGGAAGGAGGAGCAGAACATGAGTGAACAGGATGCTCAAGAATCAGGGAGGACAGTGAGGGAGAGAAAGTAAACTAATACCTTGATTGCCAGAGCTGGTAAAGGGCTCATGGAGTCCACAAGGATGACCCCAGCCAAGTCTCTAAACAACAGTGGAGAGGATAACTAAACTGGCCTTCCCCTGTAATGAGACTGATGACTACCTTAATTGTCATCATAGAACATTTAACCAGCAAGCAACTGATGGAAGCAGATACAGAGATTTATAACAAAACACTGGGCCAAACTACCAGAAACTAGTCCAAGATAGGGAAGAGTGATAATGTGAACCTAGTGGTCAAGACCATGATGCTAATACCCACAGAAACAGCTGACATGAGCTAGTGAGAGATCACTGACTCTGGACCATTAAAGGTGGAACTTTAATATTACCAAACTAGCCCCACTGAATGTGGGGGACAGTTGTGAGGCTTGGAAAGTCAGTGGAGCCACTGGCAGTTGACCAGAATTTATTCCTAGTGCTTGAACTGTTGTCCTGGAGCACACTGTCTTTTGAGGGATACGTTGCTTAGCATATATATATATATATATGTATGTATGTATGTATGTATGTATGTATATATATGACCCTTTTTTTACTTTATTAAGCATTTTTAATACAACCTTTTCTAATTTTACATAGCTATCCCCATGCTCTCTCATCTCCTCCTCCTGCCCCACCCTTCCCCTACCCTGTTACCCCAACTACTTCTCAGAAAGGGCAAGGCTTCCCATGGAAATCAACTGTCTGACACTTTTCTTTGTGGTAAGACCAAGGCCCGGTCCCCTCTATCTAGGCATTATGACATTTGAAGGAGCTGTTAAGATTAACCAGTTTACCTAGATCTTTTGCAGTTCTCTTTGCTGCAATTTTAATTTTATGAAGTCAGGATGCTCATAATAGAAATAACAAGTATGTTAATGATGAAAGGAACTGACTCTAAGATCTCACTAGTGTAAACATTGTTAAAGGGACCATATTAGTGAGATAAAAGGTAATAAAAGATAATTTTAAAAAATTCTGAGTTTTTATATAAGGGAGATACTTCAGTGTTTTTCTTGTTCAATATTTGTGAGGACTGCAAAAGAACACAGGAGACAATGATACAGGTAGATTTCTAAACACACTGTAACATGTCTAGAGGGTTAATTGTTTTTGTTCCTTTTTTCTGTCTGGATTTTTCTTTATTGAACACTGAGCATGTGACAAATCTTAAACTGCTGTGTGAGTTTCAGTTTAACACTGTACAGCTTATAGCATGTGTTGGTGCATGGCATTGGTGTCTTGCTCTTCACCCTAGCTTCCCTAAGAGCCTTGTTTCAGGGTTGAGCTGGGAATTCATCTTGAATGCTCAGGCCTAGAAGCTGAAGAACAACCACATGAACATGGAAGTTGAACCTGCTCAGTTGATGCTTCACTTTATACCACAGAATTGGCAGTTTGACACAGCTTTGTTAATTCATGTGATAAAAGTTTGAAACGCCCCCCTTGTTAGTCATGCTGTGCATCTCATTCCTTGAATTGACATAAGCACAGCAGAACAATTTCAACCAATAAAGGCATTGTGACTGTAATATTTCCATGACATAAAAAAGCACTTAAAGTGAACTGTTTCAGTAGACATTTTTTTCTGTCTACTACTTACAATTACTCAAAAGCAACATCACCGTTAACACACTAAGTTATATGTAAAGGTTCTCTTTCACTTTATGTTTGGTTGGTCTGGTACCTTAAAAGTATGGATAGATTACCAGAGTAATTTCATTTTTTGTCAATTTTATTTCATAAGTGTTCAGTGAAGGTCCGCTTTTTAATCCAAAACTCTTCCAGTTTATTTGGTGGAATATTCAGGAGGATCCCCTGTGCTGTTATTATTCTGTTGTATGTGTCAAGATGATAGAGAAATAGCCCAGGTGCTTGCCAATTTCCCGAGTTTAATATCCAATATTTAGAAAATAGAATTTAAACAGGAGGAACCCTGAGGGAGCACGTAGAACACATTGATCTACAGAGGGATTAGCAGTGCTCTCTTTGGGTTATACACACTTTTTTTTTCTTCAAGATATTTATTGTAGTGAATTTACATAAAATATAAATGCATAATTAATATTGTAATAATTGATATCAGGCCTAATGGACCTTTATATTTCCTGGTCTTGCTTCTTAATATATAAACATTTCTTCAGGTTATCAGGTATTCTGAAGGCATGTTCTCATTGGAGCCAAAAAATTTACCTGCTTTTTAATGAGGTAATTCATTGGATTATTTCAGTTATTTGAAAACAGTTAAGTTCCCCTTCAAGTTTTTATAAATATGCCTATTGTTTTGATATATATCCTTGTATATAGTTGCTGAAGATCTGATAATTTCCCAATGACCAAAACTAAGGATCACAGCACCGTGGTACATTGTGTAGCATGGAGAGTCATGGGTTCAACCTGCAACACTACAAAAACCTGAGTTTCTAGGTAAAAAAAATGCAAATGCTTGAAGACTTTACTATAACAAGGAATTTTCTAGAAAACTAGCATCTCTCTATACTCTTGGTAATGTTGTTATGGAGCTTTTAAGGATCACTGTCAATTTGGAAAGCAACATCTCATTTTTAACAACACTTTGTAACAGTCCGCCCTGGCTTTCTTCCTTTTGGAGCCTCCCTTGTGTTTCAAGCTACTCATCTTCACCCCCAAACCCAGCGACACCTTCTGAACATCTCCAAGAGGCAAACAAGGAACAATCTAGGCCACTCAGTGTGCACGTGTACTTGCATTTTTAAAGGCTAATACATGTTCACAATAGCATGTTCTGTTCAGTGAAGACATACAGAGAGGCACAAAGTAGAGCTGACTTTGAAAGGCTCGGTGGAGGGACTCTCGGAACAACTCGTTTTAAATCTTTAGTAGCACAAGTGAACAGCTTGGCTTTGAGCTCTAACATATGATTCCCAGCCAAGACCAGCAGCCCTTAGCTGGCTGTTGAGCAGATAGAAAGTACCCAAGAGTAACTGAGGACATGGCACACGCCAGGCTCTGTACTGGCTTCCACAGCACGAATCTTTCCTCTTCCATTCACAGGAGTCTCCAATTCTAAGCCTAAAGAAGTCACCCCTAAGGTTAAGACTTGTCGCAGCCTCCAGCCAGTACTGCCATGGGAAGGTCTGCTCAGCTCTGCCTGACCCATATTCCAGGCTCAGGGCACACTACCTGGTTCCTAGTTCCACTGTGGCTACTTGGCCAGCACCCCTTCTATTGGTTTCTTCCTTGTGACCTGGGAATCTTCCCTTCCCCTTGTGTCCTCACTCAGATACTAAATAATCTATTTGACCATAGGTGCTTATCACAAAAAACTCTTCTTTTGTTCTTTCAACCATGACATCACTTAGAAAACTGATGGCTGGAGCAGGACACTGGCCAGGTAATGCTGGTCTGCTTCGGGTTTTAGGTTCTCCAGGGGCCGTTTCAGAGCATCTTACTGGGATACACTTCTCCAGCTGAGAGTGCCACCTGCCGCAGAGATTTCCTCTTCCTCCCAGCTGGGCCCACACTTGGCCATGATTGAGTCATAAGCGAACAATGGAGCTGTCTCCTCCGACTCTGGGGCTTTGAGTCCTCCAACCACGCTTGGCTTTGGTATCAGGGTTGGGATGATTCAGCGGAAATTTCCGGTGAAATGGATCACCATAGCAACTTTCAGTAGATACCTGGCCTGCAAATGAGGGAGCAGAGAGGTACGATTCTCAACAGCCCCCGACCAACCGACATCTTCAGAACCCTGTGTGGATTGAATCCAGATGCTTTGAAGCAGCCACGCAAACACCTGTGCATCACACCTGGCCGGATCTGCTGGAACCTTCAGATGCCACAGCGAGATAAGCAGAAGCTGAGGTGGCTTCTGTACACTAGATTCCATGCTAAGAATAAATGCCAGATGGAACTGGGAAAAGGGGGATCATGATTTTCCGGGTGTCCCTTCCAAGCCTTGAGATCTTAACCAAATTCTGAAGACTCCGAGTTACAGGACTTTTGTCAGTAAAATGGAGGTGAATGTAGTGCTTGATGGGAACTCAGAGGATCTGAAGTAGTGGCTAGGAAGTCTCTTGCACATTCCGGTCTCTCAACAAATGGAAGCTCCTTTTAGTCTCCCCTCTGTAGCTCCACAAGTCTATTTCCTTCCTTCCTTCCTTACTCCTTCCTTCCTTCTTTCCTTTCTTCTTCTTCCCTTTTCCTTCCTTTGGTGTGTGTGCACGTGTGTGCAGGTGCACATGGAGGACAAACACTGACTCTGTGCATCTTCCTCTACTGCTCACCCACATTGTTTTTCTAAGCATGGTCTCTTGTTGAGCCTGGAGCAACTCACTCTGCAAGACTAGTTGGCTGGTAAGCCCCAGGGATACTCCTTGCTCTAACTCTCCAGCAGTGGGATCACACGCACAGGTCACTATATCTGTGTTTTAATTTTTTATATGGCTAGTTGGGAATCTAAACACAGGTCCTCATTCTTGTGTAGCAGGCATGTTACCAATTGAGCCATCTTTCAGGCCCTGTGAAACTCATTTTCTGTCTCTTGGCCTGGTTTCCAGGGTGATACCATTGTATGCAATATCAAAGATATGTGTAGAAGATGATCTCACATTTGCTCAACAGTAAGCAAATCATATGGAGAAAAAAAAAACTTAACGCAGTAACTATTCCTGGCAGAGTATTTATTATCTAGCTGGGAAGCTTCTAATTGATCAATCAAACAAAGGTCCATGCATTTGTTTATTGCTTCATCATGTCCTTCATGTCCTCTGAGAATGTGATGAGAAGTGAGATGGTGGTTGTCACCATGACGTGACGTTTTACTCCTAGGAGGAAGTTTATTTGTGACCCAAATCCAGAGACAGGAAGAAGTAGATTTAGGCCTGGTCCAGACCCCTCTTACTTTTGGGATGCAGAGGGAGCATGTGGATCTTTTAACTTGAAGGAAGCAATATAGCTAGAGAGGGAGCAAGACCCCAAATATCTGTTCATCATCCTGGCTCAGACCTCTCTGGGAAAAACAAAAATGTTATCCATATTCCTCTACTGAGCACCAGGAGAGTCCAAGAAGGAGAAAGGAGGGCTGTCCTACCTAGACCTGGGGTGCTAAAGGGAACCACACTCATTAGAACAGCATTTGCCCCCCAGCAGGAAAGTCCCCTGGGGTCATGGGGAAGCAGTCGAAGGTAAGTCCATGATATAGGGTGTCCTAGGGTGAAGGGCTGTTTCCAGGGAATACTGCCACGATGGAGCCAACTGCCCTCGGTACCTGATGGAG
>JAQHUG010000500.1:272140-290392 GCA_028555095.1 Dicrostonyx torquatus | reverse complement strand
TATCTTCAGTGTCTGAGATTCTTTCTTCCATCTCTTGTATTCTGTTGGCTATACTTGTCTCTGCCATTCCTGTTGGTTTATCCAGCTTTTCCATGACTAGCCATCTCTCTGTTTGTGTTTTCTTCATTACCTCCATTTTAGTTTTCAGGTCTTGAACTGTTTCCTTTACCTGATTGATTGCTCTTTCTTGGCTTTCTAGGGTTTCTTTGATGTATTTATTCATTTCTTCTAACTTTTTGTTAGTCTTCTCATCTCTTTCTTTAAAGGAGTTTTTCACCTCTTCTTTAATGGTCTCTATCATTTTCATACAGCTATGTTTAAAGTCGATTTCTTCTAATTCTTCTGTATTATTTGTTCAGATCTTCTTGTTTCGTAATTGCTGGATTCTGGTGTTTTTATGTTGCTTTTCAAGTTGTTAGAGGAACTCTTGGATTGGCTCCTGCCCATCTCGTCCTCTCCAGGTGGATCAACTAGTAGTAGATAATGGTCACTTGCTTGGTCTGAGGGGATTGCTCTGGTCCACTCCAGTCTGAGGGATCTGAAGCAGTGATGTTCACCAAGGAGCAGCTGCAATCAAAAGGGTGGGCTTTTCTCCTGGAGCCCTGCAGGTTTCTGCTAGACCCACCCTCGTCCAAGTTCCCAGCCCTGCTGAAGGCCAATTTCCGTGGGGAACCGGGACTCCATCAAAGGGGAGTGTTGGCCAGGGACACTCTGTGGTGTGGGACACAGAAAAGCCAGGAGAAGGGGAGTGGGAGTCTCCCAATCGAGCAGACCACCTGGGGGCTAGGATTTGGTCTTTCCACTCCAGTTGGGCAGGTGGATCTGAAACTTTGTCACTCACCAAGGCATGAATAATGTTTTTATTAAAGATAAAATAAAGACTTCAGATTCAATAGTGATTATAGATTTTGGAGAGAAATTATAGTATTTGGAGTCTAAGGGATTATTAAACATTTAAAATTTGATATTAAGAGGTTGTTTTATTTATATTAATTACATGTGAGAAACAAAAACTATGATGACTTTTTATTGGAAAGGTTATTGTGTAAACTCCTATAAGGCCTTAAAACTGGCAAACTTAAATGTTAAGTATATAAATAAAAATTTTTTTCTAAAAGCATTTAATTTTGACTCATTTCTTTATTGTTAAAAGACACTCTGGAATACTGTATTACAGTTGGGTCAATTTGCAAGAGGGCTTGATATCAACATTTCTTTCTATAGTCTATCCATCTACTTGTTAAACACTCTAATGGACTTAAATATATTATGTACTTTAATTCAACTACATGGAAATATAATTACATGTTATGTTTATATATAATACATTGTGTGTTATGTATAGCATTTAATTATAATTTGACTGCAGAAAAAAACACAGCAAAACAGACAAAGAGAGACAACAAAGAATCAGAAGCCATATGATCTTGACAGCCCATAGTCACAAACAAAAAATTCCAGACAGGAATGGAAGCTTCCTTGTATACAGCTAGAATCTACACAAAAGCAGCTGCAAAGCTTGCTCAGACTACCAGTTCTAATTAGCCACTGTGTCTGTGGTAAACTGGAGACATAAAACGGTAAGATACTTTTATTCATTTTCCCCTTTCAATGGCTCTGCTTCTTTCTACAACAAACAGAGAGGAGGGAGACACAGATGATTCATCAGCACTGGATGAGATCTTCATGTCAAATGCAGTCCTGTGCTTTTCAATCCTTGGTTTGAGAACTCTCTCCTTATTGGCTCCTAGATGGCATAAAAATATCTGCACTGAAGGATTTTTCTAGCCAGTCTCCTGGCTGAAGTCCTGCTTTTAGCTGGATTTAGTCAGGAGCCTGGCTATACACAAACCCAGAGAAGAAAATCTATCCTAAAATCCTGCAAGAGACAGAAGCAGTTGAAACCTAGGAAAAGCAAGGAATTTGTGAGATTGCCCATGCTTCTGCTAAATGTCGTCTGTTCCTGTTTTTAGTCCAGGAAATATGCTCGAGTCTCTGAATACACTGCTTCAGCTTTAATATCTGTGATTCCTGGGTAAGTGTTTGATTCTACATTTTCTGTAATTAAAATTTATTTTGGGAGTCTGAAAGAATCCAAGGATGTACTGATCATTTGTGCCATTGGAGGATCCACTATGATACGTGCTATGTTGGGGAATAGCTTCAGGCATCTCAGATTCTAAAAATTTCAAGTGGCAGATTCCCCAATCACTGTGTTTAGAGAATATGACACGACATTTCTGAATGTGATGCCAGTAAGCTGCAACTGGCAGCACAGAATTACAATCAGCCATCCGCAGTCAGAAATAGAGGATTTCAGGTAGAGAGGCAGGATGCAGAAGCAAGAAGTGTGATATATGATTACCTCCTAGTAACCTCACAATAGCTTCCTTTTTCATAATTGCATTCTGGTCCGAGGTAAACTGCATTTTGTCCTTTCATCCAATTTCTCTTTCATTGTTTCTGCCGGACAACACATTGAGATGAGAAGGAGAAATGATTCAGCAGCTGTGAATATGAAAGGTTACCACAGAATTTGTTCCTGTTCGTAGAATTGGGATCATTATCCTCATTGCTAAATATTTCAGGGAGAATTTGATTGCATACACTCCTTCAGTCAGAGGCAACAAGAGCCAAAAACATTTTCAGCATAGTGGGTCTTAAATATTCAAGCTCTGGCTGTATTCCAATTCTCAGCTGCTCATGGTTATAACTGAAATTCGAATGTACACTGCCAGGACAAGTCAGATTGCTCATGACAACTAAATGAGTCAAAGCCCATGATATTAGCAAAGTCGGGTATTGTTTTATTCCCAATATTACAGTTCTAAGTCACCTGTTACTGTCTCTTGTGCAGCAATATGATTCCAGATTTTGAAACCTCTGCTTCTCTTTAAACTTTTGGCACCACTGTCTCAGTCTAGATACTGCAGTATCTGCAAGGAAATAATCCACTTTAGGTTTTAGCTTCTGACAGATTCAAGGGGAGTCATGTCCTTTCCTCTCTTCTCTGAGATCTGTTGTGGGAATGGGTATGACATTATAGTTTTCATTTCATAGAATCTTAGAGTCATTGAAAATACTATCCAGTAACATCTGAAGGCAGTACCTTTCCTGTCACCAAAGACTCTCCAGGCACATATGAGACACTCAAGGCTATATGACAAGAAGCATCCTTCTTATCATTCTATTGCCTTTATGTTCACACAGGCTCATATTTGCTTTCTTTTTTCACATAGTCTTTGTGCTTTGTCCTTGAAAATCTCTTGTACATGATTCTTTCTCACTTGTATGCCCATTCCTATTTATGAAATCAGGCATCATGAGCTTTGTTGGAAATCAACTACTTATTGATGATGGAAGAGAGGTATTACATACTACCCGTGAAAATAATTAACATACCAGCTTTCTGTGTTATTGTGTGTGTTGCTGTTGTTAGCTTTGAAAAAGTACAGCCCTTTTCTTGTATCTTCTAGCTGAGACTCTGGAATGCTATGTCTACTTGTAGTGTTGAGGTGGGAAAACACTGGTACTTTGAAATCAACAACCACCGTTTGAATCTTATGGAGTGTTTATGCCATCTTTTCAATATGAATTTAATTGGCATTCATGTAGGTTTTCTAAAGACATAAAACATTAAAATGTAGTACCACAAAGTCTCTTATTTTCTATAGAAAGACCTTCTCTGCACATCATCATGTTATTTTCCACCTAGTGCTAAAAAGGAACTCTGGTGAGAGTCAAGATGTTCAGATATATGGATATATCAGTCATTCATTAGGACTCCGTTATTCTCCTATGTGATTATGGCAGAATGAAAATTTTTATGTAAATTTGTCATAATTTTAGTTGTAGATTCACAGCCATTAAGGCAGTGTTTCTTATGTCTTCCATCATATTGTCTTTATAACAATATTTACTTGATTTCTATTCAGATTTTTTTGGCTTTTATGACAAACACATAAACGTCTCAAGACTTCTCACTATTTTCTTGTTTCAGGCATGTACCTAATGGGAGTGAAGAACTTAGATCATGATAATTTAATCCACTAACAAGAAGATTAACCTGTGATTATAGCAGAAGTAGTCAATCCTAGTTAAATTCTATATAGCAGCAGGTAGATTCCCATTCTATGATGATGATAGTATGTAAGAACTTCCAAAATAGGTTCTTTCCATCATACTGGAAGTTTTAAGCATATATTGGAAAGTTCTGTGAATCTTCAGTTTTGCACCTATACATGCATTCGGCCAGTAAATGAATAAAATAACACATTACCTGGTCCTGGGCAAGAAAAAGTTGATATCCCTTCATAGTATAAGGAGTTGCATTTACAATATCTCTCCTAATATACTATGAAGCATTTCAATTATTTTCAAATATTTGCATAAGTTTATATATATGTACATATATAAGATAGAGTATGCATAGTTATATTCATCTACACATATGCATGTGTACACTTTCTTAAAGTAGTTTAGAATTTCATACATGAGTACTGTGTTTATGTTATTTCATGCGCATTTCTGCTTCCTCTTTTAAAACTCTATCTGTAGTAAAAGTGTCAAATTTAAACAAACTGTATAATAACATTATTTTAATCTATTATGCAAAAACAATCGTTTACATCTGTATTCCACTCAGGACATACACTGTCATGGTTTTACATACCTAATTTAGCATTGATCTTTTCTAATTGGAAGGCCTATTGATGATACTGTAAATTAGAAAATGATCCTTTCTTTTTTAGCCTCTAATATTTGTCAGTGGATTTTCTGCTAATTGGGTAAATTTTAGAGAGTTTTTCATCTCTATGACATTTCAATATGGGATGTCAATGTGCTAAATAGATTTTTATTGATTATGTTAATTTACTGGCCTTCATGATTAATAAAGTTTTGCTTTTTATTTCTCTATACTTATTAGGGTAATAATCTTTACAGAAGATATCCTGTTCCTTGGGACAATAAATTCTTTCTGGACATTGCATGATATAATTTCTAAGTCAACAATAGCGGTGAGATTTTGGATTTTTCATCTAGCCTCTGTCCAAACACCCCAAGTTTTTTGATATTTGAGCCATTGTGCAATCATGTAGCAATGCTGTAAATCATGTTTTCCTTTTTTTTTTCCTGGAAGTTAGAGCTAATGTTGCCTGTGGGTCAAGGGATAAATATTTAGGACACAGTTAACAATTATAGTCCTTCAGCAAATTTGCAGATGAAGTTTTTGTTTCTGGTCCCTCTATTTTCTTTATTTTCTCCCTCTATTTTCTTAACCTTTTGGGGGTAGGCTTGATGTTTGCATATGAAAATTTTCTTCCTGTCAATGATATATCTGCATTACTAAAACAAGTTAGAGTAAAAGTTCGGGCATGTCTGTGGCACCAAACCAGTAATACCCTCTGAGAGGCTAAATGTCAGTAATTATAATAGTTGTTATAGCTGCTGAAATCATGCATTTTACCTTGATATGTTGTAGTCCTGTTACTTAATATTTTGAACTTAATATATTAGGATGAGTATAAGTAGAAATTAAAACTATACTAGTGTAACATTTTAAGAGACTACTTCTCCAATCTTCACAGTGTAAAAAGTTGTTTAAGGATATTATTTTTAATAGTAACAGTAAAACACAATTTTCTTTAATTCTGAATGGTTATTATGGGAAATTCCCCAATGTTGCTCTTATCTGATGTATCTGTGGATTTAATAAAAACAGCAGAGACTCAGGTTTTATCTTACTGTTTAGTTCAGAAGGCAGACAACAAAGGTTGATAGTTTGGGAATGCAAAAGTTAGAATCAGAGGCAAGAAAGTAGTAGAGCAGTTAGTTACATAAAAGACCAACTGTGTTTACTAAAAATATTATACCTTATGTTACTTTCTGCTTTTATGTTCATAAAATGCACAGACCTATAGAGGCATCTTTCCATGACTTTTTTAAATGTGTTCTTGGATTCAGTTTGCCAGAATATTATTGAGGATTTTGCATCCATGTTCATGAGTGAGATTGGTATGTAATTCTCTTTTTTGGTTGAGTCTTTGTGTGGCTTTGGTATCAGGTTAACTGTTGCTTCATAAAAAGAGTTTGCCAGTGAGCCTTCTGATTATATTTTATGGAAAACTTTGAAGAGTATAGGTATTAGCTCTTCTTGAATGTTCTTGTAGAATTCAGCACTAAAACCATCCAGCCCTGAGTGTTTTTTGGTTGGGAGATTTTTGATGGCAACTTCTGTCTATCTCTTTGAGGCTTATAGGTCTATTTAAATTGCTCACCTCATTTTTATTTAATTTTTGTACATGGTATCTATCTAAAAATTGTTCATTTCTTTTACATTTTCCAGTTTTGTGGAGTGTAGATTTTTGTAGTAGAACCTAATAGATCTCTGAATTTTCTCAGTATCTGTTGTTATGTCCCCATTTTCATTTCTGATTTTGTTAATTTGGATGGTCCCTCTCTGCCTTTTGATTAGTTTAAATAAGGGTTTGTGAATCTTGTTGATTTTCTCAAAGAACCAGCTCTTTGTTTCATTGATTCTTAGTATGGTTTTCTCTGTTTCTATGTTGTTGATTTCAGCCCTCAACTTGATTATTTCCTGTCTTCTTCTTTTTTTGCGTGGGTCTGTTTCTTTTATTTCTAAAGCTTTCAGGCATGCTGTTAGGTCATTGATGTGAGCTTTACCATTTTCCTTATGTGGGCATATAATTCTATGAACTTTCCTCTTAGCACTGCTTTCATAGTGTCCCATACGTTTGGATATGTTGTGCCTTCATTTTCATGGAATTCAAGTAAGATTTTAAAATTTTTCTTTATTACTTCCTTGACCCAGGAGTGGTTCAGTTGTTAACTGTTCAGTTTCCATGAGTTTGTAGGCTTTATGGGAGTAGTATTGTTGTGGAATTCTAACTTTACTCCATGGTTGTCTGATAAGACACAGTGGATTAATCCATTTTTTTTTGTTTCTGTGGGTTTTTGCTTTGTTACTGAGAATGTGATCAATTTTAGAGAAGGTTCCATGAGATGTTGAGAAAGAGGTATATTCTTTCCTGTTTGGGTGAATGTTCTATAGATGTCTGTTAAATCCATTTGATTCATTACATCTGTTAGTTCTCTTATTTTTCTGTTAAGTTTCTGTCTGTTTGACCTGTCTATTGGTGAGAGAGGAGTGTTGAAATCTCCTACTATTAGTGTGTGGGGTTTGATGTGTGAGTCAAATTTCAGTAATGTTTCTTTTACATATGTGGGTGCTCTTGAATTATGGGCATAATTATTCATGACTGAGACTTTATCTTGATGAATTGTTCCTGTTATGAGTATAATTGTCTTTCTCCTTCTCTTCGGATTGATTTTAGTTTGAAATCAATTTTGTTAGATATTAGAATAGCCACACATGCTTGTTTTTTAGGACAGTTTGGTTGAAAAAATCTTTTCTCAAACCTTTACTTGAGGTAATATCTGTCTTTGAGGTTGAGGTGTGTTTCTTGTAAACAGCAGAATGCTGGATCCTGTTTACATATACATTCTGTTAGCCTGTGCCTTTTTATAGGTGAATTGAGACCATTGATATTAAGTGATATTAATGACCAGTTGTTGTTAGCTCTGTTTATCTTTAAGTAGTAGTGTCTTTGTGTTTCCCTTCTTTGGGTTGTGCTTGTAGGGGGTTATCATATGCCTGTGTTACTGTGGGTGTAGTTAGCTTCCTTGAGTTGTGGTTTTCATTCTACTCCTTTCTGTAAGGCTGGGTTGTGGATATGTATTATTTAAATCTGTTTTTGTCATTGAATATCTTGTTTTCATCATCAATGGTGAATGAAAGCTTTGCTGGGGACAGTAATCTGGACTTGCATCCATAGTCTCTTAGTGTCTGCAACACAGATATCCAGGAATTTCTGGTTTTCATGGTTTCCATTGAGAAGTTGGGTGTAATTCTAGTAGTTTTACCTTTATATGTTACTTCACCTTTTTCTTTTGCAGCTCTTAATAATCTTTCTTTGTTCTGTATGTTTTGTATTTTGATTTTGTCTTGTATATGGTGAGGGGTGTATTTTTTTATCCAGTCTATTTGGTGTTCTGTAAGCTTCTTGTATTTTCATAGGTTTATCTTTTTTAGGTTGGGAAAGTTTTCTTCTATAATTTTATTGAATAAATTTTCTGTGTCTCTGACCTGGAATTCTTCTTTTTCTAACCCTATTATTCTTTGGTCGTTTTATGGTGTACTAGATTTCTTGAGTGTTTTGTGTTAAGAATTTGATGTATTTAGTGATTTCTTTGACCAATGATTCTTTTTTCCTCAATAGAGTCTTCAGCGCCCGAGTATATAGTGTTCTTGACAAGGTAGATTGCTCCTGACAATTAGAGGAGCCTGAGTCCATGGAAATTGGGAAAATCAGAACTTTAACATTTAAAAAATTATTGCAACTGCATTTGACAACTGTGGAGGATGTATTCTATTATTCACCCTATCATGCTCCTTACAAAGTTTTGTTTCAAAATCATATTCTAAAATAACTTATAAAAGCAACCTAAAATATTTTCCAGTCCTTAAATCATTTTCTATGTTATCCTTTTATATCTATGTTAGCCTTTTATATCTCTCAAGCTCTTTAAACATTTTATCTCTATTATGTGTTTCATTTTTTAAATTTTGTATCAAGGAAATCTGTGCAACTATAACTATCTATCATTAAAATCCTTCAAAGACCTGAGCGGGAGAACATACCACATGAGTAAACAGCAAGGACAAACAAATGAATTTTTAAACTACAGAATTGAATATGACTCCTGGCTGCAGGGACAGTCCACAAAGATTCTTCTGCAACACTGCAGTATCTGTCTTTAGCTTACTGGCTTAAAATATCTCCTCGAAGCTTCTGTAAGGCAAAATATTGAAGTACAGGCCTATTCATCTTGTCAAATTCCAGCAGTCCACTTCTTTTCTGTCTGTCTTGTCAACTGTGTACAGCATACTATCTGCAGTTGAAGCAAATACAGCTTTTGCCTTGTGTTTACTTTGCCACTTTGAAATCAAACTCCATATGGAGATTCCTTCTTGTCCATCAGCTTCTCTGTAGTAGATTGGAACTTAGATGCAGATGTATATCACTGTAAAATGGCTTGAGCTGGTAAAATAACTTAAATTCTATATTCTTTAGATCTCTGATGTGTTTGAAGGTCATCTATATACCTAAATTCATTTCTGAATTTCCTAGGAATCATATCTAACATGACTACAGTTTTGTTTGTTAGAGGTGATTAAACTGCCTATATTTGTTGGTTTTCCTTATATTCTTGTAATAGTAGCTTTCATGGTGTAGCACTTTATATTACATTTTTTCAATGAGTGCATGGAAAATATAACCCAAACAAAAATAGAAAACTATAGAAAATATGTTGCAAAATATAACATCGAATTTACATCAATAAAAAGTTACAGCAATATAAAGTATTTCTGATGAGTATATCATTTTTAGTTTATGTAAAGAGTAAATAAGTTAACCTTTTTTCTTATCATTCTTATAGCCTCATGGCCAGCATGAATGCTCTTGAAACAAAGAAACTGAAGAATCTATCCACACTAATCATTGTGAGAGAAATGCTGAAATATGTTAGGCACAGCCAGAAGAATTAGTCAATATTGGACTATTACATATCAGCCATTAGACATGTGTGGGTATCACCAGGGATGGTTCCCTTGCATGTCACAAATATGGACAGATATGGATTTGTGAGGGAATGAGTTGTGAGAATAAATAAATAAATAAATATACATATACTTATATGTATATATATATATTCTTATTCATGCATTGGTGCAATTACTTGGTATAGTTTAGAATTTCATATGTGAATTTAGAATTTATATTATTTAATAATTCTTTCTGCTACCTTCAATACAATAGAAAATGTCAAAATAAATACACCTATTTAGTGAAGTTATTTTACATATTTTTGTATACCCAAATGTATATATAACTATCACATTATATAAAGAATGGGGTGATTAGATGTAACCATTTTAGTTTGTCCTTTCCAAATTGAAAAAACCATCAATGTTATTGTACAACAGAAGCAGTTCTTTTATGTCTAGCATGCAATATTTGTTCATGACTTTTCTGCAATGTATGGGAATTTGAGATAGTTTCCCATTTGAGTTGACATTACAATTTCTGATGTCATTGTGCTTAGTCTATTTTTGTGTTTAATTGCTTTCATTCAGTTATGTGTTGGAGTTCACATTTCTATTTTTACATCATTTTTTTTGGTTTTTTGAGACAGGGTTTCTCTGTGGCTTTGGAGCCTGTCATGGAACTAGCTCTTGTAGACCAGGCTGGTCTCGAACTCACAGAGATCCGCCTGCCTCTGCCTCCCGAGTGCTGGGATTAAAGGCCTGCGGCACCACCGCCCGGCTTACATCATTTTTTTTAATTGTTAAAAGAAAAATTTATATTTACTCTCCTTGTCCCAGACCCTCCCGCTCCTCCAATACCCTACGTCCCTCCCCCTACTTCCTTAAGGGATGGCAGAATACCCTGCCCTGTGGGAAGCCCAAAGCCTTCCCACAGGCGTTCACATTTCTAAACTTTGTAAAATACCCTCTCTTTCTTATAATACACCCTCTTCACAGCAGATATCGTATTCTTTGGGATATTAAAATGAGTCTACCCAGTGCATGCAATATTTTTCTGAGTTCAAGAATAATGGTGAGCTGTGTGTATTGACCAAGTGTAACTGGAAGAAACACTGCAAGTTCTTTACTATTTGAGCAAATGTGGAATTGTGTAATATTCGTGTAAAAATGACATTTTGTCACAGTGATAGATAAAGTTTAACCATCTAGTGAATATTTACCAACATGCTAATCAACAGCATTACATATGCTGTTTTTTCCTCATGAAGCCATCATTTATTAGTATATTTTATCTTTTATTTTTTGGTCATACTTTAAGTCCTATATATTTCTTTATTAAGTTATGTTTTGTATTACCATTTTTTCCTTTTCTAAGTTTTGTAGCTGTTTTACTATTTTAAATTAAGCACCCTAAACCAAAGACAAAAGTCTCTTCTGAATCTTAAGCAGTAATGATGAGAAGCTTTATGCCAAACCCCAGGGTGAAGAAGCTTATATGATGTATTATATTCCTTATTCAGTTCTGGTGTACAGTAGGAATGTGCTCTCAAAGCCATATGTCTGATTCCAGAATGCTGCCTCCTTAACCAGGGAGTCAACTGAAAACAAACAGCAGATATCTGGAATAACGACAGGATTTTTTGCATAATGCATTGCGGGGGAGAAGGCTTTGAAGTTAGCGAATTCTGTGTAGACTGAAGAGCTTGCATCCATTCTCAAAGAATATGGTTAAATTCTGACATCAAATGATTTTCAACAATCAAAAATACATAATGAAACCATAACTATGTAAGTAGGAAACAGCAATTTTAGTTACATTATTTTACTTTTAGTTGAAGGATGATTTTATCAGAAGAAAAGAGAAACTTTAGCCTAGTTAAGCTCATGAACTTTAACTACCTTCCAATGAAATAAAAACATGGATGAACATCACTATTGCTCAGAAACCTATCACAGTCCTCTTGAGAGTGACAGGTAGAATTCCTGAGTAGTAATGGTGGCAGATTATGACTGACAGGAGCAAGAAACATGACCACTGTCAGTGACAAACACTTACCCACCCCCTCCCTCCCTCTCTTAGCACCCCTTACTTCTATAAATTTTTTATTGTACATAAAATATATAAACTGTTTTTTGAGTCTCCAACTTTGTGAATATTGAAGGGTATTTATAGGAGGGTCTTATGTTCCAAGTATTCAGTCACGACTAACAAAATTCTAAATCTTTTTTTATTGTTTTATGTATTTATTCAAAATACTAATGACAGTCATAAAATCAAAATATCAATACATTCTGAAAAATGTTGAAAAGGTTATTCATTCTACAGTGTTACATATTCAGTCATGTCTAAAGTTTTTATGTAAACAAAGCAAGCATATATGTTAGTGTATAAACTGGCCTTCAATTTTACTCTCTGGTAAAACTGTGTGCATACCAAAGAAATGTTTTTCAAAATTCTAAAACTTTAAAGAGTGTTGCAGGGTTTATTATTGCGTTCTAGAATGAAATTAATATTTCTTGTGATAAGAAAGGTGATTGATTTTCTTAATATAATTATATAACTGAATAAATATTGCTAGAAATTGCCTTAATATCACCTGTTCTTGATCTAGACCCTATAGTCCAATAGGAATTAATACTGAATTTGTGAACAATTAATCACCAAAGTCATATTCATTATTTGTGAGCCTTCTCACATTATTGTGTGCTTCTCAACATTATGGGTTTGCAAAAAGCAAAGTTCTTATTGGATTGAATATATACTATAGTAGAGCAAAATCAATATTTTGATGATTCTCTCAATAAAGTAGTTCCACACTATCTCTGAATAGAGTATAATAAATGGTTCTTTATCTAGGGGTAGACTCACAAATCAACAGTCTTCTGCATGAGCAGGAAACAGGACTAGAATCATGCTGATGAGGGATGGAGAGCACACACATTTCTACATCTGAATTTATACTATCCAAAGACCATGGCCAAAGTTGTCTAACATCTTAAATGCTATTGGCTTAAGGAGCTCCCAGAGACCCCTCCCTTTTGTCAAAATAAGAGCATTATACGCCCAATATAAAACTATATACAATTAGAAAAGATATCAAATATAAAAATTAGAGTTACAACCAGCATATACAATGTGAAACAGGAAACTTATTTAAATGTTTCAATATTTATCCTATCCAAAGAAGTCTTAGTCTTGTGTTAGAAATGGCTTTGCCAAGTCATGAGAGATAAGTAACTATAGCTGTCTAGTCTTCAACCTTACTGAAGACCTGAGAAGGGAAATAATTGAGTAAAAAGGAAATGAAATCAAACAACTTCCAAAATGTGCAATAAATGACAGAGACAACTCGCTACCTAGGTAGTTACAGAAATTTCATTTGTAACATTGGAGCAGCCAAATTTTTGCTAAGGCCTATAGCAACTGACAGACAATTTTCAGAGACAGGAATACATTTTAAACCCTCTTAACCTGTCTTGACAAGTTTGGAAATCTTTTGTCATGTATCCTTCTTGTCCAGTTCAGACACCATGCATTTTATCAGTGGTCAAGGGCATGGGAAGTTCTTTGTCCAAAGGCGAGTTTTGTCAAGAAGAAAAGAAGGTCCAAGTGGAATAAATCTCTCGGAATGCAATGAGAATTTTCTCATAAACAGAACCCTAAGTTATTTAAATGCCATATTCTATACTTCTTTGAACTGGTTGATGATTACTTATCTGCAGGGAAGACAATCTCTTCCTGTCTATGATGATCCTGATTAGTCTAACTATAAGTATGACAAACACGGATGACTAATGACTTAAAATTTTAATAGTTATATACCTTAAAGACTAAAGCTTCATATTAGAATATTAGACAAACCTTAAACAACTTTGTTGCAAATGAAGACAATGACCTCAAAATGTAAACAATGTATAAGAATCTTGAACACAGGTAGAAATGTATAGTGCAGTATGATAAATATATGCTAAAATTGTAACAATATAGAAAGTGTCTCATCTAAACAAAAATAGAAACATTTATGCATACAATATGACAAAATAATTTTTCATATGTGTACAAATATTGTAAACATAAGTAGGATCATATTCAATACAACAAATATAATTTAAATTTGTTTTGATATACAAGAATCTATACCAATGTAAATTGTCTATAAATGATAGCTCACAGTAATTCACTCTGTTACTCACTGTTATTACTAATGTGAGTAAACTCACCGTAATCTAACTATTATATTACGAAGTTTCCATAGTAATATTTGATATGTGTGATTAGAAAAACAATATTGGCAAGGATTCAATTAATGCAGATTTCAGTCTTAATGGATTAAATATAGTACAAATTAAATTGCCCCTTCCTATTATGCTTCCTATGTGATATAGTTAGTGCTACTATTGCTGTTATTAAACTCACAGCGAAGAAAATTAAGCTAAAGACTAAATTTTTATATGTCTTGTAATTCTTCTGCATTGTTTGTAATCAAAGGAAGTCAGGACAGGAATTTGAACAGAGAACAAATCTGGGCTGGTGTTGATTACACATCATGGAGCAGACCTGCTTAGAGTTCTGCTTTTAAAGACTGGTTTACCCAGCTTTCCTATGTAACCCAGTAACAGCAGCCTAGTGCTGACAATATCCTCATTTCTAGGGCTCTCTTCCATCCTACATAAATTAAGAAAATACTATACAAACTTCCCTACAGAGTCTTATGTAACATGAAGATATTTTCTAAATTTAGATTTCCTGATCACAGACAAATTTAGCTTATTCCAAGTTGAGGTAAAGATGTCCAGTTCACTATCATAGGTTATTACTCTATATCATGTGTATTAATAAAATTTTCCGTATCTTCATTTTCATCATTTTCCTCACGTGTACTGCTTAGTGGAAAACAATGACAGAGTTAAGGTTTTCTGTGGGTATAAGTTGTTCCAGAAATAGAATTTGAAAAAATGCCTCAGTATCCATTACCATGCTGGAGATGGATGAGTAAGACATCTATACCTTCCCCCATATTTTAGGGACTCTTAAGCAATAAGGAGATCGAAAGAACTGGATAGTTCAAGGCCTATAATTATATTATATATCATACTTTGTTTATTATTTTACATTATATATTCATGTGTCTGATAGTAAAGTTGAGACTGAAAAACTTTGGTTGTTGGTAATCATTTGTGACCCCTGAATCTGTTGGAACTTTTCTGCCATTTTCTCAATACAAATGTATATTGCTTTCTGGTAGGGTTTGGTTGAAGACAAGAAACATCAGAACATAATATTGCAAGTAGCTAAGATTCTATAGAATGATTTTATCGTAGAATATTTCATTTTTTCCCAACTTGTGACTTATAAGGATCTCGTATGACGGTCAATTGATGCCCAGATATATGGGTATATCAAAATTTTATTAGGACTTAGTTAATTTCTACATGATGCTGGCAGAATGAATTATATATTTTTTTGTGAATGTCATCACTTTAGTCTCAGTTTTATACTTTCTGAAGCAGAAAGGGGTATTCCTTCTACATAATTACATGAATCATAATCCTCTTAATTATTTGATTTCTATCCTAATTTTCACCACTATTGTGTATACATACATGTGTGTGTATACACACACACATATATATATATATATATTATATATATACATATGAAAATTATTCAATATTTTACCTTTTAATGCATGTTGCTCATGAGATTCAAGAACTTTGTTCCTGCTAATTTTAATTTATTAATATACAGACTACTTTTCATTCATATCTTATGTAGTCTACTCTATTAAAGCTTCTAAATAGCCACAGATGGATTTTTGTCCTGTGATGATATAAGTATGTACCAACTGCCAAAATACATTCTTTCTATCACATTGTAAGTTGTAAGCATATTTTTGAAATGGTCTATGAAGGTCCACTGCGGCACGGAATGCGTGTGCTTTCCTGAGACACAAACCATATGACATCCTTTTGGCAATTGAGCAAGAAAATTGTGATATTCCTACTTAATAAGAAAATTTTAGTATTCACAATACTCTCCAAATATATCATTATGC
Source organism: Dicrostonyx torquatus (assembly GCA_028555095.1). NCBI lineage: Eukaryota > Metazoa > Chordata > Mammalia > Rodentia > Cricetidae > Dicrostonyx > Dicrostonyx torquatus. Next base: position 274,705 of record JAQHUG010000500.1, on the reverse strand, counting down.
ATTTCAGTCCTTTCAATTATACATGTGGGTTCACCAATGTGTATATGTGAGTTTGTCTATGCATACATATATGAACATACATATGTAAGTTTGTGTACAGTTCTCCTGTCATAGTTTAGAATTTCACCTGTGATTACTGTATATTATTTCATACTTCTTTTAGTTTCCTCCTTCAATAAAATATATGAACTACAAAATGTATGAATAAATAGAAATGCTTATTAAAATTATTTAATTTTTACAAATAGAAATGTATAAAAAACTAACTCACACTCTATACATTTGTGGCAAATATGTATAAATTATGTTTTATAGGAGCTGGTAAAAATAAAAAAAAGTTGATATTTTATATTCTTGTAGTTGAAATTTTGACCTTAAAAATGTACGATAATTAAAATGATATAATAAAAATATAAATGGGTTAAGGAACTGTATCTAAGATACTAATAGTATAACAAATTTCTAAAAGGGTGGTATTTTTAAGAAGAACAATGATATAACAAAATTTTATTGAATTCTATGGCTTTCTATACCCGGGTATCTTCAATGAGGTTCTTGTTTGTGTGGATTACAAAAGAATGGTAAGACATGTGTGTGTGCATATTTTTAATCACTGTATAACTAATCTAGAGTTTCTTTTTTTACTGTCTGAATCTTACTTTATTGAACTTCTATATGGTTTTATGATCATGGGAGACAAATCTTAAACTGCCTTGTTAGTTGCAGTATAACACTACACAGATTAACTAAGGCATTCGTGGCCGTATCCTTCTCTCATGGTTCCCTGACCATCTAGCTTGGTGCCTGTGGTCAGGGAGTCCTAATTACCTCTGTAGTTCAGGGAAGTTGCAGTGTCCATGCTGACTGCTACTAGACTGTTTCCCCTTGTTCATTAACCCCATTCATGTTTTCTATCATGGGTCCCATAAAGAAGCCATACATGTGTTAGTTAGCAGCACTCAGCCTAGAAGCTGGCTCCTATAGGAGCCATTTCTCTGTTCTCACCTAGGATTGAGTTTAGCCAAGGAAAGCTGTTATCAATAAATTGCTTTTGGTTCCAATTTAGGGTGGTTTGTCTCTTTCTTAATTCTTTTTAATGTCTTATGTTGAATGTCTGGTTACTAATAGAAATGCCATTTGTAGGTAAAATATTTTATGCCAATAGATGGTTCACAAATATCGGCAGTGAGACTGTTAATAATTATAAGGGCTCTTTCAATGGGTTAGGCTTGTTACTGGTTCCACCCTAGATTGTAAATCTTCCTTTACATATCTAAGCTGTGCCATATGAATTATTAACTTTTCTCAGTATAAGAAGTTCATATCCTTCTTTGTGTATCACCTCCCAATACTGAGACTCCTCTCCTTTTTCCCCCGCAGACTGTTAGTCTGGTTCTCCCGACTATTTTTTCATGTCTAGGTATGAACCAGGCAAATTATTTATTAAACCAGTCCATGCAATATATATTCATACTCCAAAACGGAATTTTGTTCAACAAGGTCTTGACGTTTTTATGCAAACACCCTTTTTACTACATTTTATTTATAAAATAATTTTATAACATTTAATTCATAAAATAGTACTGAGACATAAATTTTTATTCTTGAATCTACTTAAGTTTTATAATGATAGTATATTTATGAAAATATTTGGGAAATATTATTTTGTGTGTATATTTAGTTTAAAATATCTGTAAATATTTCTTAAATATTTTATTTATAAAACAGTGCATGCTAAATTTTACACCACACTTTTAGTCTTTATCTAGAGTCAGCACTTCTCTGGCAGCTTCTATAAGTGACGTGATGAAAATAGGGTCATTACGCCCCTTAAGAATCTCACTGCATAGCTCAAGATTTCTTGTAGACAATTTTTTTTAAAAAAAAGCCATAGTAACTGAATATCTGCCAATCATACCGGAAAATTGTTCAAAGATTGCAAGCTTTCTTTCCTAATTTCCAATTTCTGAGGCTTAATTTCCCTCTGATTCAACACATGTTTCCAGAAAGGGAAAGGCGACTGCATTTGGAGTTTCTGTGGGGAATTAATTAACTCTGCTGGGGCAAGGCTCTGCTGAAGCTGTCCAAATGTTTTAAGAAAATGCCTTCATATTTTATGCAGTAGTGAGATATTATCAATAGTAGATAATGTAAAAATGTGACTATTGATTTTGAATATTTTGTGTAACATTAGACACAAAAATCAGGCATAATATAGCACTGTTTTCCATACCCTGAGACAACATTTACCAGTGATATCTCCTAATTAGCTTTTTAAGTTAACTGATGGAACACTAAATGAAAATCTTTGAAAATCATTTGGAGCCAAAGGGATGGTAAAAAACAATCTATTAAACCTAAGACTAAGAGAGAACATCTTTAGCTCTTTTCCCCTGCAAAGCAGCAGCCATAACTAGACCATGGGAGTTTTACTTTCTTCTCACGACTTGGCCAATTTATTGATTGCATAAGAATTAAGTTAGTTGACTGAGATGGAGGGGGGAGGGCCTTGGGCTTCCCATAGGACAGGGTATCCTGCACCATCATAAGGAAGCAGGGGGAGGG
>JAQHUG010000500.1:190464-207183 GCA_028555095.1 Dicrostonyx torquatus | reverse complement strand
GAGATTCCAACTGGTGTCCATCTCAGTCAGAAGATCCATGGCTTTTATTCTCTCTGCTTTCTTCCTCCCAGAATTCAGTCATCTTCTCTGCCTACTTAAGTTCTGTCCTATAAGCTAAGCCAAAGCATTTTCTTTCTTCATTAACCAATGAAAGCAACACACAAACGGAAGAAACTCTTACACCATATCTCTGTTTGAATAATCTGCACTGCCATAGACCATATCTGGTTATTTATTATCAAATGGTAATAAAACTAATTCACTACATACAGAGGGGAATTCCACATCAAGACATGAGTCAGCAAGTCTGAAGGAGATCACCAATTTTACCACAAGATTTGTTTCCATTGGTGGAATTGAGATCACACTCTTCATTGAGTCATATTCCAGTGCAACATGAATGCACACACTCCTTCAATCAGGTACAAGGAGGGCTAAAACAATTGTCAGCAGAGTGTCTTCCTACCACTAAGATTTTGGCTATATCCCATTTCCTAGCTGCTCATAATTATAACCAAATCCTGAATGTTAATTGTCCCAGGCAAAAAAGAAAAGACTGTCCCTGACATCTGTATGAGACAGAGCCCTGGGAAATTGGCAGAGTATGTTTTTTAAAACAATATGCACTAGAGAGTTTAAACAATGTAATCATGTGCCATGTTTAGCACCACTGTTACTTATGTTGTTGCTTCCTCCTAAGTTTTCACTACTTAGATTTTTAAAATTTGCTTGGTTTTGGTCACACTTCAATTATTGTCTTTTTCCTTAGTAGTTGGTTTTTGCATTCCTATATTTTTTCTATGTTGTGTAGAATCTGTCTGATACGTTAAAAATAAGAAATACAAACCAATGCAACAAGATCTCATCTGAAAGCTGAGCCCTGATTGCATACTCCTTAATGTAAAGCCCTGTCTGAATAAGCTGATAAGATGTAACACATCTCCTATGCATTTACAGTGGACAGTGAGCTCACAAAGTCAGATGCCTGCAACAAACATGCTGAACTCTTGACTGGGAAGCCTAGCGAAGCAGAGAGCAGGTATCTGGAAGGAAGAAAAAACTTTTGTGAATTGCAATGCATGGTGATAAATCTGAAATTATTGAACTACATGCAAACTGAGGGAGATGCAGATGTTTCCAAAGTAGTGTTGATAATTTCTTTCAGAAAATACTTTTCAACTGAAAAGAGTATCTCCTGAGCAGTTTAGCTAATTAAACATTTACTACATTACAAAGATATTAGAGTATAAGTTTCATATGGACCAGTAATGGAAAGGAGGAATTTTACTTACAGTGTTTCACCCTCAATGGAAGGCTAATTTTTGTCTAAAAAAGAGAACCTTTAACCCAGTTAAGCTAATGCAATGTTAACTAAGTTACAATGAATTTATAACACTAGAAAGAGATTCACCATTGCTCAGAATGCTAACAGGGTACTTTTGAGAGTGCCAAGTAAAATTTCTGAGCAGTTACTGGTTCTAGGGTATGGATAAATGGCAAGAAAAAGAGTCATGCCCACAGTGACTGACACACAGACAAAACACAAATGTTGATAAATGAAAATCTTTAAATATTTTACAAGTTTTCTTCATCATTTCTTCACAAGCTAATAATTATCAATATTGGCCCATAAAAGCGATATAATGTTGAATTTAATGTCTGAATCACTATTTTTTCTTATTTTTCATTTTTGCTATCTTTTTATACAATTCTGTTGCTAGCCAGTGTCTCCTCCCTGTTTTTCTTTTACTGATTTTTAGTTTAAATTTAATTAATTTCTTTTTATTTTCTAACATGACTGCAGCCTTCACTCCACATCCTCCCACTCTCTCACTTAAGTCCAGCTCTTAGCTGCTTCTCCACAGCATTCTCCGAATAAAATGCAACTTTCTAATGGACACCAGAAAATCCTGGCATACCAAACTGCTAAAACACCAGGCACCTCACCTATATTTAAGCAGGAAAATGCAATCCTGCATGAGGAACAGGTTTCAAACTACCAGCCAAAGCTACCAGGAAACATTATTCTCCAACTGCCAGTTCTCTCACAAATCAATCAATCCTCACAACTGTCACAAAAGCAGAGGATCTAGGTAGGTCCTATCGAGCCACGGTGATTGTTGGCAGATTCCCAAAGAATTACTAACACTCATTCAAAGTTTGCCATATTACTCTATTAACTTGCAATGTCTGAGGTTGAATTTCTTTAATATAAATCATATATCCCAAATATTATAAGACAACTGTATTTGTACTGTCTCTGGGGCAATAGCTAACCCTGCATGGTCAGGACTCTGCTGAAGCTGACAATGTATTTCAAATAAACTTACTTCATTTATATGGTCAAGCAATATGTTATCCATTAATGGATGATATAAAATTGTGAAAACTGATCTCTAATAATTTGTATAACCTGAGCCACAGATTTCTGGCATAATGAAACACATTTTGCCATACACTGAGGCAAGACAGTCCAATGATAACTTCTAATTGGTTTGTAGAAATTAACTGATGAAACACTAAATGAAATCTTTGACAATCTTGGGGAACTTAGAGCATGATGTAAAAATGATCTTTTACATATAAAACAATATTTTAGGTATTTTTTGGTATGGAAGAAAGAGAAAGCAATGCAAGCTGTTAAGCCCCAATTAGATCTCATTAACTTTCTTAAATCTTATATTATTTTCCAAGTTCCAGATTTCTTTGTTGTAGGAGATCATCTTTAACTGTTTGTCCCTGTAAAGCAGAAGTTATAGTTAGCTCCTGGGTATATGATCAATCAATATTTGAACAAATTCAAATATAATAAGAGATGCCATCTTTCTTTCTAATAGATCTCAAAGTAGCCTGAAATACTGCATTAAGATTGTCGAAGGGTAGCTGTTTAACATTCAAAAGTCCAGCTTTTGCATCCCATATTAATCTGATTGCTGACTGCATCATCCTGAAACAACTCATCAGACCCTGCCTTACTTTAGATAAGTCATCATTTTGCTATCTGGAAGACAGAGTGTATTACAGCCATTTTTGGTAGTTGCATTAATTTTGGTTTATGCTGTTATTTCAAAATTTAATTGCTGATCTATTTTTCTATAAATGTCCTCAATGGTAAGCATTTCAAAAGAAAAGGAAATTTGTTGGGCCTGATTTCTCTCATCTGTGGCATGACTTTGTTCTGCATGTTTGGTTTTCCACAACAGATAGTCTCCTTTTGACAGGCAAGCTTTGTCCATTTGTTTCCATTTCCCAGGAAGTAAGGCTTCTAAATTCCTGTACTCTAGCAACATTTCCATAAAAGGGCATTTGGGCCATACTGAGCTGTTTGCATTTAATTCTTTGAGTTGTTTGAATGGGCTCAGGGAACCTAATCTATTATTTTTCCTGTGCATCCCTTTGCTCTGTTACTAATAACATTTGAAAAGCTTGCCCTTTCTTTCTTCAGCTTGTACCTTCTCTGGAACTAGCTTGCTTGAGAGATGCACAATCAATTCTGAGGGTTTGTAGTACTCCAAGGAGAACTCTGCACCGTAGGTGGATCTAAAACAGCCATTGTGTGGGAATAGGAGTTCTTTTATGATAAGAGGAAATTACAGTTTCCTACTTCTGTGAAGGTGGTATTACTAAATTTTCAGCATTCCCTACCAGAAGCAAAGTACTTGAAAGTTCCACATTGTGGTACTTAGCAGCATCTTTCTATAGCTCACTAGCCTCAGATCATAATCCCATAGTACTATAAATGCTTCCTCCTGTATCAGCTTATGTGGAGGATCAGTGTGTCTTGTCTCACTTGTAACCATTTCTGGGCTATGTACCTTTTACCTTTCATAGTGAAAATCCAAACTCTCCCTTATAATCACCCACAAATTAAAAGATTTTTTGGTGATCCTTCCAGGTCCATAATCATTATAATGATTATGCATTTTCACCTCAATTCTTCTGTGTCCAAGGTACCATGCTTGGAAACTCAAAGGGAGAGATGCTCTACAAATTGTAAAAATTTCTGCTCTTGCCACTGTTCCAACTTAACTTCTCTTACTTTTAAATTATCTCCAAACAATTGCATAGACAGTTGACTACTGATTTTCTGTCCCCTTATTAACAATTTTTTTTTTACAATTATACACCTATGTTCACTTTGACTTTTTTCCAAAGTGCTTACTCTTTACTTACACCTGTGATATCCTCACCTTGCGGTATGCATCATGTAATACCTCCATACTGAAACTTCAATTCCAAGGAGCCATTACTTAGGATACTGACCAACCTCTTTTTTCATACTTGTGATAGAAATTAGGATTAAGATAGAAACTTTCAGCCGGGCAGTGGTGGTGCACGCCTTTAATCCCAGCACTCGGGAGGCAGAGGCAGGCTTATCTTTGTGAGTTTGAGACCAGCCTGGTCTACAAGAGCTAGTTCCAGCACAGGTCCCAAAGCCACAGAGAAACCCTGTCTTGAAAAACAAACAAAAAAAGATATAAACTTTCAAGAGAAGATTTAAACATTTTGAAGAGCACCCAGTGAATAATGCTATATGCCTCAAGGTTATTATTCAAAGTTTTGATGTAACTCAATCCAAAAAGATAGGGTGAGGCAAGGCTTTCTTGCCATGATACAATTACCAAACAAAGTAATTACCTTCTCATATCTTCAAACAAGAAGTAACCACATCCTAGGTCAAAATATCTTTATGATTTAGCACAATATACTATAACCACACTTAGGTTAAAGCATCCTGGCTTATACCCTTGAAGGAGCAAGAGTTGACTGAACTCTGACCTTTAGAAAAGGTGGAAGAGATTCATTTTTCTGGACTCTTGTTGGAAGAAGACCACTTGTTCATATCAGGTGCCAAGAACTGAAATAGTATCACAGAACTATATTCATTAAAGCACTGCTTGGCCCATTATCTCCAGTTTCTTACAGGATAACACTTATATACTAATTTGTCCCATTTCTATTAATCTGTGTATCACCTTCTTTCTTTCAGCATTTAGTTTAGTATTCCCCACCTAGCCCTGTTCCACTATTCTACTATAGGTCCAAAGCAGTTCCTTTATTAACCAAATATTTCACAGCATAAGGAGGGAAATCACACATCACCTCCCCTTTTTTGTTTAAATAAAAAGAAGGTTTTAACTTTAACAAAGCAAAATTACATGTAACAAAACAGTTATCAAATAAGAGTTACAGGTACAATATTTATATCTACTTTATCTTTCATCATAACTAAGGGAAACTATAACTATAAATTCTTTAACTCCATCAAAGACTCCAGAAGGATATAATATTACCAAAGTAAATTTAAAATGCATTGTAAGTGACTTTAAAATCTTTAGAATTCATTGGCTAGACAGTCACCCAAAGTTTTTCTGTATCTTTGGGGCATCCATCTTCAGCCTAGAGGCCCATAGCATACAACACACTTTTCAATGAAGCAGAAAATTAAAAAGACATTTCCACTATATTGGAAGTTTGTCAGTCACTTTTTTATGTGTTCTGCAGAATGTCAAGAAGACCCTTTCATGAAGCAGAAACCTGGAAGGATCACCTTTATGCAAGTTTAGTGGTCATCTCTATGTGGGTCCTGCATGTACAGTTTATACAGCATACAATACAGCAGTCCAGGCAAGAGCAGTTTCTTGCCCAAATGGCTAACAAACTCATTAAGGAGCCTCTTCCATGTGCATCATCCCCTTGAAGTAGATTGGTGCTCCTAGGAGCAGATGTGTCTCATTGTCATGAAAAGTCATAGGTTAATAATTGAAACATTTCAAATGCCATATTCTGAAGGTCTCTGAAGACTTGAAGAATGCCTAACTAATTGAAATATACCTCTTTATATCTAAAAACCCAAACATGACTACAAGCTTGACTATTATAGATGACACTCTAGTAACATATATTTCTTAATTATACATTATATTTTTAATGAGCTGTACAAACACAGTAGCTTAATCAAAAGCAGATATATATATACATATATATGTATATATATAAATAAAACAAATTAACCTAAAACTTGTATAAATAGAGCAATATCCATACAAATGCAAATCTCTATAGCATATCCACCTTTAAAAGTAATGAGACATAAACAATATTCGGGAATATGGGCATAGTTCTCTAGACTACTTCCTGTTGAATGAGACACTGTTAATCATGTCTTTAATGGTGTATCATGTGTGCTAGATTTATTTCAGTCAGCAGTTACATGAAGTAATTTCTTGGGGACTGTGTACAGTCACCTTCCAGAGGCTTGTGGTCTATCAAACCACTTTAACCTGCAAAGAATCTACAGACTCTCATCCTCTGTGAAAACAAAAGATGAACCTCATTTCCAAATCAACATATCCATTGACTCAAACTTTGAAGACAAGAAACCTTTTAAACATGTATGTTGGTCTATCTTAACAGCTCATACAATGAAATGTCTCTCTGTAGTTAGCTCCTTCACCAACAAAAAATTCAAAGAAAACACAATAACATACAAAAATTAGACTCTCTGTGTATATTCTATCTTCACATGGCTTATTCTTTTTACTTCTTTTAATCTATGACTTTTGTACTGTATCTCTTTAAAGACTTTTCTTTCTTTTTAAAAAAAATATTTACTGCTGGGCGGTGGTGGCACATACCTTTAATCCCAACACTTGGGAGGCAGAGGCAGGCGGATCTTTGTGAGTTTTGAGACCAGCCTGTTCTACAAGAGCTAGTTCCAGGACAGGCTCCAAAGCTACAGAGAAAGCCTGTCTCGAAAAACCAAAAAAAAATTTACTTCTTTTTATAACTGTCTCTATTCTTTTTCATCTCTCTCTCAAGCATACGTACATTTATCCTACACTGTAACCCATTTAGAGGTCTTTTATATATGACTCTGTCCTATTGTTTTTTTTCTACTCTGTCCTATTGTTTATCTGTAATTCTTTACTGTCGAAGAACATTTCATAAAATGCTCACCGCTTCTTAAAAACTTAGGCGCCAGCATTAATAAGTTAAATATGGCACTCCCTGTTTCCCCTGCCTAGTCAATCATGGTGGATTCATTTGTTCCTCTGAGAGCCATGCCCTCCACCACACTTCAAGGCACACAACCAGTCCATGTTGCCATCAATCAAGTCACAGCATGCTGCTCAGAAAACCCATCCAAGTGCTCAGTCTCCCAAAAGAGCCAGAGGTTGTGCTGGCAACACACCCCAGAAAGCCTGCATTTCAAAATGGTGCAATTTTTGTTGTTGTTTTTTTAACTGCTGAGTTAGGAAAACCTCTTTTAAAGGAACTGCCATGACAAACAACAAAAAGCTGTGTTGAACTCTGTAGTTTAGTGTTTAGAATTAATTTTTAGACTCTCTCAGGTTTTTAAGTGGATTTTAGTTGGCCACATGGGTGTCATTTTGTTGGAAGAAGGCTGCTTGTTCATACCAGCTGCTCAGAACTGAAATAATCACACAGAAACTATATTAATTAAATCACTGCTTGGCCTATTAGCTCTAGCTTCTTATTGGTTAACTCTTGCATATTACTTTAAACCATTTCTATTAGCCTATGTATTGCCATGTGGCTGTGGCTTACCAGCTAAGATTCCAGTGTTTGTATCTGGTGAGGCTACATGGCTTCTCACTGACTCTTCACTTCTTCCTTCCAGCACTCAGTTTAGTTTTCCCCACCTAGTTCTGTCTTCCTATTGGTCTTCTATAAGCCCAAAGCAGGTCCTTTATTAACCAATGATATTCACAGCATACAGAAGGGAATCCCACATCAGACTCTTCAATCTAGACAAATGTGAATTCATAAATTCCAACTGATAGAATGAAATGTTAAGTTCTTGTGGTATATCAAGTTCCCAGAAATCCCAGTATGCCTCATGGCAGGACTAATGAGTCCCGTTTCTTATTAGAGTGTGCATTTGATTTAATGGGATCACTGAGAAGGAATGTTAGATATTTTGTCAAGAATGTTTGCCAAAATGGGATTCTGTTTCAGTAGTTCATTTCATACTGAATAACATACAACTGCCGTTAATGAACTCAGTTGATATTAAAGAGAGACGAATAATACAAACTTAAGACCTAATACTGATTTTGGAAATTGGAGAATAGTTTTAGAATTGGGAATGTGGTGGAATTTTCCAAAAAAATATTTGTATATTAATATAAAGATTATATTGTATGAATAAAAATTGCATCAGAGAAAGGAAAAGATAAAGAGGAAATGCAAAGTACCTATGAAGTTGAATATAAGTCCTTACAAACATAATTGTTGATAACGTAAGTATGTATAAAACATTTCTTTAATGAAATCATTTGATTTTATTTTTTTATCTTTAGCACACTGTCAGTTACTAATTATATTCCAGTTGGATCTATTTGGAAGAAGGCTTGAAATCAATACTACTTTCTTCAATCCTATCATTTTTGAGACATGATTTCCTGAATATAAATATATTAATTATTATATTCAACTAAATGAAAAATATAATTAAATTTTGTGTGTATAAATAACACATGGTAGATATATTAGACATATAGTGTTTTATAATCATAATTTAGCTACATAAAAAGAGCAGATGAACTGACAAACACAGATCAAAAACAGTCAGCAGCCAGATGTACTTGATAGCCCAGGTTAAAATCAGAAAAGTTCAGACAGGAATGAAGACTTTCATGTATACAGTTCAAATCAAGGCAAAGGAGCCAGAAATTCACTCAGCCAACCAGAAGTATTAGATGATATTCTCTAGTGATCAATGGAAGCAGAGACCAGTTTAAAAAAAATTTCTCATGTTTTACCGTCAATTAACCTGCTTAATGGAAGCTTACAAACTTACAAACTCATCCAGACTGAAGAAAGAACAAGCATAGGACCAAACTATTCCCTCTGATTGTGTTTGACAGTTGCATGGCTGAGGCAGACTGAAGAGCCACTGACAGTGACACCAAGATTAATCCCTACTACATATTCTGTTTTTTTGTGTGACCAATTCTGTTTACATGTGTACCTTGATCAGCTGAGATATAGTAGGGAGGGTCTTGGATGCTATCCAAAGCAATGTGCCTTACCCTATGTAAGGATTGGATGTGGATGGGGTGTATGTGTGTGTGGAGGAAATTGGAGAAAGGGAGGAAATGAGAATGTGCACTGGTATTTATAATGAAAAAAAAGATTTTCTTGTGTGTCCACTTTCAATTACCCTGCATATTTTACAATACACAGGGAGGAGGGAGACACAGATGAATCAGCAACTCTGGTGGAGATCTCTATGTAAACTGTAGACCTGTGCTTTCCATTCCTTTGAGATCTCTGTCTTTAATGGTTCCTACTGCATCCCTATTTGAATGCATGTTCTCTTCCAACAGAAGGCCTTATGATAAAAGAAAAATGTCTGTACTGAAGCATTCTTCTGGTAAAGCTGCTGTCTAAATTCCAGCTTTTAGCTGGATTTATTCAAAGTTTGGCTATAAATAGCCTTAGACAAGGAATCCTATTTCAGTGCCATGCAGAAGACATCTGTATTTTTCTTTGATATGATGAGGCAAATCTTAAACTACTATGTTAGTTTCAGTTTGACACTTCTCAGATGACAGCACGTGTTGTTGCATGGTATTTGTGACTGTCTTATCACCCTTGTTTCCCTCAGAAACTAGCTTCATGGCTGAGGTATCTGGGAGGCATGATTAATTTCCACTGCATCTCTGGCTGTTCAAACACCAACTCCACTATTCCTTAGGTTTCCTCTGGGGTCATCCTTGCTGATTTCTGGGAATTTCTCCAATTCCAGGTTTTTGCAGGTCCCCTAATGGCTCCCTCAAGGTATATTTCTCCTTGTTCTCCATCTCTGTCCATTCCCCATCTCGACAATCCTGTTCTTCCAAGTTCTCCTCCCACCTCCTTTAATCCACACCTCCTACCCTTGCAAATTCCCTTCTACCTTAACCCATACTTTCCCAATTTTCTCAGGTGATCTTGTCTATTTCCCCTTACCATGGAGATCTATATATGTTTTCCTTGTTACTTAGCTTCTCTGGGTCATGGGCTGTAGATTCCCTATTTTTTTTTTTTGCTTTATAACTGGTGTTCATTTATGGTTGAGTACATATCATCCTCATCATTCTGGGTCTGGGTTACCTCACTCAGGATGGTTTTTTTCTAGTTTAATCCATTTGCTTTTACATTTTAAGATGTCATTGTTTTTTAATGCTGAGTAGTACTGATTTGTATAGGTGTACCATATTCCCTTTATCCATTCTTTGGTTGATGGGCATCTAGTTTGTTCCCAGGTTGTGACAGTTACCAATAATGGTGCTATCAACATAGTTGAACAAATTTCCTTGAAGCATGATTGAGCAAACTTTGTATATAACTCTAAGTGTGGTATTGATGGGTTTTGTAGTTGGTTGATTTCCAATTTTCTGAGACACTGCCATACTGAAATCGAGAGTGTTGTACAAGTTTTAATCCCATCTTAATTCTGTGTCGTAGATGGAATTTACAGGAGATTCCTCCATGCTGCTCTTATTACATTATATGCGTGGTAATGATAGAGGAGAACCCAGACAATTGCCCATTTTTGGCAATATCATCTACTATTCAGAAAAGATCTTTCAACAATGGGGTTTACAGAGGACCATATCATATTTGATGAGTAAGTAGAATACCATGATCTTTAGAGTGGTTTACAGCTGGTCTGTGAGTTATAGTCATTATCTTATTCTTTTGCTTTTATGGATACATTGTTACCTGAGACAGCCAAGTAGCAGTGTAAGTCAACAACAAGCCCATTTGGAAATTTGTAAACCTAGAAGATATTTTTGGAATACTCGTTTTCTAAAGCAGGCATTCTGGTATTGTACAATTCCAGGACATCAGAGAAGTGTGGTAACTGGAAGGTTTCTGAGTATCCATGACTGCAAGGCTAGAATGGCACATTTAAGTCCAAGAAGAAATCCTATCTCAAATCTGCTATTGTAATCAATATCTGCATCAAGCCAGTATTTGATAATATGTAAGAATATTTGCCCTAATGAATTTTCAAAAACTGGAACTAAATACATAATTCTTATAGTATATTCAGTGCTCAAAATTCCCAACATGCCTACTGTCAGGAAAAATGAAGCTAAACCCTTATTAGAGTGGCTATTTGTTGTTTTGAACTAATTGAGAAGGAAATTTAGAATTATTTCGGGGTAGCTTTCCATGAAATGCACTCATGTACCAATAGATGATTTCTAAATGAAGAACATGCAATTTCCTTAAATAAATTGTGTTTTTACTAAAGATAGAGAAAAATACTTCAGACTTAATATTATATATAGAATTTGAGAGAAATTTTTGTATTTGGCTATAGTGTATTTTAAAGTAAATACATTAAATTAATATTTAGAACATAATTTATGTATATATATATATATATATATATTGAACGTATAACAAATATATGAGCTCCACTTCTTCCAATGGTTAGTTTGTAAGCATCCCTAAGCCCTTAAAACAGGCAAACACAAATGTTAAAAATAAAAATATTTAAACTTTTATTTGAAATAAATTTATCTGTATAATTTTATCATTAATATACTGTGGGATTCTATGTTACAGTTGGGTCTTTTTGGAGAAGGGCAGGAAATCAACATTTCTTTCTACAATCCACCCATTTCCTACACAACACTCTAATGGACTTAAATATATTATGTATTAAATTTAACATGGAAAAATTTAATTATATATAATATTTATATATAATACATATTATTTGTATTATATTTAACACATTTAATTGTAATTTATCTGAATAAAAAAACACACAGCAAATGAGACAAAAAAAAATCACACAGAATTAGAAGCCAGATGCATTTGGCTGCACAGAATCACAATTAGAAATCTCCAAACAGGATTGGAGGCTTCCGTGTATACAGTTAGATTCAAGGCAAAGGCACATGCAAAGTCTCTCAGACAACCAGTCATACGTAACCAGCATTTTATGCTTTTAACTGGAGGCAAAACACAGATTTTTTTTATCCTATACCCACATTTAAATTGTTCTGCATCTTTTAACACACCGGAAGGAGGGAGAAACAGATGAATCATCAGCTCTGGATGAGGTCATCAATTTAAATGCAGTCCTGTGCTTTCCAATCCTTGGTTTGAGAGCTCTCTCCTTATTGGTTCACAGATGGCATAAAAATGTCTACACTAAGGGATTTTGCCAGTCAGGCTCCTGACTAAAGTCGAGCTGGACTTTAGTCAGGCTCCTGACGGTAAACAACCACAGAGAAAATGTCTGTCTCGGACCCTTATAGGAGACAGAAGCAATAGAAACCGAGGAAAGCAAGGATTTGGTGTAAATTCCCATGCTCCTGCTAAGAGTCACCTGTTCCTATTTGCAGTGCAGGAAATGGGCTCGAGTATCTGAAGCCACTGCACCAGCCTTAATATCTGTGATTCCTGGGTTAATCTTGGATTCTGCATTTTCTGTAATGAAGATTTACTTTGGGAATCAATACCTGACAACACCTGGGGATGTACTGATCTTATGCGCTGTTGGACACTCCAGTAAGATAATTGCTATTCCAGGTAATAGCCTTAAGCACCCGGGAAACTGAAAATTTAAAATGTCTGTTTTCCCAATCAGTGTGTTTAGGGGCTCTGAAATGGCATTTCTGAATGTGATACCAGAAAGCTGAAATCGGCAGCACAGAATCGCTATCGGCCATCAACAAGAAGAAATGGAAATTTTCAGGTAGGCAGGACAAAGACCCAAGGCGTGGGATGTATGACCATCTCCGAGTTACCTGCAATGGGTTCCTCTTTCGATAATTGCGTTCTGGTCGCAGGTAAAAGACACCTTTTCCTGTCATCCACTTTCACTTTCATTTTTTATGCAGGACCACACATTTCGAAGGGAGGGAGAAATGAGTCAGCAGCTCTGATGCAGATCTCCAAGGTAACCACAGGCTGCGTTCCTATTGGTGGAATTGAGATCATTCTCCTCAATGCTGAGGGAACAATTTGAATGTACACACTCCTTCAGTCAGAGGCAAGGAGTGCTAATTACATTTTCAGCCTAGCTGGTCTTTCCTTGTCAGGGTCTGGCTATATTCCAGGTTTCAGATGCTCATGGTTATAATTGAAACCTCAATGAACATTGGCTCAGACAACTCAGGCTGCTCTAGACTTCTGTATGAAACAGAGCCCAAGGAAATTAGCAAAGTCAGGTACAGTTTTATTCCCTTTATTACAGTTCTGAATCAGCTGCTACAGTCTCCTGTGCAGCAAGTCCATCCCTGCTCTTGATCTCTTTAAACTTGTGGCACCACTGTCTCAGTTTGAACACTGCCGTATCTGCAAGGAAATAACTCCCTTCAGGTTTTACCATCTGACAGGGTCTAGGGAAGTAATGTTCTATCCTATTTTCTCTGAGATCTATTATGGGAATGGGTATGAAATTGTAAGATATTTTCATCAAAACTTAGAGTCATTGAAAACATTATACAGTAACATATGAAGACACAACCCTACCTGTCACTAATGACTCAGGATACAATAAGGTATAGGAGAGGAAACATCATTCTTATTTTCTTATTATCTTTTAGTTTTTGACCTTAACCTTGCTGTCTTGGTTGGCATCATCTTTGTGTTTTGAAATATAAATCTCTTGTATGCTTTTAACTGGAGGCAAAAAACAGATGATTTTGTTTTACTTGTATGCCCTTCTCTATTTAGGAAATCAGACAGCATGAAATTTGTTAGAAATTAACTATTTAGTGATGATGGTAGTGAGGTATTACATACTACCCTTGAAAATAATTAACACATCAGATTTATTTGTTATTGGGTTTGATTTTGTGTGCTTTGAGCAAGTGCATATCTTGCTTGGTATCTTTCATCTCAGACTCTGAATTCTTATGTCTGCTACTAATGGTGAGAATGGAAAACATTGGTACTTTGTAATCAACAGCCACCATTTCAATATTTCTGCCATATTATCAATATTAATATGTGGTACTTTCAAGCAGGTTTAAAGACTTGAAGAATCAGACCATAGTACCACAAAACATCTTATTTTTTTTGGGTGGTGGTGGCATATACCTTTATTCCCAGCACTATGGAGGCAGAGGCAGGCGGATCTCTATGAGTTCGAGGCCAGCCTGGTCTACAAGAGCTAGTTCCAGGACAGGCTCCAAAGCTAGAGAGAAACCCTGTCTCACAAAACCAAAAAAAAAAACCTTATTTTCTATAGAGAGAACTTCCCTGCACATCATTATATTATTTTCCAAGTAGTGCCAAAGGAACATCTCTGATGTGGGTCAAGTGATGCTCAAAATATATTAGTATATCAATATTTAATTAGGACTCCGTATTTTTCTATTAAACTCTGGAAGAATAAAAGAAATTATTTATATATAAGTCTGTTATTGTTGTATTCTTAGGTTCCTAGCCATTAAGGCAGTGTGTGTTTTGTGTTGCATCACATAATCTTAATAACATTATTAATTTGATTTCTACCCTATTTTTTATCCACTATGACAAAAATATATCTGAAGACTTATCACTAATTTTCTTTTTGGGGGCATGTAACTAGTTAGAGGAAAGAATCTTGGTCATGCTAATTTGAGGATTGGCGTGCAATTATAGCAAAAGTATTCAATCCCATTTAAACTCTAAATATTAGTAGGTATATTTCCATTCTATGACAATGAAAGTATGTAGGAACTTCTGAAACAGGTTCTTTCCACTGTATTTGCACATGTAAGCATATTTTGAAATGATCTGTGAATCTCCAGTTTTGCACTTATAGCCATGACTTTGGCCAATAAATAAATGAAATGACACACTACTTAGACATGATTAAGAAAAAGCTGAAATCCCTCACATAAGAAATACAGTTTTACAATATCTTTCCTAATTGAAGCACGTCAATCACGTACAAATATTTATATCTGTTTATGGATGTGTACGTGTATGAGATTGACTATGCATAATTATACTTATACATACATATGCATGTGTACACATTCTTAACGTAGGTTAGAATTTTATACATGAGTATTATGCTTATGTTATTTCACATTCATTTTTGCTCCCTCCTTTTGAACAGTATTTATACTAAAACCCGTCAAAATAAATCCTATTGCATAATAAAATTAGTATATTTTATTGTACAGATACAATTGTATACATTAGTTTTCCACACCGTATGTATGCTGGTGTGGCTTTATATAAACAATTTTGCATCGATCATTTCTAAAACAAAGGCCTATCATTGTTACTGTACAGTGAAAATGATCCTTTCTGTTTTTGCCTTCAATATTTGTTAGTGACCTTTCTGCCAATTGTGTTAAATTTAGAGATTTTTGATTTCTGCTAACATTTCAATATTGGATGCCAGTATGATAAGCATTTTTCCTTGTTTCATTGTTTTCATTTAATTTTAATTGGCTTTCAATATTTCTAAAATTTTGCTTTTAATTATCATTTATTAAATAATAAAAATACTGCATTTTATTATTTTAATAATGCTTTATTAAAAGACACTGTCTTCTCAAAAGATACCCTTTTCCGTGGGACAAAAAATATGTCTGGATATTGTATGAAATATATTCTAAGTCAAAAACAGTGGTGAACTTTTGGATTTATCAGTTAGCCTCTGACCAAGCACTGTTAGAAGTTTGATTTTTGAGCAGTTGTGGAATTGTGTAGAAATGCTATAAAATCATGTTTTCTTTTTTTTCTGCAAGTAAAAGCTAATATTTACTGTGGGTTTATGAACAAATATATAGGACACAGATAGAAATTATATTAAATTATATTTGTTCAGAGAAGCTGAAGATAAAATTTCTGTTTCTGTTAACATTATCTTCTTAATTATTTGGAGTAGGCTAGTAGAGTGCTGCATTTGTAAAATTTTCTTACTGTGAATGATATATCTGCATTACTAAAAAAAGCTAGAGTAAATGTTCAAACACGTGTATGCATACCAAACAAGTAATACTCTCTGAAGGATTAAATATTGGAAAATTATGACATTTGAAGTACCTGGATAAATAATGTATTTTAGCCTGATACGTTGTGGTCCTTTTAGTTGTGGTTTAAAATTGTTTAAAGACTTTAATTTTAAGAATAACTGTAAAATCTTATTTTATTTAGTTCTGAGTTTTTACGTAAGGGATGTTCCTGAATGTTGCTCTAATTTGATGGTTCTGTGGATTACATAAAAGCAGCTGAGACACTGAAGTGAACCTATTGTTTTAGTCTAGGAGGCAGACAAGTGTTGAAACTCTAGGAATTCAAAAAAATAGAATCTTATGGAGGTTGTGTGTTCATTTCCAAGCTGCCCAGACGCCTGAAATAACCACACAGAAACTATATTAAGAAACTGCTTGGACCATTAGCTCTAACTTCCTATTGCCTAATAATTACATATTAATTTAACCCATTTTTATTAATCTGTGTATGGCCTCGTGGCTGTGGCTTACTGGCTAAAGTTTCAGCTACATGACATCTTTTTGACTCAGCCCTTCTTTCTCCTTGAATTCTGTTTAATTTTCCCTGCCTAGCTATGTTCTGCCAGAGACCCACATTCACACCAGAGCAAGGGATCGTGCTACCAAGGTCCAGTGGAAGAGCAGAAGGAGGGAGAAGATGAGCAAGGAAGTCAGGACCTTAAGGGACTGGCCCACCAACTGAGACAGTGGGATTGATCTATTGGGAGCTCATCAAATCCAG
>JAQHUG010000500.1:172423-183495 GCA_028555095.1 Dicrostonyx torquatus | reverse complement strand
TACACCATCATATCATATAAGGGGAAAACCCACAAATAATGATTATGATATGGTGATTAATGTTCATAGATTCATCATTATTTCCTATTGGACTATAAGGTCTTACTCAAGGAGAGGAATATTTGAGGCAATTTCTCAGGTTATTTTTTCAGTTATCCAATTATATCATGAAAATTAACCCACTTACTTATCATAACAAATGTTCATTTCACCCTGCAATGCAGTCATAAATATCAAGCACTCTTATAGCTTTAGAGGTTTATAAGTCCTGTGTGGCCGAAAACTACTTGGAACATAAGTCCTTATATAAATATCCTTCATTATTTACAAATTTGGAGCCTCAAAAATAATAAGTTTTTATACTTTATGTATAGTATATCCTTCTTATGCAAAATCGTTTTGGAAACTTTCTTAATCACGTTGGTGAATTCCATTTGTGTCATACTCTACTATAAAATCATCAATGATTCTTTGTAAAATTTGTGAATAAATTTTCCACAATTAATTCTTAAACACACTTGAATGCCTCTTAATTAATAACAGTTGTCAGACTTGATCTACTTGTGTCACCCCTGACAATGGGAGAATTGTCTGTCCATGCTGTTGGGCTGGTGTTCTCTAAACTGCTGCACATACTGGATAGACTTATCTGCCTAAATACAGGGGTAGGTGTTGGCCTTATTGTAGAGGGATATGTCATGCTGTTCTGGCATTTATGAGAGGCCTGCCCCATATTCTGGGAATACTGTAGAGGAGTAGAGTAAGAAGTGCTAAGAAAAGGAATGAGAGAAGAGATGGAAGGGGATTCTGCTGTCAGGTTTCGAAATAAAGATTACATATATGAATAAATGAAAACCAGATGCGTAAAAATAGCAAATTACAAAAATGAGATAAAAAGAGAAAGTAATTATGTCTTTTAAATTAAAATTAAATTACTTATTTGTGAACCAAAAGTAATAATAATAATTAGCTCTGAGAAGAAAGATAGAAAAAAACTTATAAAAATTTTCAAACTACTACCTGTCAAACTTTCCATATGTTTGCCTTGTTGTGTCAGTGACAGTGGGCATGCTTATTACTCCTGTCAATAAGGCATAGCCTTCCACTATTACCCCTCAGGAATTCTACCTCTCACTCTCAATGGGACTGCGACACCTTTGTGAGCAGTAGTAAGGTTCATCAGGGTTCTGAATTGTAACAGAGTTGGTGTTTCTTGGCATAACGAGGCTAAAGTTTCTGTTTTTCTCTGACAAAATCATCTTTCTACTAAAAGTAAAATAGTGTAACTAAAATTTCCTTTCTATACATGTACATTTAAAGCTCATAATCGTATTTCTTTGTCACCTAGTTAAGGTTTCATTAGCTTTACTGGGCTGGAGGTACTTTTGTTGGTTGAAAAGCATTTGCTGTCCAAATTTATGCGTACATCTTTGGACATGGAGACATGTTCCTCAATCTACAGAGAACTGGTAAGTTTCAGATCTTCACCCCCTGCATTGCAATTTGCAAAAGTGCTCTCTTTCATAGAGATATCTGCAGTTTGTTAGAACTTGCCTCCCCATAAAAGGGCCAGCACAATGGAATAAGGGCATCTGATTAGAGATCACAAGCCCACTGTCTACCTGATCTGCATTAGAAATGTCATACATCATAGAAACTTCTAAACCCTGTGGTTTAGCATGAAGCTTTTCATCATCACCACTTAGATTGAAGAAGAGATCTGTGTCTTTGTTTTGGATTGCTTGATTTAAAAAAAATCAAGCAGCTAAAAAACTTAGAAAAAGGAAAAATTGGGGAAATACAAAAATAACTTGGTATAGAAAAATACAAGATTTGAAGTATATCCAAAACAAAACAGATAAAATATTCTGACAAACAAAGGCTTTATGAGAAAGCAAAAGCTTTGTAATGTTGATGGTAATCATGTTAGTAAATATTCACTGAAGTGGTAAACATTAGCTGTAACTGTCATTAAAAACATCATTCTACAATAATATTATTCAATTCCACATTTGTTCAAAGAATTAAAAACTTGCAGTGTTTCTTCAAATTACACCTGATCAATACCTAATACTTACCATTATTTGTGACTCAGAAAATATTGCATGTATTGGGTAGATTCTATGTAATATCCCCAAGAAAAGGAAATCTTCCTTAAAGCGACTCCCCCTCTTCATTTCCTGGCAGCTCACTTGATATAATAACTAAGAAACTATATTATTTTGCAATACTCTTTGACCAATAGCTTATGTGTGTTGCTAGCTAGCTTTTATATCCTAAACAATCCAATATCCACTAAACTGTTCCTCACTACAGGGCTTACTGTGGCTTTGGAGCCTGTGCTGGAACTAGCTCTTGTTGACCAGGCTGGTCTCGAACTCACAAAGATCCACCTGCCTCTGCCTCCCAAGTGCTGGGATTAAAGGCTTGCGCCACCACCGCCTGGCTACTCTCTCTATATATATCTATTTCAGCCTGGCTTTACTCTTTTAAGCCATTGGTTGAAAGCATCTTCTTTATTAGCCAATAGTATTAAAAACTACTCACAGCATAAATCACGTCCTACATCAGGAGAGTATATTAAAGAAAAAGTTTAGAAAACGTAAACTCCAACAAAAAATCTAAATAATAGCAATTAAATTTCAAAACCAAAGTAAACACAATGACATCAGAAATTGCAATTCCAACACAGATGTGAAACCCTCTCAAATTCCCAAACACAAGAGAAAAGTCACCCTTTTTGACTGTGGCAGGCCCTTGGAGAAGGCTTCTGATCCAACCATCCAACCCGGAGGGTAAGTGGGTCCCAGCCCAGCCAACTAGGTGTCTGGCCCCAGAGAGGACTAAGAACACCTGCCCATCCCCCAAACCTTCCGGCCATTAAGGGTGCTTCCCCCACCTATTGGCTTTTCTGCTTAGCACACCCTAACTTACATCCAAGCATCCATCCCCATTGGTGGCAGGGCCTCGGTTCTCAAAAGAAACTCAGCCTGTTCCCGGGCTGAGGCCTTGAGGGAAAAGGGGGTATGTAAAAAGGCACAGGGCTTTGTGGAGCAGAGAAGCCTGCACATTTGACTACAGCAGGCCCTTGGTGAGGGCTTCTGATACAGCCATCCAACCCGGAGGGTAAGTGGGTCCCAGCCCAGCCAACTAGGCCTCTGGCTCCAGAGGGGACTAAGGACAACTTCCCATCCCCCAAACCTTTGGGCCATTAAGGGAGCTTCCCCCACCTATTGGCTTTTCTGCTTAGCACACCCTAACTTACATCCAAGCATCTGTCCCAATTGGTGCCGGGGTCCTCGGTTCCTTAAAGAAACTCAGCCTGTTCCCAGGCTGAGGCCTTGAGGGAAAAGGGTGTGTGTACAAAGCCACAGGGATTTGTGGAGCAGAGAAGCCCGCCCTTTTGTCTAGAACAGGCCCTTTTAGAGGGCTTTTGACCCAGACCCATCTGGATATGAGGAGATCAGCAGGTTCTTGGGCCAGCACCAGATCCATCCAGACCAAGCAAATGGCCCTTGTCAAGTACCAGTTGATCCAATAGGAGGCGCTAAGCCAGGAGTTCCTCCAACAACCTGAAAAGCAACATGACAATGCCAGAATCCAGCGATTATGCAACAAGAAGACCTGAGCAACCTAATCCAGAAGAAGTAGAAGAAATCGACTTTAAACATAACTTTACGAAAATGATAGAGACCATTAAAGAAGAGGTGAAAATCTCCTTTAAAGAAAGAGATGAAAGGGATGAGAAGACTAACAAAAAGTTAGAAGAAATGAATAAATACCTCAAAGATACCCTAGAAAGCCAAGAAAAAGCAATCAAACAGGTGAAGGAAACAGTTCAAGATCTGAAAACTGAAATGGAGGCAATAAAGAAAACACAAACCAAGAGCTGGCTGGATATGGAAAAGCTGGATAAACCAACAGGAACTGCAGAGACAAGTATAGCCAACAGAATACAAGAGATGGAAGAAAGAATCTCAGACACTGAAGATACAATAGAGAGAAAAAACTCGATGATCGAAGAAAACAACAAATCCAACAAAATCGTAGCACAAAACATCCAGGAAATCTGGGACACCGAAAAGACCAAACCTAAGAATAATAGGGGTAGAAGAAGGAGAATACCAGCTCAAAGACCCAGAAAATATATTCAACAAAATTATAGAAGAAAACTTTCTCAACCTAAAGAAGGACATTCCTATGAAGGTTCAAGAAGCTTACAGAACACTGAATAGGCTGGATCAAAAAAAAAAAAAAACCTTAACCATATAATAATCAAAACATAAAACATAGAGAAGAAAGATTATTAAGAACCACAAAGGAAAAAGATCAAGTAACATATAAAGGTAAACCCATCAGAAATACACCCGACTTCTCTATGGAAACCATGAAAGCCAGAAGGTCCTTGATAGATGTGCTACAGACACTAAGAGACCATGGATGCAAGCCTAGACTAATATACCCAGCAAAGCTTTCTTTCACCATCAATGGAGAAAACAAGATATTACAGGATTAAGCAATACATAGGCACAAACCCAGCCTTACAGAAATAACTAGAAGGTAAACCACACCTAAAGTAACCAAACAACAACCATACTAACACAGACATCTAACAACTCTCCACCAGCACAAATCCAAGTAGGGAAACACACAAACACTACAACCAAAAAAAAAGAGAGAGAAAATAACCAGAATTAACAACCACTGGTCATTAATATCGCTTAATATCAATGGTCTCAACTCACCTATAAAAAGGCACAGGTTAAGAGATCGGATACGAAAAGAGGATCCATCATTTTGTGGTTTACAAGAAACGCACTTCAACAACAAAGACAGACATTTTCTCAGAGTAAAGGATTGGGAAAAGGTCTTTCAATCAATTTGCCCTAAGAAACAAGCAGGTGTAGCTATACTAATATCTAACAAAATCGACTTCAAACTAAAATCAATCAGAAGGGATGGATATGGACACTTCATACTCATAACAGGAAAAATTCATCAAGATGAAATCTCAATCCTGAATATTTATCCCCTAATGTAAAAGCTCTCACTTATGTAAAAGAAACGATACTAGAACTCAAGGCACACATCAAACCCCACACACTAATAGTAGATTTCAACACTCCTCTCTCACCAATTGACAAGTCATCCAGACAGAAACGTAAGAAAGAAATACGGGATCTAACAGATGTAATGAATCAAATGGACTTGATAGACATCTATAGAACATTCCACCCAAACAGGAAAGAATATACATTCTTCTCAGCGTCTCAAGGAACCTTCTCGAAAATTGATCATATACTCGGTAACAAAGCAAACATCCACAGACACAAAATAGTTGGAGTAACCACTTGTGTCTTATCGGATCACCATTGATTAAAGTTAGAATTTAACAACAATTCCACCCCCAAAAAGCCTACAAATGCATAGAAACTGAACAGCCAACTACTGAACCACTCCTGGGTCAAGAAGAAATAAAGAAAGAAATTAAAGTCTTCCTTGAATTCAACGATAATAAAGAAACACCATTTCCTACCCCATAGGACACTATGAAAGCAGTGCTAAGAGGAAAGTTCATAGCACTTAGTGCTCACATTAAAAAAAAAAAAAACAGAGAAAGCTCACATTACTGAATTAACTGCACACCTGAGAGATCTAGAAATAAAAGAAGCAGACTCACCCAGGAGGAGTAGACGACTGGAAATAATCAAATTGAGGGCTGAAATCAACAAAATAGAGACACAGAAAATACAAAGAATCAATGAAACTAAGGGCTGGTTCCTTGAGAAAATCAATAAGATCGACAAACCCTTATCCAATCTAATCAAAAGGCAGAGGGAGAACACTCAAATTAACAAGATCAGAAATGAAAAGGGGGACATAACAACAGACAATGAGGAAATTCAGAGAATATTTAGGTCTTACTACAAAAGCCTGTATGGCACAAAATTGGAAAATTTAAAAGAAATGGACAGTTTTTTAGATAAATATCATATACCAAAATTAAATCAAGACAAAGTGTAGAATCTGAATAGACCTATAAGTCGCGAAGAAATAAAAGCTCTCATCAACAACCTCCAAACCAAAAAGCCCAGTGAAAGGGAAGGGGTAGAAGGGACAAGGAAGAACTGGGGAGAGCCTGGGGGTGGTGGAGGGTGGATATAGAGGAAGGATAGATATTGGAGAAGGGAATAAGATACCTACATTAAGGGAGTCATTTTGGGATAGGCAAGAGACTTGTCTCTAGAGGGGATCCCAGATGTTCCCAGGGATGTCCCAAGCTAGGTAGTTGGGCAGCAGTGGAGTGGGTGCCTGAACTGACCTTGTCCCATAGTTACATTGTTGAATATCTTGATCATCACCATAGAAATTTCGCATGATGGATGGAGATAGAGCCGGAGACCCACATTCATATCAGAACCAGGGAATGAGCTACCAAGGTCCAGTGGAAGAGCAGAAGGAGGGAGAAGAGGAGCAAGGAAGTCAGGACCGTGAGGGACTGGTCCACCAACTGAGAGAGTGGGCTTGATCTATTGGGAGCTCATCAAATCCAGCTGGACCAGGACTGAATGAGCATATGACCTAAACAGACTCTCTGAATGTGACTGCCAAAGGGGACTGTCTGAGAAGCCAATGATAATGGCACAGGGACCTATCTATCTCTTGTGTATGTATTGGCTTTTTGGGAACCTATTCAATAAGAATGCACATCTTCCTTGACCTAGATGGAGGGGGGAGGGCCTTGGGCTTCCCATAGGGCAGGGTATCCTTCCCATTTTAAGGAAGCAGGGGGAGGGTGGTGGGGTAGTGGGGGGAGCGGGAGGGCTGTGAATAGGTGAGTAAATGTAAATTTTTCTTTTAACAATAAAAAATTTTAAAAAAGGAACATCTTTACCATGCAATTGTTGTACACGTTTTATCCCAGCATTTGGGAGTCAGAGGCAGGAGAATCTCTGTGAGTTTGAGTGCAGCCTGGTCTACAAGAGCTAGTTCCAGGACAGGCTGAAAGCTATGAAAAAACTCTGCCTTGATAAATCTATCTATCTATCTATCTATCAATCAATCAACTATCTATCTATCTATCTACCTACCTATATCTATATCCATATCCATATCCATATCTATATCTATATCTATATCTATATCTTTACTTAGACTCAAATTTTGTTGACTTTAAATTATTTATTTTGGTGTAGTTTAGGAGCCCGTATATGAAATGTCTATGTGCAGTCAAATAATACAAAGAATCACAGTAATAAACATAATTCATACTATTTGGGTACATTGATTTTTGCATAGCCTACTTTTTATGATATGACTTTATCATTTATTTTAATTTCTTTTTGTCTTTTATCTATGACAGTCTCTACTGTTTTATGTTATTTTCTGTCTCTTTAAAACTTTGTTTAAATTTTAAAAGCTGTTTCATTATATACCTGCCTATATCAATTTTATTCTTAATCCTATGCACATTTTTAAACACCTATGACCTGGCTAGAGGTATATTTTTTAATGAGACTATCTTTATTGAATATGCATAAACATTTTTTGACAGGAGATTTTTTGTTTTTCATATTTATCAGGTTTAAAAGATCATCCCTGCTCCTTTTCCAGTTTAATACACCCAGTCCAAGATGGAAAAGGTATGCTCACAGCCTCTGCAGACAATGATAACTCTCCTAGTTCTAGGGACTTTTGGGATTTATGTCAACATGAAATAATTTGTAGTACACTTCCCAAAACCACAATTAAGTGCACTCTGAAGCTGGTCCTTCCAAAAGATCCACAGCCAATTATGCTTCCAGTATGAACCAGGAAGCTGTCTCTTTAGGAAGTCATGTTTCTACTCACTGTCAACAAGAAAAAAAAAGCCTTTCTAAAAATTGTGACTACTAAGAAGGTACAATTACTTCCTTTTTTTGGCCTAAAATCCTTTCTAAAGCATTCTTAGACTTTATGTTGATGCTCATTGTCAAACGTTGGGCACCAGGATGAATGCAGAGACTTTGCTTTTTGCTTCCTTGCTCCCAGTCCCAAGTAATCACACAGAATATATAATAATAACAGCCTGTTAGGCTAATGGCTCAAGTGTATACCTATCTAGTTCTTACTTCTTAAATTGACCAATTTCAATAATAGCCACATACTGGGTCTTTATGTTATATTTCTGCTTTAGTAGTACATGGTGTTGTCTTCATTCTGCCTGTTCTTTCTCTATATCTCTGTTCAGATGTCCAGCCTGGTTATATTCTTCTCTGTAAAAGGCTAAAGCATGTTCCTTATTAACCAATGGAAATAAATTATACCCACTGCATACAGAGTAGAATCTCACATCAGAAGATGAGTTAGCAATTCTGAGAGAGAACAAGTTTTCCATAGGATTTGCTCCCATTGATATAAATGAGATCACTTTCTCTAGTTTTTCATATTCCAAGCATAACTTGAATGCACGCACTTGTCAATCAGAAACAAACAGAGCTAATACAGTCATCAGTAGAGTGAGGTCCTACCAGACAGTCTCTTTTTATGTCCTACTTATCAGCTTCTCATGGCTATTAACAAAACCTGAATGTACATTGTCCCAGACAAGGCAGACTATTCCTGATGTCTGTATGAAAAAGATCCCATGGAAATTATAGAAGGCAGGTATTTAAAATCAATATGCACTAGAGGGTTTAAATAATGTAAACATATGCCATGTTTAGCACCAATGTTACATATGCTGTTGTTTCTCCTAAGGCCTCCACTGCCTAGTTCTTTGTATTTATTAGTATATATCATAAAATAATCATTACAGCTGTTGGAACATAAAAACGCAATTTAAATTTGATTTATAAGTCTGAATAACTAATTTTTATTATTTTACCATTTTACTATCTTTTTATAGATAGTGTTTCCTCCCTGTATAGCATTCACTCATCTTTACTTAAATTTAATTAATTTATTTTATTATTTTCCAAGCTGACTGTAGCCTCCACCCTTCTTCCTCTTCTATTCCCTCACTTAGGCCCAGATTTTACTCTGCTCCTCCACAGTATTTTCACAATATGATGCAACTTTCTCATGGACACCAGCAAAGCTTGGCATAACACCAGGCACCTCTACCTATTTTCAGGCAGAGAAATGAAAGCCTGCATGAGAAACAGGTTTCAAAGTATTAGCCAAATCCACAGGGTCAAATCATTCTCTCACTGCCAGGTGTCCCACAAATAGATCAAGCATCACAACAGTCACAAATAGACAGAGGAACTAGATGGATCCCATGAAACCACAGTGGTTGTTGGTATATCCCACAGTCATTTCTGAAAGTCATTCAAATTTTGTCAAATTTTTCTTTTATTTCCCATTTCTGAGGCTTAATTTCCTTTGGATACAACATATATCCCAAATATTCAAAAGATGGCTGTTTTGTTTTGTTTTTACTGGGGCAATTACTAAGTCTGCTGAAACTTACAATAAATTAGAAACTAACTTACTTCATTTATATGAACAAGCAAGTCACCATCTTTAATGGATAATATAAATTTGGAAATTGATCTCTAATATTTAGTGTAGCATGAGAAACTGATTTCTGGCATAATGTAACATATTTTGCCATACCCTGAGGCAAAACGTTCCAATGATATCTTCTAGTTGGATTTTGAAATTAACTGATGATACATTAAAAGCAAATTTTGACAGTTTTGGGGAACCCAGGGAAAGGTATAAAAACAATCATTTAAATCTAAAACAATATTATAGGTATCTTTTGTTATGGAAGAAAGTAAAGACAATGCAAGCAGTAATTAACTCTTTTTAAATCTTATATCAATCTCCATTTTCTAGATTCCATTGTTAGTGATATCATCTATAACTATCTTTTTCATGTAAAGCAGAATACATAGCTAGTCACTGGCTACATGAGATCCAACAACTGTAGATATTGAAGTGTAATCAGAAATATTATCTTTCTTTCTAAATGGTCTGAACGCAAACGGAAATCCTGCGATAGTATTGTCATAGGTTTGCTACTCATCTCTCAGACATCCAGCTTCTGAGTCTTCAGTTAATCTCTTTGATCAGAACAACATCATGAAACATTCCATCAGGTCCTGGATTAAATTTACGTAAGTCTTCAGTCTGCTATCCAGAAGAAAGAAGTTTGTTCCAGGCATACTTTCCAGTTGAATTAACTTGGCATATGCTGCTATTTCAAAATTTAATTGCTGATTACTTTTTCTATGAAGGCCTTCACCAGTTAGCATATGAAAAGAGAAGGGTCAGATTTCTCTCATCTGCGGCCCAACATTTTTTCTTCATGTTTGGTTTTCCACAACAAATAGTCTCCATTTGAAGTCAAGCTATGTTCAGGTTGCTTTTAATTCTTTGAGTTTTTCAAATGGGCTCAGGGCACCTAAGTTAGTATTTGTTTGGCACATATCTTTATTTTATTGCTAATAACATTTGTGCTTTCTCTCCTCAGCTGGTACCTTCTCTGAAACTAGTTTGCTTGAGAGATACACAACAAATTCTGAGTGTTTGCACTACTCCAGGAGGTCTCTGCACCATAGCTTGGTCTAAACCAGCCCTTGTGTAGGAAGAGGAATGCTTTTCTGATAAGAGGAAATTTACAGTTTTCTACTTCTGTGAAAATGATATTGCAAAATCTCTTAAGCTTTTTAGCTCCTGCTTAACTTCCCACCAGTTTCTAATTCTCATCATTCCTCACCAGAAGCAAAGGGCTTGAGAGCTCCTCATTCTTTTACTCAGAAACTTCTTACTCTAGCTCTCTAGGCACAGGCTGATCATAATCAAACAGTACTGTAAATGTTTCCTCATCTAACAGCTCCTCTGGTGGATAGGAGTGTCCTGTCTCACTTCTGACCGTTGCAGGGGGAACTACTTGTTACCTATCATGGTGCAAATCCAAACTCTCCTTTATAAACCCTCACAAATTAATAGACTACTTTGCGCTGATTCCAGGTTATAATGGTCTTAGATTTTCACCTCAATTTTTCTGTTTCCAAGATACCATCCTTGGGAAACCAAATGCTCTACAAATTCCAACAATTTCTTTTCTTGAAACTGTTACA
>JAQHUG010000500.1:150560-163337 GCA_028555095.1 Dicrostonyx torquatus | reverse complement strand
CACACTCCTCTGCTGCCCAAGTACCTAGCTGGGACCTCCCTATGAATGCCTGGGGTCCCCTCAAGAGACAAGTCCCTTGCGAATCTTAGAAAGACTCCCGTTAATGTAGATATCTTATTTTTGACTGTGAATGAGCTACATACAGAAAGGCATTTACTAGTACGTGGTGCTCATCTCAATCAAAACATATGCTTTAAAGATATCATGACTTCAAAAGTTGGTTCTAGGTAAGGATATGTTGCTTTGGAAAAGAGGTTCTACTTCCTTTCCAGAGAGGATAAAAACCTATGGATTTCTCAAGACTAATGTGATTCAATGGAAAAAAATGTATTTTAAGGTCTAAATTTATCCTCCCAAATACTTTGCCCAATAAACATTAGGAAGAATTTAGGAAAGAATTATGACCAAATTCAAAATTATTTTTATAAAATTTATTTACATTTAAAGGTGATATGGTATAGAGGTATGCATTGGTATAGGTTCTGGTTTGTTATAGAAATTTAAGATCAATTTTGTTATATATATTATAAATTATATATATGCTTATGCTCTTGATTAAGGTATTGTATTGTGCATCTAGTTTAAAATATTATGTAAAATTTTGAAGCATAGATTAATATAGAGTCATCTATAAGAGTCAAGTTTATAGTCAGGTTACTTATCATTTCTAGAGGTAGAGAGATATATTTCAGGTGGATAGTTATTCAAGCATCTCAAAAACTAACAGAATATCATATTTAAAATGTTTTCAAAACTTAGGACTTTTCATGACAATGAGACACTTATTCATCTGCTTCTGGCAGCATCAATTACTTCAAGAGGAAGATAGGCATATAGTAGGCTCCTTATGGAGATTGCTAGCCATTTCAGCAAGAAACTGCTCTTGCCTGGACTGCTTAATGATCTATTGTATGAACTAGACATGCTGGACACACAGAAAATGATTGCTAAAGTTGCCTAGAGAAGATGAGACAGTCCTTAATGGATCCTGCCTTATGAAAGGGTCTGCAAGACAATCTGCAGGATACAAGAGAGTGACTGACAAACTGCCATTATAGGTGGAACTGTCTTTGAAACTTCCTGATAAATTCTGCCAGAAACTATGGGCCAGTAAGATGAATATGGATGCTTTCAAAGTTACAGAAAAACTGTGTGACTGTCCCGGCAGTGAGATGACTCTCTTAATTCTAGAGTTTTGGAAATTACATACAAAACAGTTCATGTTATCTTATGTAAAATCATCTCCTTTTGGAGACATTGATGGAGTTGAAAAATAAATAGTTACAATTATAGTTTTCTTTAGTTATGATACAATATAAGATAGACATAAATCTCATGACTGTGATTCTTGCTAGATAACTGGTTATATGCAATTTTAAAAGTTAAATCTCTTTTATTTAGAAAGAAAAGGGAAGGTGATTTGGGAGATGATGTTTTCTAAGAATATCTTTTATTGCCATTTGTTAATGAGGAAGCTGACTCAAACAATGTCTTTACAGAGTAAAGAAAGGCTGAAAGAGATATATAGAGAAAGTAGGAGGAGTCAGTGAGAAGTCATGGAGCTGCCTCCAGAAACAGATGCCTTTCCTGGAGCCTGCTGAAATTTGCCAGTAGGCCACGACCTCATGGTGTTCCACAGATTAGTGGAGATGAGTTAGATTAGGATATAAGAGCTATCTAGCAATACTCTTAGGCTATTGGAAAGACAGTATTGTAAATAATATAGTTTCTGATTGGTTATTTCATGTCAGAGCATTAGATACAAGCCATCACTTTCTCCCAACAGATCTAATCCTTATGAAACGCTTTCTTCAAATGAAATATCCTTTTCTTTGGGATATAAGTTGAATCTACACATGGCATGTAGTATTTTTAAGTGAAAGAATAACGGTAAGTAGTATGTATTAATCAGGCGTAATTAAAAGAAACACTGCAAATTTTAACTATTTGAACAAATGTGCATGGATAATATGTTTAATGTTAACTATGTAAAATGATGTTTTTATGGCATATAAACCTAATGTTTAACACTCTAGTGCATACTTACCAGCATGATTACCCTCAACATTACAATGTTGTTGCTTTCTCATAAAGTCATCATTTGTCAGAATATTTTAACTTTTCTTGTTTTGGTTATACTTCAAATTTTGGAATTTTCCTTACCAAGTTATTTTTTTATTACCCCACTTTTACTTTTTCTACGTTTTATAGCTGTTTGATTATTTTAAAATCAAGCACTCCAAAACAAAGACACAAATCTCTTACGAAACATAAATGCTGATGATGAAAAACTCTGTGCTATACCACAGGGTGAAGAAACTCATAGGATGTGTGACACTTTTTATGCAGATCTGGTTGACAGTGGGCATGTGATTTCTAATCAGATGCCTGATTCCAGGATGCTGGCTTCTTTAAAGGGGAGTCAAGTTCTAACAAAGAACAAATATATCTAGGAAAGAAAGTATTTTGCAAATTGCTATGCAGGAGGTGAAGACTTTTAAATTAGTGAATTATGTGTAGATTGAGGAACATGCTTCCATACCCAAAAATGTGTGGATAAATTTGGGCAGAAAATGCTTTTCAACCAACAAAATACCTCCAGCCATGTTAAGCTAATGAAACCCTAACAAGGTAACAAAGAAATAATATTTTAAGTTTTAAATGGATCTCTATAGAAATGAACAATTTTAGTTAAATAATTTCACCCTTAGTTGAAGGCTGATTTTGAGAGAAGAAAGGAGAAACTTTCACCTAGTTAAGCTAATAAACATCAGTTTTGTTACAATTAAATCAGAACCCTGATGAACCTCATTATTTCTCAGAATCATGTCACAGTCCAGTTGAGAGTGACAGGTAGAATTCCTGAGGAGTAATAGTGGCAGGTTATGCTTGACTGACAGGAGCAAGAAACATACCAACTGTCACTGACACAACAAAGCAAACTAATGCAAAGTTTGACAGGTAGTAATTTGAATATTTTTATAAATTTTCTTCAATATTTCTTCACAGAGCTTATCATTATTTATTAGTTCATAAAGAGGTAATTGAATACTAATTTACAAGATATAATTGCTTTCTATTTTTATCTCATTTCTGCATTTTCTATTTTTAAGCATCAGGTTTTGTATTTGTGTTTTTTAATTTTATGGCATGCTAATGATCTTTATATGTATTTATATGGTCATTAATTTATATATTCATTTATGTAAATGTTGTGTCAAGCCTTACTGCAGTTCCCCCTCCATCTCTTCGCAAACTCCCCACTTAGCCTCCTTATTCTACTCCTCCACAATATTCACATGATATGGGACAGGCCTCTCATGGATGCAAGAACAGTATGACATGTCCCTCTAAAAAAAGGCCAACACCTCCCCCTGAATTTAGGCAGAGAAATGCTATCTAGTATGTGGAGCAGGTTACAGAGCACCAGCCCAACAGCATGGACAGACACTTCTCCAACTGTGGGAAATTCATTCAGAAAATTTACAAAGAGTCATTGAGGATTTTATAGTAGAGTATTACACAAATGGCATTCACCAAGGTGATTAAGAAAGTTTACAAAATGGTTTTGCCTGTAAATATTATATTTTACATAAAGTATAAAAACACAATTTTTAAGACTCCAACTTTGTGAATAATAAAGGATATTTATTATATTCCAAGTAATTGTTGATCACATAGGACTTACAATCTTCTAAATATATAAAAAGTGTTGTAATATTTGTCATTGCATTCCAGGATGAAATGATAAGAAACTGATTGTTTTTCGTGGCATAATTCGATAACTGAGAAAATAACTCTAGAAATTGCTTCAAATATTTCCCTCCTTGAGCTAGACCCTACAGTCCAATAGGAACTAATGATGAATTTGTGAACATTAATCACCATATCTTGGCAAAGTTTGGCAGTCTTTTTTTTTCTTTTATTATGCTTGTCCAAGTCAGACATCGTGTGTATTTTCAGTGTTGAAACATGGGGAGTTCTTTTCCCAAAGGCCAGTTTTGCCAAATTCCAAGTGGATTTTTTTCAGTGCTCTCGGAATATGCTGGTGCTGTTGGGGAATGACTGTTTGTTTCCCTTATTTTCCCCTTGTTAGTTAGCTTGTCCGGGGTCATAGGCTATAGGTTCCCTACTCTTTACTTCATAGTTCGTGCTCACCTATGATTGGGTAAAAACCATCCTCATAATTCTGATTTGTGTTACCTCACTCAGGATGGAATTTTCTAGTTTCATTATTTTGCCTGCAAATTTCAAGATGTTATTGTCTTTTACCACTGGGGATTACTCCATTGGTTATATATATCCACAATATTTAGCCATTTTTTTTTGATGGGCATGGATTTACCTCCATGCTGTTCTAATTATACAATATGCATAAGTATGAGAGAGGAAGAGCCCAAACATTTGCCCTTTTCTCACATTATCATCTACTATTCAGAAAAGATAATATAATATTGGTGTTTACAGAACCATATCATACTTAGTGAGTAAGCTGAATACCATGATCTTTAGAGTAGTTAACAGTGTGGCTTGTGAGTTATCATCTTTTTCTTACATTTTTGCTTTTATGGTTCCATTGTAACCTGAGGCAGTCAGCAACATGTTCATTTGGGAATTTAGGAATCTAGCAGACATTTTCAGAATACTCGTTTTCTAAAGCAAGTGTGACGGGATACAAGGATTTATTAAAGAGAACAATACAAAGGTACACACAGACTACAATACCCAAAAGGAGCTCCTCGTCGGAGTATGCAGGTCAGCGGTCCGTGCAGAGAGAGGGCGCTCCCTAGCTGGGTTGCCATATTTATACCCCTCCTGGGACTTGGTGACCCGGCCCCATTAATTAATTGAGGGGTGGCAGCAGGGTGTGGTCACAAGCCAAAAGACCACACCCCTTCAAGCAAGCATGGTGGTATTATATATTTTGAGAATATTAGAGAAGTGTGGAAAGAGGAAGTTTTCTGAGTGTTCATGGCCAGGTAGAATAGAATGGTGGGTTACAGTCAAAGGAAAAAAATCCTATCCCATATCTTCTAGCTTCAATAAATATCTGTACTAAACCAGCATTTGATTAATATGTAAGCATATTTGCCCTCATGAAATTTTAAAAACAGGAACTAAATGCATGATTTTTGTACTATATCCAGTGCTCAAAAATCCTAGTATGCCTAATGGCAGGACAAATGAAGCCAACCCCTTATTAAAGGGATTATTTAATGTATTTAACTAATTAAAGAAAAGTTACAGTTATTTTCAAAGTGGCTTGCCATGAAATGTGTTATGTAACAATAGATGGCTTCAAACTGGCGGTTATACATCTTCCTTAAAAATTCTCTTTTTATTCATGGTATATGGGATTTAGAAAAAACTTCTAATATTTTGAACCTAGTTGTTTTTTAAAATAAATAATTATAATTATTATTTAGAAGATATTCATTTATTTTTATTGGGTGAAAGAAACAATAATATGAAGGCTGCTTCATGCAAAGGTAGATGTGTAAGCACCAAAGACTTAAAACAAGCAAACACAGATGCTAAAATATAAATATATTTAATGTTTCCTGATATCAATTAAACTGAATTCATTTTTTTATCATTAGGACACTGTGGGCTACTGTGTTGCAGTTGGGTCTTTATGGGAGAGGGTTTCAAATCTACATTTCTTTCTGCACTTCACCCACTTCCTTGCAAAACACTCTAATCAACTTAAATGTAATATGTATTATAATTAAACTACATGAATTATTATAATTGCATTTTTATTTGTATATAATTCATAATATTGTATTATGTGCACCATATTTAATTATAACTTGACTGCATAAAAGACCACACATATAAACAGAAAAAAAATGATCACAAAAAAATCAGAAGCCAGATACACTTGGCAGCCCAGATTCACAATCAAAAATCTCCAGACAGGAATGGAGGCTTCCATGTATATAGGTAGATTCGAGGCAAAGGCAGCTGCCGGCTCCCTCAGTCTGTCACATTTTGCCAGTGTTGTCAGCTGTTAACTGGAAGCAAAACCCAGGGTAAATTACATTTTATCCTGTGTTCCCCTGTCAACCGCTCTGCTTTTTTTCACCATGCACAGGAAATACAGAGACACAGATGATTCATCTGCTCTGGATGAGATCATCAAGATAAGTGCAGTCCTGTGCTTTCTGGTCCTTGTATTGAGATCTCTCTCCCTATTGGCTCCTGGATGGCATAAAAAGGTCTGCACTGAGGGATTTTGCCAGTGGGGCTTTGACTAAAGTCCTGCTAAAAGCTGAACTTTAGTCAAAGCCTCACCGTAAACAACATGAGAAGAAAATGTGTCCCAGAGACCTGCAGGAGAAAAAGCAACGAATTTTTTTTAAGAGTCACCCATTTCTGTTTGCAGTGCAGGAAATGTGCTCGAGTCTGAAGCCACTGCTTCAGCCGTAAAATCAATGATTCCTAGGTTAGCCTTAGGTTCTGTATTTTCTGAAGTGATTATTTTTTTAGAAAGTCTATACCTGACAACACTGGAATGTACTGATCTTATGCGCCATTGGAGGCCTCACTAAGATAATTGCTGTGTCGGCAAATAGCCTCAGGCACCTGGGGATCTGAAAATTTCAAGGGTAAAATGTTCCAGTAAGTGTTTAGGGACTTTGACATGGCATTTCTGATGTGATACAGTAAGCTGCAATCGGCAGCACAGTATCTCAATCAGGCATCAGCAGGGAAGAATGGAAATTTTCAGGTAGAAAGGCAGGATACAGACCCAAGAAGTCGGATATGTGATCACCTCCTAGTTACCTCATAATGATTTCCCCTTTGGATAATTGGATTCTGGTCCTAGGTAAACTACATTTTCCCTGTCATTTACTTTCACTTTCATATTTTTCTGTCGGAGCAAACATTGAGATGGAGAAATGAGTCAGCAGCTCTGATGCAGATCTCCAAGGTAACCACAGGCTGTGTTCCTATTGGTCGAATTTAGATCATTCTCCTCATTGTTGCAGGGAAAATATGACTGTACACCCACCTTCAGTCAGAGGCAATGAGAGCTAATAAATCTGTCAGCATAGCAGGTCCTTTCTCGTCAGGCTCTGGCCATATGGCAGCTCTCAGCTGCAAATATTTATAACTGAAATATGAATGTACAATGGCCCTGACATGGCAGACAGCTCTTGACATCTATATGAGAAAAATCCCAGGGAAATCAGCAGTCAGGTACTGGTCTATTCCCAGTATTACAGTTCTGAGTCACCTGCTATGGTCCGTGCATCACGTCCATCCCTGCTTCTGAAACCTCTCCTTCTCTCTAAACTTGTGGCACCACTATCTCAGTCTTGAACACTGCAGTATCTGCAAAGAAATAATTCACTTAAGATTTTAGTATGACAGCGTCAACAGGAGTCATGCCCTGTCCTTTTTCCTCTGAGTTTCATTGTGAAATTGGTATGATATTGCAGGGTTTCTTTTTCATGAAAACAGAATCATTGAAAATATGCAGTAACATATGAGAGCACTACCCTACCTGTCACCAAAGACTCTGAATTAGAATAAGGTATAGAAGAGGAAACATAACTTCTGATCATCCTATTGTATTTTAGGTTCTGACAGTCTCAAATTTGCTGTTTTGATTGACATAGTCTTTGTGCATTTGCATATAAATACCCTTGTACATGATACTTTCTCACTTTTTGCCCATTCCTAACTAGGAAATCAGATAGAATGTGCTTTTTGGAAAGTCGTGGTTTATTGATGATGGCAGTGAGGTATTACATACGTCCCTTAAAAATAATTAACACAATAGATATCTTTGTAATTGTGTGTCTTGTTTTATATTCTTTGAAAAAGTGCTGATCCTACCTTGTACATTATTCTCAGACTCTAAATTCGTATGTCTGCTAGTAATGTCGAGACTGGAAAACATTGGTACTTTGGAATCAATAGCCTCCATTTCAATCTGCACATTATTTCTGCCATCTTTAACATATAAATGTACTAAACTTCCAAGTAGGTTTTAAAGACATGAAACATCATGTCATAGGAACACCCAAATTGGCAAATTCCAAGGCTGTGGCATGCTATTACACTAACACATACAAATAGTAATTGATTGGTATCTACATATGTGTACACCTGTATTATTGAAATTCCATGTGTAAGTTTGCATGTGTAACTGGTTCATTATAAAATACAGACAATGTTCTACTGTATGCTGAGAAACATTATGAATTCAAACTATTATCAGAATGATATATATTATTTTCAGAAATGATTAAATGGAATGCTAGCTTAGAAATGATGCCCATGTGCTAATAGAATGCCCAATATCTAAACACACTCACACACACACAAACACACACACACACACACACACACACACACTTTTCCCAAAGTCAGATGTCACTGAAAAGGCAGAAGCCATGTATGAACTAAGGATGGAGTATTGGTATAGGTGATTGCAGTGAAAATCTAGTGAAGTCAATGCAGTGAATTATATCAAAATTTAAATGTTCATATAATACCTTAAATCATGCCAAAAGTAATAAATCAGACTAATACTCTAAAATAAATGCCAAAAACACGTACACATATCTGAAACACTAATAAAAGCATACTTAATTGCAAAATTTTAGAAATAGTATATATATTGTCCTTTTTTTCTAAATGAAAACATCACATTTTTGCTAAATTATCATGACATTGTTAGATACCATATGCAATTTGTGCATGTTCAGAACTGGGTTTTAAAATAACATTCTCATTTAGAAAATATCCATATTATTTCATAATTTTATGTTAGATACATACATATTAGAGTGTACTGTAGATTCTATATTTCATGTAATTATTATTTACATTTGTGGAATCTGACTTGGCCCATTAGAAAATGCCAGCAACAAGCTTCAGTTAGCAGCCCAGAATCGCAGTCAGAAATCTGAAGCTAGAAATGAAGGCTTTCATGTCGATAGCCTAGATGAAGTCTCAGTAGTAAATAATTGTCACACACACTTATGATGGACTGTTGCTTTTATTCTTATCTCACTAAGATGACCCATTTTCAGGAGTTAACTAAAACGTATTCTCTTGTCCACCTTCAGTTTGTCTGCTACTGCTATGGAGGAAGAAGTGAATCAGCAGTCATGATGGAGCTCTAGAAGGTTTACCTCAGGAATGTGGCTGCACTGTTGGAACTGAGATGAGTTTTCTACTTGATCCTTATTTCATGCTCAATTTGATTGCACACACTTCTTCAATCCAAGACCAAGAATGCTTATAAAAAGTTATCATTACTGGTTCTTACCAGTCAGGTTCTGTCTTTATTCTAGGTCTCAGTTGGAACTGGATTGAACTAAAGCCTTGCTGTACATTGGTCTAGACAAGGCAGACTGCTCCCAACATGTACAGGAGTCAGAGTCTGTAACATGAGGGTCCTGCTTGTTGGGGTTTCTGTCCTGCCCGGTACCCCACAGCCAGCAAACCCCAAAGAAAATCACACAGAGAGTCTACATTAGGTTAGAAATTGATTGGGCCATTAACTCAATCTTCGTACTAGCTCTTTTTTTTTGTCTTTTTTTGGTTTTTCAAGACAGGGTTTCTCTGTGGCTTTGGAGCTTGTCCTGGAACTAGCTCTTGTAGACCAGGCTGGTCTCGAACTCACAGAGATCCACCTGCCTCTGCCTCCCGAGTGCTGGGATTAAAGGCGTGCGCCACCACCACCCGGCCATACTAGCTCTTGTAACTTAAATTAACCCATTGTTTTTATCTATGTTGGCCGGTACCTTTTCTCATCAGGACAGCTCACATCCTGGTGGATTGGCAGGAGTGAGAGAAGAGCTTCCTTCTTCCCAAATTCTCCTGTTCTCACCTCTACTTCCTGTCTGTTTTTCCCATCTATACTCCCTGCCTGGCCAATCAGCAGTTATTTAAACATGATTGACAAAATACAGACAATTCTTCTGCACCACTTCCCCCTCTTTTTAAAAAAAACAAAGGAAAATATCCATAGTCCATATTTTGGGAATGTGGGCGTACTATTCCAGGCTACTTCCGGCTGGTTGGGGGCACTGATGATCTTTAAGGGGACCTAAAGAAAATTTAGAGTTAGGATCAAGTCCTGACCGGAGTATCCTGTGAGGCTTGATCATCTCAGGCAGCATCTTGAATCTATTCTGGATGTAGAACTCAAAACACTGGGGCCTTCTGTTCCTACCGGAGATTTCTCAGGTGGTCTTCCTTGAGGAAACCTGAATTTTCTTAACTTAGAATGAATCCACAGCCTCTCATCTCCTGTGGAAACAAAAGGAAAATCTCTTCTCTAAAGTAACATACCTTTTGACATCAATTTTGAAGCCAAGGTATTTTAAAAATACATTCCTTGGGTTAATTCAGCAGCATTTACAAACAAAAGTCTTTTAGCAGCTCTTGTTCCTTCCTCAGCATTCAAACAATTCAAAGAGAGCATCATAGCATACAGTTTCAAGACTCTCTGCATATTTTCCATCTTATGTGGCTTTATTTTAAGCTCTATTTCTTTTATTTTTCCTTTTAACTTTTGGCTTTTTGAGACAGGTTCTCTGTGTATCTTTGTCCTGGAATTCACTCTGTAGACCAGGCTGTCCTTGAACTCACAGAGATCTGCAAGTCTCTGCCTCCAGGCATTGGGATTAAAGGCCTGTGCTACCATACCTTGAAGTCAACAGAGGTCAGTCTGCTTCTGCCTCCCAGGCATTGGGATTAAAGGTGTGTACTGCCACACCCAATTACTCTCTCTCTCTCTCTCTCTCTCTCTCTCTCTCTCTCTCTCTCTCTCTCTCTCTCTCTCTCTCTCTCTCTCTCTCTCTCTCTCTCTCTCTCTCTGTGTGTCTCTCTCGTTTTTTTTAAATGTTAAGAACTTTAACTTTCAGCCTAAATATATTTTTAACACATAGTAAACCATTTAGAGGTTTTTTTTGTTCTTTGAATCTCTCTTTACTGTATATCTCTCTTTTTCTGACCACGTGTGTCTTTAATTTACCAAGCAATATCGGTAGGACTAAAGCTGTGGCTTTGATGGCTAGATCCAGCCCATTCTTTAGCATTCTGCATTTCCAACCTCATGGTGGAGGTACCAGCTGTTGCCATGTTGATCGCCACAACTCTATGGCTTTTCAATGTCCCGGCCAGCAAGCAAGCTGCAGCATTCTGCTCACAGACCACATTCAAAGTTCCCTGGCTGGACCACCTGCCTAAAAGAGTCAGAATTTGCCCTGGCAGGACAGCCCAGAAAGCCAGCATTTTAAGCATGCAATCAGCTGTTACCAACACCATTTAAGTGATTCTTGGCAGAACCTCTTAAAGTGCTGCAGGTTAAGAGCTAAGTCAGGAAGCCTCTCTTAGATGAGAGTGCTTTTTTGCCTCTAGGAAGCAGAGCAGACCTGAGAAATTGCTGCCACCAAGAAAACATGCTTTACTCTATTCTTTCCCAAGCTTTCTCAGGCTTTCTGTGGAAGCAGTTATCCACATTGGGCACCATTCTGTAACATGAGGGTGCTGCTTGTTAGGGTTTCTGTCCCGCCCGGTACCCCACAGCCGGCAAGCCCCAAAGAAAATCACATAGAGAGTCTACATTAGATTATAAACTGATTGGCCCATTAACTGAATCTTCTTACTAGCTCTTGTAACTTATATTAACCCATTTTTCTTATCTATGTTGGCCAGTACCTTTTCTCATCCGGGCAGCTCACATCCTGGTGGACTGGCAGGAGTGCGGGAAGAGCTTCCTTCTTCCCAAATTCTCCTGTTCTCCCCTCTACTCCCTGCCTGGCCAATCAGCATTTATTTAAAACACTATTGAGAGAAGACAGACAATTCTTCTGTACCAAGAGTCCATGGAATTAGCAAATTCAGCACTTACATTCACAAAAACTATTCCATCTGTGTTGGACAACCTTGAAGAATGTATTTTATTATCCACCCAGTTTTAGTGCTTACAAAGTTTTGTTCCAAAAACACATTTATAATAACTTTTATTACCAAACTAAAAACATCATTTCAGACATCATTTTCTCAGTAAAACATAATAGCATTTCATATATCTCAAGGTTTTTAAATGGTACAGCTATTTAAAACTTTATCTTTTTGTAACATGAGGGCCTGCTTGTTGGTGTTTCTGCTCTGCCTGGTACCCCACAGCCAGCAAACCCCAAAGAAAATCAAATACATGTCTCCATAAGATTATAAAATGATTGGCCCATTAGCTCAGGCTTCTTACTAGCTCTTATAACTTATATCAAACCATTGTTCTTATCGATGCTAGTCAGATGGCTCAGTACCTTTTCTCAGCAGGGCAGCTTATATCCAGCTTCTTTTGTGGACTGGGCAGGAGTCCTGAGGGAGCTTCCTGTTCCCCAGAATTCTCCTCTTCTCACCTTTACTTCCTGTCTAGTTTTCCCACCTATACTTCCTGCCTGGCCAATCAGCATTTATTTAAAACCTGATTGACAGAATACAAAATTGTCCCCCAACATTTCCCTCTCTTTTTGTTTTAAACAAAGGTAAATATCCATTTGTTGTGAATGTGCATGTAGTATTCCAGGCTACTTCTGGCTGGTTGGGGCGCTGATAATCTTTAAGGGGACCTAAAGAAAATTTAGAGTTAGGATCAAGTGTGGGAGGGTCCACCTGTATTTCTGTGCCTTGATTGGCTAAATAAAGACCTGCCTGGCTTATAGTTAGTCCAACCCTTAGGTGGGCGGAGTAGACAGAACGGAAGTTCTGGGAGGAGAAGAAGGAAGGACCAGAAGCCACTAG
>JAQHUG010000500.1:135428-150332 GCA_028555095.1 Dicrostonyx torquatus | reverse complement strand
AATCAAGTCCTGACTGGAGTATCCTGTGAGTCTTGATCATCTCAGATAGCATCTTGAATCTGTTCTGGATGGAGAACTCAGACATCTGGGCCATCTGTTCCTGAGATTTCTCAGGTGGTCTTCCTTGAGGAAACCTGAGTTTTCTTAACTCAGAATGAATCCACAGCCTCTCATCTCCTGTGGAAACAAAAGGAAAATCTCTTCTCTAAAGTAACATACCTTTTGAATTCAATTTTGAAGTCAAGGTATTTTCAAAATACCTTCCTTGGGTTAATTTAGCAGCATTTATAAACAAAAGTCTTTTAGCAGCTCTTGTTCCTTCCTCAGCATTCAAACAATTCAAAGAGAGTATAATAGCATACAGTATCAAGATTCTCTGTGCATTTTCCATCTTTATGTAGCTTTATTCTAACCTCTATTTCTTTTATTTTTATTTTTAACTTTTGGCATTTTGAGACAGGTTCTCTGTTTATCTTTGTCCTGGAACTCACTCTGTAGACTAGACTGTCCTTTAACTCACAGAGATCTGTCTGTCTCTACCTCCAGGCATTGGGATTAAAGGTGTGTACCACCATACCCAATTACTCTCTGTTTTTTTCTATTTTTACTTTAAGAACTTTAACCTTTAGCGTGCATATATTTTTAACACATAGTAAACGCTTTAGAAGGTTTTTTTTGTCTTTGAATTTTTCTTTACTGTGTCTCTCTTTCTAACCACGTGGGTCTTTAATTTGCTAAGGAATATGGAAAAAAATTAAAGCTGTGGCTTTGACAGCTAGATCCAGCCCATTCCATAGCTTTCTGCAATTTCAGCCTCATGACGGAGGTACCAGCTGTAGCCATGTTTATCACCACAACTCTAAGGCATTTCAAGGTCCCTGCCAGCAAGCAAGCTGGAGCATTCTGCTCATAGGCCACATTCATATGTTTCCTGGCTGGACCACCTGCCTGAAAGAATCAGAGTTTGCCCTGGCAGTATGGCCCAGAAAGGCAGCATTTTAAGCATGCAGTCAGCTTTTACCAACACCATTTAAATGTTTCTTGGCAGGACCTCTTAAAGTGCTGCAGGGTTTTGCAGCTAAAGCTGAGTCAGAAAGGCTCTCCTAAATGAGAGCGCTTGCTTGCCTCTAGCAAGCAGAGCAGACCTGAGAAATTGCTGA
This sequence comes from Dicrostonyx torquatus, assembly GCA_028555095.1. Lineage (NCBI taxonomy): Eukaryota > Metazoa > Chordata > Mammalia > Rodentia > Cricetidae > Dicrostonyx > Dicrostonyx torquatus. Next base: position 149,172 of record JAQHUG010000500.1, on the reverse strand, counting down.
TACAAAGAAAATATGCTTTACTCTATTCTTTCCGAAGCTCTCTCAGGATTTCTGTGGATGCAGTTATCCACGTGGGCACCATTCTTTAACATGGGGGCCTGCTTGTTGGGGTTTCTGTCCCGCACCTTTGCTTCCTGTCTGATTTTCCTGCCTATACTTCATGCCTGGCCAATCAGCATTTATTTAAAACATGATTGAAAGAATACAGAATTGTCCCCCACCATCTAGTCTTCAATGCTTTCAAAGATCTGAGCAGAAGACCATATTTCCTGAGTGAACCGCAAGTGCAAAATAAACAATTTTTAAAGGAGATGGCAGCCTGCAGGAAGAGTCACCCCAGTTTCTTCTGCAACACTGAGGCATCTCTCTTTAGCTCACAGGCCCCAGATATCTCACATACTTTTTTGTAAGGCAAAATATTGAAGAACAGGCTACTTCATCCTGTCAAATTCCAGCAGTCCACTTCTTTTGTTTCCTTCTTGCCAAATGTGGAGAGCATACTGTCTGCAGTTGAGGCAGAAGCAGTTTCTTGCATAGTGTCTGACATTACCACATTGAATTCAAACTCCATATCAAGATTCCTTGATGCCCATCATCTTCTCTGTGGTGAATTGATGCTTTCAGGTGCAGATGTATATCGTCATAAAATGTCTTGAGCTATTAAAATTATTAAATTCTATATTCTTTCGATCCCTTATGTTGTTGCCAAAATTCATCCCTGAGTTACATAGAAAACATATCTAACATGAATACATTTTTTATTGTTAGAGGTGATTAAATACTATCTATGTTTGTTAGTTAAGCAGCTTGTTATAATATATTTCAAGGTATAGCACTTTATATTACATTTTCAATGAGTACATTGAAAAAATAACCCAAAACAAGAATAAAAACCTTTATAGAGTATGATGTAAAATTAACACTGAATTTATATCCAGAAACAAAAATTCATAGCAATGTAAACTATTTTATGTATGTCCTTTTTAGTTTAAGTGTAGACTAAGCAACCTAGCCTTTTGTCCTTTTATTCATATATCATCTACCTCATTATGAATGCTGTTGAAACATAGGAACTGAGCAATCTACCCACACTAATCTCTGTGAAAGAAATGATGAAATACCTTAGGTACAGCAATAAGAATCAGTAACTGTTGGACACTTTGGGGTGATAATATACATTATATATATAATATACATTATATACTTATAATATACATATATACATATAACTGTGTCACTTATGATTATAGTATTCAAGAACCAAAGATTTAAGAAAGACATAGATACTTAAATATTTCCTGTATCTTTAGATTGGCAAGGAGAATTCATGGTTTTGCTAAGATTTCTTGGAAGAGTGTATTTACACAGCTGGGAATGTTTTGGAAAATCTATTTGACTAATTATTATTGTAAGATGCCACTCATTCATTTTTGGGTGCCCAGACTTCCAAGATAACCACACAGAAACTGCATTAATTAAATCAATGCTTGCTCTATTAGCTCTAGTTTCTTATTGGCTAGCTTTTACATCTTAACATAACCTTTGTTAAATATTAATCACAATGTGGCTGACTCTTACTGGCATATTCCATCCAGCCTCTGTCTCTGGTGGAGCTACATGGCTTTCCCTCACTTTACCTTATTTCTCCCAGCATTCAGTTCAGTTTTTCTGGTCCATCTCTGTTTTACCCTACTATAGGCCCAAAGCAATTATTTTATTCTTTAACCAATAAGATTAATATATACACAAAAGGACTTCCTACACCGTATTCCCTTTTTTGTTTAGATAAAAAGAAATGCTTTAACTTTAACATAGTAGTATTACATATAAAAAACAGGTGTCAAGGAAGAATTACAGTTACAATACTTATTTCTACTTTCCCATTTATCATAGCTAAGAAAAACCGTAAGTAAAATAATCTAATCTTTAACTCCATCAAATGTTTTTGGTTTCCTGGTAGCCCCGAAACTCAGACCCAAAATAATCACACAAAAACATATTATTTAAATAACTGCTTGGCCCATTAGCTCTAGCTTCTTATTTACTAAGTCTTCCATCTTGATGTAACCCATCTCTATTATTGTGTACAGTACAAGGTTGTGGCCTACCAGCAAAGTTTCAGCATGCCTGCCTCCACTGGTGGCTTCATGGCTTCTGTTAACCTCCTCTTCCTTTCTCCCAACATTTAGTTTAGTTTTGCCTCCTAGCTCTGTTCCCCTATATCTCTGCTATAGGCCCAAAGCAGTTCCTTTATTAAACATTGATATTATCACCATACCTAGGGGAATCCTGTATCAGTCAAATTCTCCAGAAGGAAATAATATAACCTAAGTGAACAGGAGGTACATTGTAGACAACTTTTAAAACTCTAGAATTGACTGAGACATCTCATTTCCCAGAGAATCACCGGAAGTATTTTAGTATTGTTGGCGCACCCATCTTTAGACTACATGCCATATTATCTGGCAGACTTTTCCACAAACATGAAACAAAACAAACAGACAGTTTTGCCTATTTTGGCAGTTGTCAGTAATTTTTGTTTGTTCTGCAGATGAGTTGTAGACACTTTTATGAAGCAGGAACCCAAAAGGACTGTCTCAACTTCTTAAGGCTGGTTTATCTGTCACTTTCCAATGAGTCCTTCAAGTTCAGCCAAAAAGTTCATGCAAGAGCACTTTTTTTTGTCCAAACGGTTAACCAACTCCATAAGGAGCCTCTTTGGTGCCCATTCTTTTCTTATAGTAGACTGGTGCTGTTAGGAGCAGATTTGTCTCATTTTCAGGAAAAATCTTGACTTTTTAAAACAATTTTAAGTGGAATATTCTGTAGTCTTTAAAAGGTATGAAGAACACCTATCCATCTGAAATAAATCTCTGTACATCTATAAAATCTAACTAACCTGATTACAAGCTTGAATATTATAGGTCATTATCTAATAACCAAAAAATGAATGAGCGACCCCTACAACAAATTACAATGTAAAAACTGTCTATAATGCAGACTTGCAATGTTGAAGAGATAACAGAATTGACAAGGAAAGGAAGTGATAAAACTGTATTACTGGAAATCAAGAGTGCTGAGATTTGAATGGAGCCTCAGTAATTGCAGGAAAATTATTGAAAGAAAGACAACCTTTGTTCTAATTCTATTGTGAACAGATTTTAAGATGTCTAGGAAGCTCATAAAAGGCACCCATCATAAAATACTCTAAAGGAAGACAAGTTTATGCTTTGTGTAGTCAAAGATCCATTGCAACTTTACACCATGCTGCTGATTTTAACATGAACATCCTAGGAATAATAGTATTGCTTATTATATTGTATGAAACAACCAAGCAATGAAGAACTAAGCTTTGTATTCTGAGGACCTAGGTAGAAAACAGGTAGGTATACAAGAATAAGAGGTCTAGAGTCTCCCATAGTGTGCATGAAGTATCTTAAAGCTAGAGGAAATAGGAGTACATTCATGGCTCACCTGGATACGTAGGTTTATGACATAACTATAGGCATTCTCAATGATAACCCTCTGTACTAAGATAACAATTATTTCTAAGATTTACAAAAGTCAAACTTAATAAAACAGACTACAGGTAAGCAGAGCGATCTAGCCTGCTGTGTGATGTAGGTGTCCTCTCTGTATGCTGTGATTACAATTATTGAATAAAGAAACTGCTTTTGACCTATAGAAGGGCAGAAATTAGGTAGGCAGGTAAAACTAAATTGAATGTTGGGAGAAAGGAGGCACAGTCACAGAAAAGTCTTGCCACTCAGCTGAAGCCAGATGGAAAAGTTCCTGGTAAGACACCGTCACATGGCTATGCACAGATTAATGGAGATGGTGTAAATTAATACGTAAGAGCTAGTGAGTAAGAAGCTAGAGCTAATGGGCTGAGCATTGAATTAAATAATACATTTATTTAATGTGATTATTCCAGGTCTGAAATGTTGGCAATCAACAAGTGGCATTGTTTTTTTTTTTTTTGTTTTTTGGTGTTTGGTTTTTCAAGACAGGGTTTCTCTGTAGCTTTGAAGCCTGGCTTAGAACTAGCTCTTGTAGACCAAGCTGGTCTCAAACTTACAGAGATCTACCTGCCTCTGCCTCCCAACTGCTGAGATTGAAGGCATGTGTCACCACTGCCTGGCTAACAAGTGGCATTCTTTACAACAAATTGGTGCACATGTTGCCAACTAGAATCTACTTGAAACCTGAGAGAGCTTGGAAAGAAATTCTCGACACAAAAGACCAGAGGTAATCATGGCTTCTTTTTAGCCAGCCTTTTGTTGGTGGTTTGTAGCAGCTCCTTTAAGAGCAGTTTTCCTGATTCAGCAATAACAGAAATAAAACCACACCAGTTTGAAATGGTGGCATCCTAGGCAGTGTTCCAGAGTGAACTCTGGATCTTTATGAGACCAAGCATTTAAATGGCTTTTCTAAGAACTGTGTTACAAACTGCTATTGGCTTGACATAGACTCACTGCATACTTGAATTCGGTGCAATGTGCAGAGCTTGCAGGTGAAGACTGTTCCTCATATATACATGAGGCAGAAACTATGAAAATTAGTAAAGTCTGGTGTTGTTCTATTCCCAGGAGTATAGCTGTCAGGAACTGCTCCTGTCACCTGTGGAACAAATCATTTCCTGCCTCGGAAATTTCTGCCTCTCTTTAAACATGTGACATCGCTGTCTCATGCTTGAATGCTCTGAATATGCAAGAAAGATAATTCACCTCCGGCTTCTGTATTTGACAGAGACTAGAGGTGTTCTACTATTTCTTATCCCCTTGGAGATCCATTGTGGGAATGGCTAAGACATTGCAGTTTTATTCATGAAACCTTAAAGTCACTGAATATTTCATCCAGTAAAGGAAGTACATATTATCCTTATTTCTACCCATGGATCTTTATGGTTCATATAGTACAGTCTATCCATGATTTCAGGCAGGGTATGAGCTTTCTTGGAAATCAATTATTTTTTCTGTCAGAGTTCTACTTTATACTACTCTTGAAAATAATTAAAAAACCAGATTTCATTGATTTGTGTATGCTTTGATCCAGTGCACATTTTACTTTGTGTCTTATATCAGACTCTAAATTCCTATGTCTGATAATAAAGCTGAGATTTGAAAACTTTGGTACTTTGGAACCATTAAGCAACTATGAATCTTTTGGAATCATTCTGCCATCATTTCAATACAAATGTATGTTGCTTTCTGCTGGGGTTTTGTTGGAGACAAGAAACATCAGAACATAGTGTATCAAACAAGTAAGTCTCTATAGAATTTCATGCACATCATTGTACTTATTCCCAACTAGTGACTTATTAGCATCTCTTATGAGAGTCAAGTGATGCTCAAATATATGGGTATACAATATGTCATCAGGATGCAGTTCATTTCTCCATTACTTGTCAGAATGAGTTAAATTACTTTTCTATATGTGACATCAGTTTGTTTCAAGTTTCTGGCCACTACAGCAGTGAGGGTTATTCCTTCCAATTAATCACCTTAATCATAATCCTTTCAATTACTTAATTTTTTCCTGATATTTTTGGCCACTATGGAAAAAATATTTGAAGATTGCTTGATAATTTATTATCATGCATGTAGCTCTTATGATTGATAATTTTGTCACTGCTAATTGTATTTCATTAATATATAATACACTTTTAATTCATGTCTTATGTAGTCAACTCATTGAGGTTCTAAATAGCAGGAGATATATTTCTGTTCTATGATGACATAAGTATGTAGGAACATCAAAAATAAATTATTTCCATTATATTGTGAGTTGGAAGCATTTTTTGAAATGGTCTACGAAGCTGTGTTTTGGCATGATATGCATGTGGTTGTCCAAGAAGCAAACTATATAACACCTTACTGTTCTTTGAGTAAGAAAACTCTGATATCCCTAATTATATGAATGGTTCAGTTTTCACAAAACTATCAGAAATTACTATGATGTATTTTCAGAGGTTTCAATTATTTATGTAGGTTTATGAATGTGTATATGTGAGTTTGCTAATGCATACTTATATGTTCATATATATGTTTGCTTGTGTACACTTCTCATGTCATAGTTTATAATTTCCTTTTGAGTACTGTATATTATTTCACACTTCTTTTATTTTCCTCCTTCGATAAAATATTAGAACTACAAAATGTCTAAATAAATATAACTGCTTACTAAAAATATTTTATTTTGCAAATAAAAATGTATACATAACTAACTCACACTCAATAAACATTGTGGCAATTATGTATACCCACTTTTAGCATTATCCTTGTGTACTTGATAAGCTATCAATGTTATTGTACTTTAGAAGCAGATCATTTCTATTCCAAATCTGCTATTTTTCCCTGGTTGTTCTCCTAAGTGTAGGAAATTGAGAAACTTTTCCATCTGTGTTAAATTACAATGTGTGATATCATTTTGCTAACCTCTTGAGTTTTTTTTTTTTTTTACTTTTTGTGGCATTCAAGATTCTTAACTTTTGATTTTTAATGCCTTGTCCTTATTAGAAGACACCATTGTCACACAGATATCCTATTTTCTATGACATGAAATTGTGTCTGACCTTTACTTGTAATATTTTCTGACTGTAAGAAAAATGGAGATTTGTTTGGTTAGGTCAGGTAGCAATGGAGGAAACATTGTAAGTTTTCTTGCTATTTGAACAGATGGATAATTTTGCAATATTGCTCTAATATGATGGGATATTTTTCTGATAGGTAGAGCTAATATTGCCTGTGCATATAACAAAAATATACATAACAGTGTGAGAAAACATATTCCTTCATAGAATTTTCAGATGAAGATTCTTCTTGTTGACTCACTATCTACCTGGCCACATGAAATCGGTTAGTTTCTTAGATTGGGCACCGATTGCCTTCCTGTCCATGACATATATCTGCATTACTTGAAAAAGTTAGAATGAAAATTTTGGAGATGCCTTTTGGTATCAAATCAGTCATAACCTAAGCAAGGATAAATATTAATAAATTATTACTTTTGAAGGAACTGATATAAATCAAATAATTGAGTTGATATTTTATATTCCTTTTAACTGAAATTTTGACCTTAAGAATGTAGGATAATCATAATGAAATAATAAATATATTAATAGATTAAGGAACTGAATCTAAGATAATAATAGTATAACAAACTATGATAAGTACCATATTTTTAAGATGAACAATAATATAACAAAATTTTTATCGAGTTCTGAGGCTTTCTAAACCTGGGAATCTTCAATGAGATTCGTGTTTGATGTTTGTGTGGATTATAAAAGAATGGCAAAAATACTGGTGTCTGTGTATTTTTAATCATTGTGTATCCAATCTAGAGTTTCTCTTTTTTGCTGTCTAGTTCTTTTTTTTTTGAACTTATTTTTTTTTATTTTTATTGTTAAAAGAAAAATTTACATTTGCTCCCCTTGTTCCCGGCCCTCCCACTCCCCCCCTCCCCCACTGCCCTCCCCCTGCTTCCTTAAGATGGTGCAGGATACCCTGTCCTATGGGAAGCCCAAGGCCCTCCCCCCTCCATCTCAGTCAATTAGCTTAATTCTTTTGCAATCAATAAATTGGCCAAGTCATGAGAAGAAAGTAACTAAGTACATTTATCTAATCTTCAACCCAATCGAAGATGGGTTCTTATATATGGTTCTTGGATCATGGGAGACATCTTAAACTGCCCTGTTGCAGTTTATCACTGTACAGATTAACACATGTGTTGAGACTAGGAAATAAAGACTGGATCCTCCTCTCATGGTTCCCTGAGAGTCTAGCTTTATGCCTGAGGTAACAGGGAGTCCTGATTACCTCTGTAGGTCAGGTAAGTTTTTGGGTCCATGCTGACTACTAGTAGATTGTTTTCCATTGTTCATTAATCCCATACATGTGTGTGTTAGCAACACTCAGCCTAGAAGCTGGCTCTTATAAGAGCCATTCCTCTGTTTGCCCTTCGGATTGAGTTTAACCCAGAAAAGTGGAAACAGCTTTGTGTCCAGTTTTGGGTGATTTGTCTCTTTCTAAAAACCATTACTTTTTTAATGTCTTATGTTGAATATATTGTTTTTAGTAGGAATTCCATTTGTAAGTAAAATATTTTATCCCACCAGATGGTTCCCAAATAACCACAGAGAGACTGTTATTCATTATAAATTTTCTTTCAATGGATTAGGCTTGTTACTGGTTCCACCCTAGATTGTAAACCCTTCTCTTCTTATCTAGGCTGTGCCACCTGAATTATTAAATTTCTCAATATAACAAGTTCATATCCTTCTCTCTGTAACAATCACAATACTGAGACTCCTCCCCTTTTCCCCAGAAAACTCTTAATCTGGTTCTCCCAACTAATTTTTCATGCCTAGGTATGAGCCACTCAGCTTACTTATTAACCAGTCTATGAAATATATATTCACACTTTTTAAAGGAATAGTGTTCACCATGCTCTTGACTTTTTCATGCAAATTCCCTTTGTATTGCATTTTATTTATAAGCCTACTGAGTCATAAATTTCCATTATTGTATCTATTTAACAAGTTTTATGATGAAAATATATTTATAAAAATACTTGGGTAATATTTTTTCTGTATGTTTATTTTAAAATATCTGTAATTATTCCTTAAATATTTCATTTATAATGCAGCAAATGTTAAATTTCATGCCACATGTTTAGACTTGATCTAGAGCTGCCTTAATATATAGGATAAAATTCAGAATATATCATATGCATTTGGAAGCACATCAACATGAAAAATTCGCTGTGTACTCTCAAGAAATTATAAAGATGACTTTACTTTATTTGGTAACGAATATAAGGAGGGTAACTGCCTCAGACTAAGAAGCTGTGAACAAATCAATTTCAAATTGATATGTGGTTAGATCCTACACTAATTTTATTGAAGAACCAATGTTTTAACTATATCCATAAAATTACTATGTGTAGTTTGAACTCAGAATACAGCAACATCTAAAATATACATTTTATATTCCCTAACTTTTATATCGAATGCTTTTTCTTAAAATGTCCTCTATAATCTTTTGTCTCAGTCAAGCTGCCCCTCCCATTCTGTGATATGAAGTAAACACAGCAACCCAATTTCAAAAAGTAAAATTCCCCTGACTATAAATATTTAAATATGATAAAGAAAACCTGGTAACAGTACTGTAAAACTACAATACTTACTTTTCTTTTTACTACATTTAAATATGTATGTGAAATCACAGTTCAGTAACACTAAGGTGTATGATAATATTGTTTTTGACTTTATGTGTAGTTTACTTGGTACTTTAAAATGACACACAGATTAACACAGGTAATAAAATTCAGTATGGGCATGCATTAGCTCCATGATTAATTTCCAAAAGCTATGTGATTCTGAGTTGGCTTATAGGGGAGTTGACTTTATGTCATTCTTAGTCCATTGAATGTGTAGGGATGATAAAGGAATAGTCCTGTCTTTTGCTCATTTCTGACATTTGTATAGCCACTGTTCAGAAAATAGAATTGGAAACTGGAGGAACACAGAAAACTGTATACTAAATAGGAAGGAATTGTAATACACTGAAGTTTAGGGTAGATAGCAGAGTTGTATTTGGATTATATTCAAGTATGCTACTTTATGTTTTGTTTTTAAGGATATGGTCTGGACAATAAGGCAAAGTCCAGTCTTTTACATGTTTATTTGAAAATATGTAAACCTATAATGTATTTTTAGAATACACATACTTAAAAACATGCATGTTGGTATTATTCGATTCCAGGACATAAGAGCACTATGGTAACAGGAAGTTCTCCAATTATACATTGCCAGCTAGGCTATACTGGCAAATTCCAGCCAAAAGAAAAACAAAACATATCTCAAAATGATAGTTTTAATAAACAACTGTGCCAACAAGTTGCAAATATTCTATTTTTGAAAAAAATCTGCATCGAACGAATATTTTAATAATATATAAGTTTCAGGGTCTTGGCTGACATGTTTGTCAATACTTGAGAGAAATGGTGAAGATTAAGATAGAAATAAACAAGAGACAACAGAGGTCATCCAGAGAATAAGTGACCTGCCTCAAAATTATTATTCAATGTCCTTAGGTAGCCCAGTCTAAAATGTGGGAAAGGTGAATGCAAGAGACTTCCTTGCAAACCAAAGCATCAAGATCTCTTCTGAAACCCGAGGGCTTATTGTGCACAACTTTATCATAAACCACTGGCTGAAGAAGCGTATATTACATAGCATATTCTCTATGCTTTTCTGGTAGACAGTAAGTATATGCTTGAAAAGTCAGATGCCTGCAACCAGGATGCTGAACACATAACTGGGAAGTCCAGGGTAGTAGAGAGAGCAGATATCTGAAAGAAAGAGGCCATTTTTGAAAATTATAATGCATGGGGAGAAGAATCTGAAATTCTTGAAGCCCATGGAGATTGAAGAAGATGAACATTTTTACAAATTATTATAGATAATATCTAGCAGAATGTACATTTCAATTGAAAGTATATCCAAAACAATTAGCATAATTAAAGCTTTACAACTGTACAAACAAATTAGAGTATGAGATTCATGTGGGCCAGTAATAGAAAAGAGCAGATTCAGTTACAGTACTTCTCCATCAGTGGAGGCTGATTTTTGTCTGAGAAAGAGAAACTTTAACCTAGTTAAGCTAATGCAATCTAGGCTGCAGTGAAGCTATAGCATTAGAGAGAAAATCACCATTGCTTAGAATGCTGTCAGAGTCCTTTTGAGAGTGCCAGGTAAAGTTTCTGAGCAGGTACTTGGGACAGCATGAAGAAGAAACATGCCCACAGTGACTGACACACAGGTATATCACAAAGGTGCACAAATAGAAATCTTAGTATATTTTACAAGTTTTCTTCAGCAGTATATAACAAAATAATCGTTATGTTTATTGGATCATAAAAATGCAATTTAAATCTTGATTTAAAGTCTGAATGACAATTGTTTTATTATTTTACCATTTTCACTATGTTTTTATAGAATCCCTTTTGTTGGTAGTCTTTCCTCCCTATATAGCATTCACTCATCTTTATTTAAATTTAATTAATTTCTTTTATTATTTTCCAAACTGACTGCAGCCTCTAGCCTTCCTCCTCTTCTACTCGCTCACTTAGGCCCAGCTCTCACTCTGTTCCTCCACAATATTTTCAAAATAGGATGCAACTTTCTCATGGACACTAGCAAGGCTTGGCATAGCAATTTGCCATAACACCAGGCACCTCTCCCTATACTTTGTCAGAGAAATACAATCCTGCATGAGGAACTTTTTACAAGTAACAGCCAAAGCCACAGGGTCAAATCATTCTCTCACTGCCAATTGTCTCACAAATATATCAAGCATCACAAATATCACAAATATGTTGAGAAATTCATGGACCCCATGAAGCCACAATGTTTGTTGGTATATCCTACAGTAATTCATGAAAGTCATTCAAATTTTGGCATCTTTCTCTCTTGATTTCCAATTTCTGAGGCTTAAATTCTTTTGGATACAACATATATCCAACATATTCAAAAGACGTCTATTTTATTACTTTCACTGTGGCAATTAGTAACACTGTAGGGACAGGAATCAGTTGAAGCTGACAATATATTTCAAACAAACTTCATTTATATGGACAAGCAAGTAATCATCCTTAATGGATAATATACACTTTTTAAAATTGATCTCTAATATTTTGTGTAGCCTGCAAAACTGATTTCTTGTGTACTGTAAAACTTTTGCCATACCCTGAGGCAAGATATTTTAATGATATCTTCCAACTAGATTTTTGAAATTAACTGATGAAACACTAAATGCAAATCTTGTACAATTTTGGGGAACCAGGGAAAGGGATAAAAACAATCCTTTATATTTACAACAATATCATAGGTATCTTTTGTTATGGAAGAAAGAGAAGGAAATGCAAGAATTAACTCTTTTAACTCTTCTAAAATCTTATATCAATCTCCAATTTCCAGATTTCACTGTTAGGGATAATATCTATAGCTATTCTTTTCCTTAAAGCACAAGTCATACCTAGCCACTGGCTACATGAGAGGCCAATAACTGAAGACATTCAAATGAAATCAGAAATATTACCTTTCTTTCTAAAGGGTCTCAAAGCAAACATAAATACTGCAATCGTATTGTCATAGACTTGTCATAGGGTTCCCTAAAATCAGTCATGTAGGATGAATCTATCTTGGACCCACTGCCCCTGGGCCCCACAGTCTGCCCCATTCGTACAACTTTCCTCCACGTTCAGAGCACTTAGTTTGTTAGAATGTTTGTTCCCTCACTGTCAGGCCAGAGTTGCTATGGTACCATTAGCTCAGGTAAGCTGTTTCAATAGGTATTCCCATCAGGACCTTGATCTCTTTGCATTTATTCTCACTCCTTCCATTCTTCAGCTGGACTTTAGGAGCTCAGCCATGTGATCAACTGTGGATCTCTGCATGCTTCCATAACTTACTGGATTTAGGTTCTATGATGACATTAAAGATAGTCATCAATCTGACAACAAGGCAAGGGTTACTCAAGTACCCTCTCCACTATTGCGTAGGGTCTCCGTTTGTGTCATTCTTGTGAATTCCTCCAATTCCAGGGTTTAGCTGGTTTCTGTCAATGACTATAACGTTTTTCTTGCTCTCTGTCTCAGTCTATCCCCAATCTTGACAATCCTGTTACTTTAAGTTTTTTCCAGAGAATGTGTTCCCTAAAATTATAACAAGTAAGATGGATAAATCCAGGTCCCACTGGCCCAGGCCCTACAGTCTTCTCCAACTATACATGTTTTCCTCACATTCAGAGCACTTAGTTTGGTACTGTGCTAGTTTCCTTACTGTCAAGCCAGAGTTGTTAGGCTTACATTAGCCTATGTAAATTGTTTTAGTGGGTATTCCAATCATGACCTTAATATTTCTGCATATATACTCACTCGACCCATTCTTCAACTGGAATTTGGAAGCTCAGCCATGTGATTGTTTGTGGATCTCTGCATCTAATTCCATCATTTGCTGCCTATAGGTTCTATGATGACATTTAAGATAGTCATCAATATGACAACAAGTCAAAGGCTGTCCAAGTACTGTCTCCATTATTGCATAGCGTCTTAGTTGGGGTCATCTTTGTGAATTCCTGGGAATTCCCCCAATTCCATTTTTTAGCTATTCCCATAATGTTTCTGTCAATGACTACAACTTTTTTCTTGCTCTATATCTCTTTCCATCCCCCATCTCAACAATCCCGTTCCTTCAAGTTTTTCCTCTCCTTTTCTCTCTTTGTCCTTAGTCCTTGCATTCCCTTTCACCGCACCCATATTTTCTCAGTTTTCTCATATATTTGTCTTTTTCCCTTTCCCATGGCTGTCATTTTTTCCCTTAATGTTCCCCTTATTACTTAGCTGTTCTGTGGTATTGGGTTATAGGCTTCCTATTCTTTGCTTTATAGCTGTTGTTCACCTATGATTAAGTAGAAACCATCCTCATCATTCTGGGTTGTGTTATGTCACTTAGGATATTTTTTTTCTAGATTCTCATTTGCCTGCAAATTTAAAGATGTCTTTGTTTTAACTGCTGAGTAGATCTCCATTGTGTAAATATGTCCACATTTTTTTTATTGATTTTTTTTTGGTCAGTCAGTGGGCATGGATTTTCTTCCATGATGCTCTTAGCTTAAGTATTATAGAGGAAGAGCCCAGATATTTACCCATTTCTTTACATTATTATCTACTTTAAAGAAAA
>JAQHUG010000500.1:112822-123943 GCA_028555095.1 Dicrostonyx torquatus | reverse complement strand
AAATGTTATTTTCTCCATTGTTATAAATGACACTTTGGATGATTGTCTATGTAGCTAGTTGTCTCTCTCATTTATTGCACATTTGAAAGTTGCTTCGTTGTACTTTATGTTTTTTGAAGTAATATTATTTTCTCAAGTTTTCAATGGGGTTGAACACTATGTAGTCATAGTTACATTGCTTTCATAACTTGGCAAGCCATTTCTAATATAATAATTAAACAACTTAGGATATGATATTTATTGAAACATTAGGGATATATTTCTTACTTGATATTGTTTTTGATGGGTGTAACTCTAACATTTTTTTTTGGTTTTTCAAGCCAGGGTTTCTTTGGTAACTCTAATTTTTATACTTGATATCTGTTATTGTATATAGTTTCACATCTGGTTTAAAACTCTCTTATTTAAAGAAAGGGGAGAGGTGCTCTGGGAACTCCTTAAGACCATGGCTTTGAGATGCTGTGCCACTTAGGCATGGTCTTGGTGTACTATAAAAAGAGATCAAAAAACATGCTCTTTCTCTCTCTTGGCAGCCTGATTTTGTTCCCTGTTCCCTGCTTGTGCAGAGGACTGTTGATCTGAGAGACTACCCCTACATAAAGAATCTTTTATTATACTCTTTGCCAAAATGATATGGGACTATTTTATCATGATGTTCTAAAAATACAATTTGCGCTCAACTGTAGTACACATTTAATCCAATAAGAACTTTGCTTCTTTGCAAAACTTAATTGTTATAAAACATGGAAGATCCACAAATCTTATGATTATGACATGGTGATTAATGTTCACAAATTCATAATTAGTTGCTATTGGACTGTAGGGTCTAGCTCAAGGAGGGGAATATTTGAGGCAATTTCTAGAGTTATTTTCTCAGTTATTCAATTATACCATGAAAATCAATCAGTTTCTTTTTTTCTACTTTATCTTTTTTTATTGTTAAAAGAAAAATTTACATTTANCCTAAGCAATAGTAGAGATGGTACTGGAACAGTCCTTGCCTTGATTGATGAGTATCTTAAGTGTTATCATAGACCCTACATCCAGCAACTGATGGAAGCAGATTCAGAGATCCACAGACAATCACAGGGTTGAGCTTCCAAAGTACATTGAAGAACGGGAGGAGTGAGAATACATGCAAAGAGATTTGTAAAGTCTGAATCTTCATCCCTTCGTGCTGTTCTAGTGCCCTCGTTGATTAGTTTAGCTTCTGTTCCTTATTCAGCACACATGACTCCGAGGTATGAAATGTGTCCAGTAAAGATAAAGTCTCATCCTTGGATATTATTTGGATAATGTGCATCTTACCTCGCTAGAGACATTGTTTACCTGATATTCTAATATAACTTTTCAACAGATTATGATTGTTAAGTTCAACAGTGTTAATTATTTCAGATAATTTCTCAGGACCCTTCAACATAGATTGGATATTTTTCTGTTAAATTAATGTTATCCCTTTCAATAGTATTAATGTATCCAGCTAGCTGTTCACTATTAGTCTGTAAAGACTATCATTTCTAAAAGTGACTCATTCTTGGCTCTTTTATCAAAACATTTTCTTAGAGACATAATTTGAAAAACATAGCTAATTGCCAAAACCAAATAAATGATGTATAAGAAAAAATCACATAAGCCCTGCAGAATACCATTCTATAGTGGAAGCCAACTGCTTATTAAATTTGGGAATTGTAATATTAGCAGTAATGGTATAACTCTCAAATTTTACAATTTATTTACCTGACCTAGGCCATTACAGTGAAATGGAGTAGGAGTAATAGTCTTCATTGGCCAGCAATTGTAGGTGGTTGTAGCCACCTGGCAGAAAGACTGAGCAACCAGGGCTCTGGCCTCTCCTTCAGAATTCATTCCAAGCTGTTGATTCATTTCTCCCTCCCATTTAAATGTGTGCTGTTGCAGAAACAACGCAATTGTAAGTGAATGACAGGAAAATGTCATTTAACTTAAGCACTTATTCTAATTATCCAAAGAGAGAACCAACCTGGTGTAACTAGGGGGCAGTTCTATATTCAGATACTTAACCTTCTGTTCTGGCTAATGGCTATTTACATGAAAGTCTCCCTGCCCTCCTAATGATGGCTGATTTTTATTCTTTCTTTTTAGTTGTGGTTTGCTGGTATGACATTCAGAAATTCCATGACAGATTCCATAAGCAAACTGATTAGGAAATATGATACTTCAAATTTTAAAGGAGACCTGGGTGGCTATAGGAGAGTACTGCCCAATATAGCCATTAACTCAGGAGGACCTCTGATTGTACAGTTTATCAGAACATCTCTGGATTCTGTCAGGTGTTGATACCCAAATTTATTCTTCCTTGCAGTTATTACAGAGCGGAGATTGAGCCAGAAATCTCACATATAAAATCTGAAGCAGTTGCTTTTGAGACATAAATATATTTTTCTGTATTGCAAACAGGAGCAGGAGACTCAGTAGAAGGATGGAAAAAAGATCTCAGAAATTTCTTACTTTTCCTATATTTCTAAAGTCTATGTGTCCTGCTGGTCTCTGAGACACGATTCCTTGTCTAAAGTTGTTTATAGTCAGGCTTTGACTCAAAACTGGATTTTTGGCTGTAGCCTGACTGGCAAAATGCTTCAGTACAGACATTTTTATTTGATCTTTGGCCTACTATTGGAGGAATACATGCATTCAAGTACAGATGCATTAGGAACCAATAAGGACAGAGATCTCACACTGAGGATTACAAAGCACAGGTCTGAAGTTTACATAGAGATTCATCTGTGTCTCTCTTCTCACTGTGTGTTGGCTGAGTGAGTTTCAGGTTGTTTTTGCTAGATTAGAGCTGTATTAAAGCTGAAAGCTTTCATTCCTGTCTCAACATTTCTGATTGTAAGTCTGGGCTGTCACATACTGACTGTTTTTGATCGGTTTTTGTCATTTTCGTTTATTTTTTATGAAGCTGAATTATAATTTAAAAACACTATATGTTTAATATATAACATTCCTTATATATATATTGCGTATTTTTCATTAAGTAAAATATAATACATAATATATTTATATTTACACTCTTATACCTCAAAAACTGATTGGATTGAAGAAAGAAATATTGATTTCAAGCTCTTTTCCAAATAGACCCAACTGGAATATACTATCTCACAGTGTGCTAAAGATAAATAAAATAAGATTAAATGCTTTCATTAAAAAATTTGATTATATTTATGTTACCATCAATTATGTTTGTTTGTTTATAAGGTCTTATATCCAATTTCACAGGTCCACTAAATTTTCTCTTTCTCTTATACAATTTCTAGTCATACAGTATATTCTTTATATTAATACACAAATATTTTTTGGGAAAATCCATCATATCCCCAGTTTTAAAACTAATACCCAATTTCCAAAATCACTATTACATCTGAAGATTGTATTCTTTTCTCTCTTTAATAACAAATCAGTTCATTTAAGCAAGTTGTATGTAATTCAGTGTGAATCCACTTACTGGAACATTATTAGCCAACTTTGGCAAACATCCTTGGAAAAACATCTAATGTTCTCAGTGATCTCACTCTAATAAGAATGAGACATCATTAGACTTTCCACTAGGCATACTGGGATCTGAGTTTTTGATATACCACAAGAATAAGCATTTTGTTTTATTACTTAGAATTCATTGATTCACACGTGCTTATATGAATTTTTACAACTTGTCTAATGATCAGAAAGATCAGATCTACACTTGCTTCTTTAAGAGTATAAGTGAGGATGATTTGACCTAAGGTGTTGTTACAGGATACTGTGAGAAGAAGAAAGGGTATTTTGACCTAGGGTGTGGTTGCTCCCTATTTGGTGATTTTGAGAGAAAATTACTTAGTTTGTTCTTTGTATCATGGTAAGGAAGTCATGTCTTCCAACCCATTATTGGACTGAATTATATAAGAACTTCGAATAATAAACTTGAGACATATAACATTATTCACTGGGCATCCTTCAAAATCTATATATTTTCTCTTGTAAATTTTGATCCTAATCCTTATCCCTTCTACAAGTATGGAAATGGGTAGGTCAGGACAATAAATGATGGCTCCTCAGACGTGAAACTGGAGTATGGAAGTATTCCATAATCGATACTAAAAAGTCGAGGATACCACAGGTGTTAGGTAAAGAGTAAGTGCTTGGGAAAAAAAAGCAAAAGTGAACATGGGTTAAATATCAAGGGATTATAATTGTAAATAAATTTGTAACGAGACAGAAAATCAATGGTTAACTAACTATGCAATTGCCCGAGGAGCTTAGGTGGAATTGTTTCAAAAACAGAAATTTTTAGATTTTGTAGAGAAGCTCAGCCTTTGATTTCCCAAGCATGGTACCTTGGACAAGAAAAATTGAGGTGAAAAACCAAGACCATTATAACCTGGAATTAGCACAAAGTATTCTTTTCATTTGTGGGGGCTTATAAGGGAGAATTTGTGTTTGCACATAATAGGTAAAAGGTAGAAAGGTAGTTCCCCCTGCAATGGTTAGAAGTGAGAAAGGACACTTCTATCCACCACAGGAGCTGTTAGATAGTACTGTTTGATTATGACCAGCCTATGCCTAGAGACCTATAGGTAGAAACTGCTAAGTACAAGAATAGGGAGTTTTCAAGTCCTTTGCTTTTGGTGATCAATGCTGAGAAGCAGAAACTGGTGGAGAAATAAAGCAGCAGCTAAAAAGCTTGAGGAATTTCGCAATATTACCTTCACAGATGTTGGAAACTCTGTAAATCTCCTCTTATCAAAAAAGCACTCCTCTTCTTACACAAGGGCTGGTTTAGATCGAGCATTAAGGCAGAGACCTCCCAGAGTAGTGCAAACACTCAGAATTTGTGGTGTATCTCTCAAGCAAGCTAGTTTCAGAGAAGGTACCAGCTGAGGAGAGAAAGCACAAATGTTATTAGCAAAAGATCAAAGATATGTGCCGGACAAATAATAACTTAGGTGCCTTGAATCCATTCAAACAACTCAAAGAATTAAAAGCAACCTGAACTCAGTATGGCCCATATGCTCCTTTGAGGCAAATGCTGATGGAGTATAGGATTTTAGAAGCCTTACACAATGGGAAATCAAAAAAAATTGGACAATGCTTGCCTGTCAAATGGAGACTATCTCTTGTGGAAAAGCAAACATGAAGAAAAAAGTTGGACCGCAGATGAGAGAAATCTGACCCAACAAATTCCCTTTTCTTTTCATATGCTTACTGCTGAGGGAATTCATAGAAAAAGAAATCAGAAATTAAATTTTGAAATAGCAGTATATGTCCAAGTTACTTCAATTACAAGAAGAACTGGAATAAACTTCTGTCTTCTGGAGAGCAGACTGAAGTTTTATGTCAATTAATTCAGGGACCTGAAGAATTGTTTTGGGATGATGCAGTGACCAAACAGATTAATTGGAGACACAGAAACTGGATGCTTCAGAGGTAAAACTAGCCTCTGACAATACTAGTATAGTATTTAATTCTGCTTTGAGACCATTTAGCAATAAGAGTAACCATACTGATTATATTCGAATATCTTCAGATATTGGACACTCATATAATCAGTGGCTAGCTATGACTTCTGCTTTATAGGAAAAAGCAGTTAAAGATGTTCCTCCCAAGAAAGAAATCTGGAAATTGGAGATTGATATTAGATTTAAGTAGAGTTAGTGAGAATTAATGGGAGCTTTGCATCTTGCATTGCCTTCTGTTTCTTCCACAACAAAAGATACCTATAATATCGTTTAGATTTAAAAGATTGTTTTTATACCATCACTTTGAGCTCACTGAAATTGTCAAAAATCTGCATTTAGTGTTTCATCAGCTAATTTCATAAATCCAATTAGAAGATATCATTGGTACGTCTTGCCTCAGGGCATGGCAAAAGTTTTACATTGTGCCAAAAATCTGTTTATCAGGCTACACAAAATATTAAAGGTCAATTTCCACAAATTTATATCATCCACTAAAGGATGATGAGTTGCTTGTCCATATAAATGACGTAAATTTGTTTAAAATATATTGTCAACTTCAGCAGAATCCTGTCCTTGCAAGTTAGTAACTGGCACACTGAAAGTACAAAGACAGCCATCTTTTGAATGTTTGGGATATATGTTGTATCCAAAAGAAATAAGTCTCAGAAATTGGAAATTAAGAGAGAAAGATGAAAAACTTTGAATGACTTTCAGAAATTACTTTGGGATATACCAACAACCACTGTGGTTTCATGGGATCCATCTAGCTCCTCTGCTTATTTGCGACGGTTGTGATGCTTGATCTATTTGTGGGACACCTAGCAGTGAGAGAATAATTTGTCCCTGTGGCTTTGACTGATATTTTGAAACCTGTTCCTCATGCAGGATTGCATTTTTCTGCCTAAATATAGGGAGAGGTGTCACGCCAATCTTTGCTGGTGTCCATGAGAAGCCTCCTTCATATTCTGAGAATACAGTGGAGGAGCAGAGTAAGACGTTGTCCAAACTAAGGGAGTCGAAGAGGAGGGAGAGTAGAGGCTGGAAAATAACAAAAGAAAATAATTAAATAAGAATAAAAATAAGAGAATGCCATACAAGGAGGATAGACTAACAAGAAAGAGAATTCTATAAAAAGGTAGTGAAAATCATATGATAATTTAAAAATAGTCATTCAGACTTATAAATCAACATTAAATTGCTTCTATATAATTCAGAAACTATAATGATTATCTTGTGATATATTACTGAAAAAAACTTGTAAAATGTCCTAAAATTTCTATTTGTAAACCTTTGTGTTTTATCTGTGTATCAGTCATTGTGGGCATGTTTCTTTTTCATACTAAACAGCCGTACCCTGTCACAGAAACTTTACCTGGCATTCTCAGAAGAAATCTGACAGCATTTTCGTTGTAACCTAGTTAGTGTTGCATTAGCTTAACTAGGTTAAAGTTTCTCTTTCCCAGACAAACTTCAGTCTGCCACTAAGGGGGAAATGCTGTAACTGGAATTGCTCCTTTATTTTACGGATCCACATGAGTCTCATATTCTAATTTGTTTGTGGCGTAGTAAAGGTTTAATTTGGTTAGCTGTCTTGGAGAAACTCTTTTCATTTGAAAAGTACTTTCTGCCAGAAATTAACCATACTACTTTGAAAAAATATTCATCTTTTTTGATATGCATGGAATTCAATAATTTCAGATTCTTCTCCCTTTGCATTACAATCTGCTAAAATGATCTCTTTTTTCAGATATCTGCTCCCTATTACTCTGGATTTTGTAGTTAGGTGTTCAGCATCCTGGTTGCAGGCATCTGACTTTTCAAGCATATACTTACTGTCTACCAGAAAAGCATAGAGAATATGCTATGTAATATACGCTTCTTCAGCCAGTGGTTTATGATAAAGTTGTGCACAATAAGCCCTCGGGTTTCAGAAGAGATCTTGACGCTTTGTTTGGGGTCCTTATTTTTAAAGGAATTAAGCAGATTGTACACAACATAGAAAATGAAAAATAAAAGATGAGAGCAAAAACTGACTACTAAGGAAGAAGACAATGATTATAGTGTGTGCATTCAAATTGAGCATGAAATAAAAGTCAACTATGAGTGTGATCTTAGTTCCAGCAGAGCAAACAAAATCTTGAAGTAAACCTGAAGAGCTCAAAGCTGCTGATTCACTTCTTCCTGCTTAGCAGTAGCAGACAAACTGAAGGTGGACAAAAGAACAAATTTTAATTTACTCCTAAAAATGGCTCATCTTAGCGAGAGGGGAAAAAAAAACAACAGTCCATCATAAGTGTGTAACAATTATTTACTATTGAGACTTCATCTAGGCTACTGACATGAAAGCCTTCATTTCTAGCTTCAGATATCTGACTGTGATTCTGGGCTGCTAAGTGAAGCTTGTTGCTGGCATTTTCTAATGAGCCAAGTCAGATTCCACAAATGTAAATAATAAACACATGAAACACAGATTTTATAGTACATTCTAATATGTATGTATTTTACATAAAAATTTTGAAATAGTATGGATAGTTTCTGAATAAGAATGTTATTTTAGAACCCAGTTCTGAACATGCACAAATTGCATATGGTATCTAACAATGTCATGGTAATTTAGCAAAAATGTGATGTTTTCATTTAGAAATAAACACCTCTTGGTGACATACAGACTTTTATAATGGGTTAGTTTGAGATGTAAGAGTTAGCCAAGAAGAGGCTAGTGATAATGGCCCAGGCAGTGTGTTAAATGAATCCAGTTTGTGTTTAATCATTTCGGACATAAATAGCAACCACAGCTGAGAGCCAGGCACTGGGAACAAAAGGGCCCGCATTCCTCTCAGGTGCTGGGAACACAGGCCCCTGCCCTATTACAACACTATACCAGTACTCCATCCTTAAGTCATATAACGCTTCTGCCTTTTCAGTGACATCTGACTTTGGGAAAAGTGTGTATGAGTGTGTGTGTGTGTGTGTGTGTGTATATGTGTGTGAGTGTGTTTAGATATTGGGCATTCTATTAGCACATGGGCATCATTTCTAAGCTAGCATTCCTGAGAAAATCTATCTTTCCCATTTAATCATTTCTGTAAATAATATATATCATTCTGATAATGGTTTCAACTCATAATATTCCTCAGAATACAGTAGAACATTGTCTGTATTTTATAATGAACCAGTTACACATGCAAACTTACACATGGAATTTCAATAATACAAGTGTACACATATGTAGATACCAATCAATTACTATTTGTATGTGTTAGTATAATAGCATGCCACAGCCTTGGAATTTGCCCCACGTGGTATGATAAGAGGTCAGTCAATTTAAAAGCTCCTGCATTCACTGCATATTCTTCATGTCCTTGGACTACAGGATAATGTTAGTATACCCGCTTTTTGCAATGTATATATTATAAATAGATCCAGTTGTTAATATTTCAAATTATCAGTTCATGGACAGAGTCCATGAATTTTTGAATTCATGAGTCTGTGAACTTTTTTTTAGTCTGTGAATTTTTTAAATATAAAAGCAGAAAATAACATAAGGGTTGTTATTTAGTGAAGACACTGATTAATTTTATGTAAGTAACTAGTAAACTACATTCTTTCCTCTGTTTCTAATATTTTTGCATTCCTACAGATTCTACAATTGTTGTCTGACTCCTGAACTAAAACCATAGGATCACTACAGTGTCTATGATGTTTTTATATAATCCACACATACATCAAATAAGAGTAACATTCAGGAGTCTCCCATACAAAATAAAGAACTAAATAAAAATAAGTTTTACTGTTTATCTTAAAAGTAAAGTTTTTAAACAATTGTTTACACTATTAGCATCTGAGAGTTACTCTATTAAACCATGAATATAGCTATAATTTCTACTTATAATCATCCTAAAATGTTAATGACAAAACTGCAACTAATAGGACTACAATATATCAAGGTAAAATGTGTGATTTTTCCAGCTACTCCAAATGTCATAATTTTCAAAATTTAGCTCTTCAGAGGGCATTACTGGTTTCATATGCATAGACATGTCTGAATTTGTACTCTTAGATTTTTTTTAAGAAATGCAGGTATATAACTGACAGAAAGAAAAATTTTCCAAATGCAACAATCATGCCTTCTCCATATTGTTAGGGAGATAGTGATAACAGAATCAGAAACTTCATCAAAACATTTTCTGAAGGAATTTGGTTTCCAACTCTTCCCTAAACATTTATCCCTAGATAAACATTGGCTATAACTTCCATTAAAAAAACAGATAAAGTTAAACTATTAAAGAGAAAAATATTAGAAATCTTAAATGTCAATTAAAATTAAATAAAAGCAAAGAAACAATGAAAATGCTTAGCATAATAACATCCCCTATTGAAATGTCAAAAAAGGTGGAAAACTCTCTAAAATTAACACAATTAGCAGAAAAGCAAATGACAAATATTGAAGGCTAAGAGAGAAAGGATCATTTTTTACTGTACACTTATATTGTTAGGCCTTTGAATTAGAAAAGGCCAATGCTAAATTAGTTATACAAAATCATAACAGTGTTTACTCAGTATGGAATACTGATGTATACAATTGTATTACACAGTAAAATATAATAATTTATTATATAGTAGGATTTATTCTGACAGTTTTTGTCTAGATATTGTTTTAAAGGAGGAAGAAGAATGAGTGTGAAATAACATACAGTACTCATGTATGAAATTCAAAACTATGTTAAGAAAGTGTTCACATGCATTCATATGTATAGATAAATATAATTATGCATATTCAATCTCATACATGTACACATACATGAACTTATATAAATATTGTAAAGTATATTGAGAGAAAGATTATAAAACTGAACTTTTTATACTGTGAGGGGTATAAGATTTTCTCACTCGGATTCAAGTAGTGTGTTACTTCATTTGTTTATTAGCCAAAGTCATGAATAAAAGTCAAAACTAGAGATTTACATACCATTTGAAAAATATGCTTACAACTGCTAATATGGTGAAAATAAATTATTCTGGAAGTTTCTACATACTTTCATCATCATAGAGTGTCAATACTTCTGATATTATTAGTAAATTAATGGGATTACCTACTTGGGCTATAACTGAAGACTAATCCTGAAATTAGCATGACCAAAATTCTTCACTCTCATTATCTACATGTCAAAAAGAGAAACTAGTAAAAAGTCTTAATATGTATTTTTGTTATAGTGGCCAAAAATCAGGAGAGAAATCAAGTATATATTGTTATTAAGACTATCGGATGGAAGGCATAACTCAAACAGCCTTAATGTCTAGGAATCTAAGCCTACACTGATGACAGACTTACATAAAAATAATATATTTTATTCTTCCAGGGTCTAATGAAATCTTGATATGCTCATATATCTGAGCATCATTTGACCTTCATCAGAGATTTTCCTTTATCACTAATTGGAAAATAACATAATGATGTGCAGGAAAGGCCTTTCTATAGGAAATAAGCGTCTTTGTGATCCTATGTCATGGTGTTTCATGTCTTTAAAACTTGCTCGGGATTCGGGCGCAGGGCCCTGCCTGGGTACTGGATTTTTTCCAAGCCCAACCCAGCTCCCCCTTCCAGCTGTTGGATCCTAGGACCTCACAAAGCAGCAGGCTCCAGGGC
>JAQHUG010000499.1:901201-913975 GCA_028555095.1 Dicrostonyx torquatus | reverse complement strand
GAACGGCAGGCACGAGGGCGTGGTCCGGCTTTGACGGACAGCCGGTCTGACTACCTCACCGAGGAGGGTCCTGAACGAAGGCCGACAGAGCCAATGGACATGCCCGAGGCATTCGGGGCCGCCTTCGCCAGCAGCCAATGAGCGTGCGGAGGGCGGGGCCTCCCCGGGCTCCGCCGCGCCGCCGCCTCCTCTACCACCTCCTCACCAGCGCTAAAGCCGGGACTGGACCGAGCGGAGTTGTGCGTGTCGCCGAAGGGGGGTGGGCCGGGGGAGGGGAGGTTCGTTCCGCGGAGCTGCAGCCAGAACCGGGTGAGGCTTATCCCCGCTGTCTTTCCTGTCGAGGGCCGCGGAGAGTGGGTGGTGGCTGGGAGCAGCGCAGCCTCTGGAGGAGGAGGCGGAGGCGGGGGCGACTGGGAAGGCGGAGATGGGTGAGGGCAGCCTCGGGAGCCTCCCACCGACCCGGGCTTAGCAGCCCGCGGCGGCCGGTGTCGCCGCTGCTGCGTCGGGGCCTCGGGGTGCGCTTGGGGCCGCGCTCATGTCCCGGGCGGCTTCGCGTGCGACCTGAAGGCTGAGGGAGCGCGGGCGCGGCCGGGCGGGCTGGGTGAGGCGGACGCCGGGGCGGGGGGCGCGGGGGCCTCGGGGCGCGGGCGGCAGCGGCCGGAGGTCGTGGGGTGTTTTCCTTTCTGTGCTGCGGGCGGGCGGGCCGGGGAGGGGCCCGTTGGCCCTCCCTCCTGGGGTCCGCACTCGCACCCTCTCTGCCTGACCGAGACCCCAAGTTTTCGAAGGCGAGCGGCGCCGCCTGAGTCTCGCCGGGTCCTCTTCGTCGCTGGTCTCCTCCCCGGCGCTGTGCTGCGCGGCTCTTGCTCCTCACGTATTGTTTGGCTGGGTCTCTAATGGCGGACGGGGAGGCAGCGCTGCCGGTCGCGGACTGCAGGGGGGGCAAACCTCGGGCCCAGGGCAACTGCTTGGGGCAAATATGGGCAATATAGCCCAACGCAGACGTGAACTGTTTTCTTTACCTGTAAATTGGTGCTGAGTTTGATTGGAATGACGGTGGGTGGCAAGATTTGAGAGGGAGTGCAAGTCCCCTTGCTGGCGTCGGGGCAATGTTTGCCCTCCACCCCCCCTTCCCAGGAGTAGGCTTGATGCCCTCAGGTCCCTTCCCCTGGAGATTGTGGCTTTCACATAACGTTTTGGCCCCGAATAAATATTTCGCTTCACTTGCTTAGGAGTTGGCTGTTTTGCGTGGGCTGGGGGTAATAATAGAAGGCCGAACCTCCTTGACCTCTTAGTTCCTTACCTGCCTCCTGGTGAAATAGACTTGGTGCTCTTACCAGATTGGGTGTTCATCCATTTTTCTTTTCCTTTTTTCTCTTATCCCAGGACCAGAAATTTTGTTCAACCCTATCTGGTGCATCTTTGGCAGAAAGTGAGGAAAACACCCCCATTGTGAGTCCTTTGCATCCAATTTGTTGCTTAATACAGAGGACATCGTCAGCTTTATAGGGGTTCAGCTATGGTACTTGGCCCTCCTGGTTGTTTTCAGGGGGAGGAGTCTTCACTTGGGTGGCAGCTGCTCCCGGGGAGAAGCCCGAGTGATGCCTGATGAGGCAGCTGGGAGTGGGCGCTGCTGTTTCCACCGCTGCAGACATCGCTTCTGCTGCTGCAATACCAACCTCAGCAACCAGACGACGGGCTTCTGCAGCTGCTCACGTTACCGGGGAGGAGGGGTGGTGTGAAGGAGGGCATATTTCTGGTGCCCTCTAGAGTTGCAAAGTGGGAATTAACGTTATTTCGTTTGAAGTGCACTCAACCATTTTTGATATTTTTCTTGTCATAATGGTTAATTGATCTAAGTTATTGGAAAACTAGAAGGAACTACTTAACTTTTTTATTTCTGGTCTAAATGACAAAATTTGGTCCTTAACGGTGGATGCATTTCTAGGTATTTTCATGTCTTTGGTTAAGAAACGACAAAATATCTGTTCCTTTAGTATCTATCTACTGTTTCACCTCATCAAGTAGAAACTGCTTGGAGCTGTGTAGTCTTACTCTTTCTTCTCCGGTGTTGACTAATCTTCCATTAACTCACCCTTCTTAATTGCTAAAGTTTTTATTGTGTGTATCTGATGTATTTGTGTTGGGTGCGCATGCCACACAGCACCAGTGTGTGTAGGTAAAGACAGGTTTTGGAGTTGGTTCTACTCTTTGAGGCTTACTGGATTCCATGGAACCAACTCAGGTTGTTAAGCTGGTGCACTCGGCCATCTTGCTAGCTCTGTCACTTATTTTGAGACAGTCTGTCGTGTCCCAGGTTGACCTTGAACTTTTGTTGCATAGCCTAGGTGATTTTGAACTTGACCCCTTTGTCTCAACTTCCCAAGTGCCGGAATTACAGGTATATGCCCTCTTTCCAGGTTTAAGTGGTGCTGGGAATCAAACCCAATGTTTCCTGCATGCTAGCAAGTACTCTACTGAGCTACATCCCTAGTCCCAAACATCATTCTTGAGCCCAGTATAGTTCGAGTTGTAATTTGTATATTTTCAAAGGTATGTTATAATGATTGGTGTTTATAGTTTCTTTTGATACTTTTTATGTGTGTGAGTATTTTGCTTACATGTGCACAATACATTGTATCTAGTGCCCAAGGATATCGGAAGAGGGTATTGGATCCCCTGTAGGTGGAGATGTTGTAAGCCACTGTGTGAGTGCAGGAAACTGAACTTGGATCCTCTGCAAGAACAAGTGCTTTCTTTTGACTGCTGAGCCATCTCTCCAACCTAATGTTAAACAATTTTTAAGTAATTTAATTTATAGAACTTGGTGGTATAGCTAATGTTTTTTCCTTTTGAATATCTTTTTCATTCTTTTTTTTTTTTTTGTTTTTGTTTTGTTTTTTCGAGACAGGGTTTCTCTGTGGCTTTGGAGCCTGTCCTGGAACTAGTTCTTGTAGACCAGGCTGGTCTTACTCACAGAGATCCGCCTGCCTCTGCCTCCCGAGTGCTGGGATTAAAGGCGTGCGCCACCACCGCCCGGCTATCTTTTTCATTCTTAATTTGCAGAGGAGGAAATAGACATAGAAAGATATGGGGTAATATTTAGTAAAGCCAGGTCTGAACTTGGCAGTATGATTGGTGGAGCCCAACATCAACAACCATGCTCTCTACCTTAAGAATCTCCTCATGACATCTCAGATTTGAAACTGAGTCAGAATGATCTTTTCCTGGACTCTCCAGGTTCAGAGGTTAAGAGCACTGGCTGCTCTTCCAGAGGTCCTGAGTTCAATTCCCAGCAATCACATGGTGGCTTACACCCATCAATGATGGAAATCTGGTGCTCTCTTCTGGTGTGCAGGCAGAATGCTGTATACTAAAAAAATAATTAAAAACAAAAAAAATTGCTCTTTTCCTGCTTGGAAGTAGAAACATAAAAAGTGCTTGAATCCTGTTCAATGCTTTCTTTTTAAAAAATAGGAGAATACCAGACGTTGGTGGCTCATGCCATTAATCCCGGACTAAGAAGGCAGAGGCAGGTGGATCTCTTGAGTTTGAGTCCAGGAAGGTTATAGAGTGGGTTCCAGGATAGCCAGGGCCATACAGAGGAATCCTGTCTTGGAAAAAATAAAGGGGATAGGAATACACTCATACTTAACTTATATTTATTTATTTAATTAATTTTGACTAGGATTATGACCCAGACTGGCCTTGAATTCACTGTGTAGCACAGGACGTCTGTGTGCTGTTCTTTCTGCCTATTTCCTAGTTGGTGATGTTACAGGCATGTGCCACCATGACCTGCTTCATTTAGATTTTTTTTTTAACTGCCTCAACCAATAGAGGCTGTTGGTATCAGTATTATTTTTTTACAGTATATCTCATTAGTCTGGAAATTTTGTAAGAATTTTATTGTTATTGTTATTACTATTATTTGAGACGAGGTTTTACTATATAGTCCTGAAGCTCATTTTGTAGACCAAGCTGGCCCTGAAATCAGATTCACCTCCCTCAGCTTTTCAGTGCTGGGATTGCAGGTATTTCCCCGCTTGATATAAACCTCTAATGAGTATGAAGCTCTTTTTAGGAATTAAGTCATTCAGATAACTATACTACAGGATCTTTCAAGTAGATGATGTTAATCATATTCTCATGAAAGAGTTTTTCCTCTTTTTTTTTTTTTTTGAGACAGTCTTGCTATGTAACTCAGGCTGGTCTAGAACTTGCAGCAGTCTCTTGCCTCAGTCCTAGTGCTAAGATTACAGGTATGCACCACCTGAATGGCCTGACTTTGTGTTCCTCATTTGGTGAGTCAGCTCTTTATCAGTCACTTTGGTATTCCATAGAAGCTGACAGAAAAGCGTTTTCAGCTTGCATGTATTTGAGCCTGTCAGACCATAGAATGTATAACTGAGTTCATTTTGTAGTCTGTCCCTCTATTTTGCTTGTTTGAGGTACAGAAGTATGCAAGCAGTGCTGTTGGGACAAAGTGCGTCTTTGCCTTTAGTAAGATGCTTTGGTATTACTGTGATAGAAAAGAACATGTATGAAATGATGGAACTCTTTGTTGTCAAGAGTTAGTTGTGGTATACTTTTAATTTTGTCTCTTTATGCATTGCTATCTGTCCTATTTCATTGATACCATTAACACATAATTTATTATGTTAAAGGGACTTCTTACAAAAAATCTTAGGTGTATTATTTGCTTCTTGCTGTGTGTCTTTAAGGATTATAAGAAAAACTCAGACTGTTAACCCAGTCTAAGTGCTGGGATTCCATTTGTGAGCTACCACAGTGGTAACTTGAGAGAAAGTGTCTGTCTTTCTATCTTTCTCTTTCTGGAATATCTCTCATTAGGAAACAGGTTTCCTGGAGTCCATGTTTAGTAAATTTTTATTTTAACTTTAGTTGATTAATTTTCCTTCTAATACTATCAGTACAGAATGAGGATTTTACAAATTGAACACACTCATCTAAAAGCTGTGCAGATCTGAATACATACAACTCATAATAAAGTTGCCAGTGAGAAAAAACAGGCTGTTATATAAGTGCCCAAGTTTGAAGTATGTGGTTCAGAGCAGCAATTACAGTTCATTATTTTTTGTATACCATCTAGGAAATTCTGTTGTATGTGTTTGGAGTTGGAAATTGGAAATTTATATCTATAGTCCATCTTCCTTTTTCCCTTTCTCTCTCTCTGCCTGCCTGCCTGCCTGCCTTTCTTTCACGAACAATGGGGGATTAATCTAGGGCCTTATGCTAGGCAAGAGCTCTACCATTGAGCTACAACCTCAGCTGGTGTTATCTTAGTTTTAGAACAACTGCATTATAGTCATTCATTTATTCATTCACTGATTCATTCATTTTCAGCATAGCAATAGCAAGAACATTTTCATTGCCAGTGTTAAATTCATGGTAAAAAGATAATTGGTCAAGCTGGACTGGATGCTGAATCCTGGTGTGGTGGTGCACACCTTTAATCCCAGCACTCTGGAGGCAGAGGCAAGCCGATCTCTGTGAATCAGATGTCAAAGGAAGTTGGGGCATGAACTGGAAGCAGGAACTGTGTAGGAACACTGCTTCCTTGCTTCCTTTCTGGCGTACTCCCAGGCTCATGTTATCTAGTTTTTCTTCCCTCCCTCCTGCCTTCCTTCCTTTTTTCTCTTTCTTCACTCATGTCTATCTAGTTTTTCTTTCTCTCTATTGCTCTCTTCGTTCTTCAAAGCTGGTGGTGGTGGTGGTGGTTTCTCGATATAACAGCCCTGACTTTCTTGGAACTTATAGATGAGGCTGGCCTTGAATTCACAGAGATACACCTGCTTCTGCCTTCTGAGTGCTGGGATTAAAGGTGTGCACCATTATGCTGGGTTTGTCTAGTTTTCTTAAATAATCCATTATGTCAGATATTTTGATCACATTCTGATGTTCCCTAGACTGCCAGTAAAATTTGCTTTGAATCAGAGGGTGAAGATAGCTACTGGCCGACCAGAATTAACCATAGAGGTTTTGGGGGACTGAGGACAGAAAGATACATGAAGTAGTAGGGTGGGAAGAGAGGGTCTTGTCCTTCTTGGATTGAAGAACGAAAGAGAGGAGGGGGGTCACTAGTTGCTTCTCTGCCACTTTTCTGATCATTCAGTTCAGGTTCTTACTGTAATATTTGACTTTCGAGTTTTTATCGATAAAGAATAATTAGATGAGCTTTTTTTTCCCCCCTCTTCTCTGAGACAGTTTTGGAGCCTGTCCTGGAACTACATCTTGTAGACCAGGCTGGCCTCAAACTCACAGAGATTCGCCTGCCTCTGCCTCCTGGTGTTGGGATTAAAGGTGTGCACCGCCATCACCTGGTTTAGATATAAACTCTCTCTCTCTCTTTTTTTTTTTTTTTGGTTTTTCTTTTTTTTAAAATTTTTTAAATTTTATTTTTATTCTCTTTTTTTTTTAATCTTTCGTTTCTTTTTCTCTTTGTTTTGTTTACTTCCTCTTTTTAATTTGGCATAGTCGAAGTTATGTATATATATTTTTTTGTTTTTCGAGTCAGGGTTTCTCTGTGTTTCTTTGGAGCCTGTCCTGGAACTAGCTCTTGTAGACCAGGCTGGCCACAAACTCACGGAGATCTGCCTGCTTCTGCCTCCTGAGTGCTAGGATTAAAGGCAGGCGCCACCAACACATGGCTCTAGATAAAGTCTTTAAGCCCAGGTCCACTTGCCCCAGAGATGCCCACAGTGGGCTGGGCTCTCCCACATCTTAAGTCAGTAATATCCCTCAGACACGGCACAGGCTAATCTGATTTGCGCAGTCCCTGAACTGCAGCTCTCCCTTAGATTACTCTAGGCTCTGTCACCTTGACAGCTGAAGCTGAGTAGGGTACAGGGTGTTATGTCTCTAAGTTCCTAACAGACAATTGAAAATTAGGAGTAATAACTTCTTTCTTTGGTCAAGAATAAGCTTTTCTTCATGGCTATAATTCTATGTGTTGTATGTATGTACAGGAACATTTGGTACATACCTGTGTGTATATGTGGAAGTCAAAAGTTGATGTTGGGTGTCTTCCCCAATTGTTCTCTACCATAGTCCCCTCCCCCCAGTTTTTTGAGACAAAGTTTCTTTGTGTAGCTTTGGCTATCCTAGAATTTACAGATATTAGCCTGCCTCTGCCTTCCCCTCCCAAGTTCTTTTGAGGTAGTTTTTCACTGTTTATTTTTTTAGTAGGGTGGTGGTTGTATCTCATAGAGATTGTGCTTAAAATTTAGTATGAGATACTTATCAAAAGTATCAATTAGCTGAGTGTGGTAACACACACTTGTAATTCCAGAGGCAGAGGCAGGTGGGGCTCTGTGAATTCAAGACCAGCCTGCTCTGCTTGAGTTCCTGCTAGCCAAGGCTATATAGTGAGTGTGTCAAAAGTAAATAAAAAATTAAAAACAAAAAGGCATTATAAGGGGCCTGGAGAGATGGCTTACTGGTTTAAGAGCACTTCCTGCTCTTACAGAGAACCACACACTATGCTGTACATTGAACCTTAAACAACACACATAAATAAAATATCTTACCCAAAAATGTAAAAGGTAATATAAGTCTTTTTATCTTTGTCAGTGTAATAAGTGATCGTTAGAGTCTAAATTTGTATTTATTTAATATACGTGTATAGTGGTATTTTATTTATGTTTTAGTAAATAAAGCTTGCCTGAAGATCAGAAGGGCAAAACTAAGCCACTAGAGGCAGGCAGTGGTAGCGCACACCTTTGATCCCATTTTTGGGAGTCAGGCAGATGAATCTGTGAGTTGATCAATGCAGAAACAAATCCAGGTGGTGATGGCTCACACCTTTATTTCAGTCATAGGGAGTCACATACCTTTAATCCTAGCACTAGAGAGAATATAAAATGGGAGAGAGAGGTTTAGTCTGCTCAGTTTGTGGTCAGTCACCCAGCCGTGGTAGAGGTAAAACTTCTAGTGGCTTGGCTGCTTTGCTCTTCTGGTTTTCAGGTTGAACTCGAATATCTGACTCTGGGTGTATATTATTAGTGCTACACAAGTGGTTCTTAAATTTTTCTTTCCTTGGTAGCAGTCCCCCCCCCCCCCAAGAGGGTTTCTCTGTGTAGTTCAGACTGGCCTTCAGCTTCTGCCTCCTGAGTGCTGGGATTAAAGGAGTGTACCACCACCTCTCTCATTAACATTTTTTATAAAGTTCTAATATTTTATGTGAATGGGTGATTTGCCTGCATATCTCTCTTGATTGCTGTGTGTATGTCTGTTGCCAGAAGAGGGTGTCTGGTTTTCTGGAGCTGGATAGTTAGAGATGTGGTGTGTTATCCATGTCAGTGCTGGGAATGAAATCTGGATCCTCTGGAACAGCAGTTTAGTGTTTATAGCTGCTGAGCCATCTCTCTAGCTCCCTTTGGTAGGTATTTTCACTAGTTTATGTTCACTTTTAGCTGAAATGTACTGTTGTTGGTTCCTCTTTCTGGCTTAGTACTCCTGAAGTTTATGAATCTCCAGAGTGATTTCTGTGCTAACAAGGTTTTCTGATGACTAACAGTCCTTTGGTAGTTTCAGAATATGGTGGAGCAAGGGACTGGTATTTAGAAAGACTGAGGGTTGGAATTTTTCTTTTTTTGGTTTTTCGAGACAGGGTTTCTCTGTGGCTTTGGAGCCTGTCCTGGAACTAGCTCTTGTAGACCAGGCTGGTCTCGAACTCACAGAGATCTGCCTGCCTCTGCCTCCCGAGTGCTGGGATTAAAGGCATGCGCCACCACCGCCCAGTGGGTTGGAATTTTTCAATCAAAAACTTACCTCTGAGGATGGGAAAGAGTTGAAGGTTAACTTTATCATCAATGTTCACAAGCTTCTATGAAAACCTAAAGAGAGTTTTTGGATGATGAAATTTTAGAGTGCCCTGTAGGATGGCACTGCAAAGGGGGCATGGACTGTTTTACTCTTTGGTTCTATAGTAATATGTCTATAAAATAATCTGTTAAATGTAAATTCTAAATTGAGTTTTATGAACAACTTTAGCAAAATTTGGACATCACTAGAAGATCTTGAGAACTCTGTTTTGAACTGGTTAATCAGAAACAGGGAAGCCCTCTAATTTGGTCACAGATTTTCTGTACTGAGTTTTGAGTGGGAGTATTGGAGAAACTTGAGCGCATCTTTTCCCCCCCAGTTGATTGTCTCAGCATTTCTATTGCTGTTAAAAGACACTATGACCTGGGCTGGAGAGAAGGCTCAGTGGTTAAGAGCATTGCCTGCTCTTCCAAAGGTCCTGAGTTCAATTCCCGGCAACCACATGGTGGCTCACAACCATCTGTAATGAGGTCTGATGCCTCTTCTGGTCTGCACACATACACACAGACAGAATATTGTATACATAATAAATAAAAATTAAAAAAAAAAAAGACACTATGACCATGGCAATTTCTCAGTGGCTTTGGAGCCTGTCCTGGAACTAGCTCTGGTAGACCAGGTTGGTCTCAAACTCACTGAGATCCACCTGCCTCTGCCTCCCGAGTGCTGGGATTAAAGGTGTGCGCCACCACCACCCGGCTTTTTTGGTGATTTTTTTTTTTTTTTTTTGAGACAGGTTTTCTTTGTATTTCTGGCTCTCCTGGAATTCACTGTGTAGACAAGACTGACCTTGAACTCCCAAAGATCCACCCGCCTCTGCTTCCCTGAGTGCGCCGCAATCGAACCATGGCAACTCTTATTTGGGTGCTTGCTTACAGTTTCAGAGATTCAGTCTATTACGGTGAAGAGCATGGTGGCATGCAGGCAGACTTAGTGCTGGAGTAATACCTGAGACTCCTACATCTTGCAGGCAACAGAAAGTTCATGGAGACACTGAGTATAGGAAATCTCAAGGCCTGTCCCTACACCAACACATTTCCTCTAACAAGGCCACACCCACTCTACCAAAGCCATACCTTCTAATAGTGCCACTCCCTAAGAGGTTGTGGGGGCCAAATAAATTCAAACTACCACATTGGTCATTCTGTTTTTTCTCCTCCCCCATATAGTTAGTTGTCTTCCACTTTTC
Source organism: Dicrostonyx torquatus (assembly GCA_028555095.1). Classification (NCBI taxonomy): domain Eukaryota; kingdom Metazoa; phylum Chordata; class Mammalia; order Rodentia; family Cricetidae; genus Dicrostonyx; species Dicrostonyx torquatus. Next base: position 903,942 of record JAQHUG010000499.1, on the reverse strand, counting down.
TCTTAAAAATTACTGTGACAGCCAGGTGATGGTGATGGCAGCTCATACCTTTAATCTTAGCACTTGGGAGGCCAAGGCCGATGGATCTCTGTGAGTTTGAGACCACACTGGTCTACAAAGCGAGTTCCAGAATAGTCAGGGCTGTTAAAAACAGAGAAACCCCGTCTTAAAAACAAATAATTCTTGTGATATTTAAGAAAATATTATTACCATAATTTTTAAAGGTTTAATTATTTATTATACATACAATGTTGTTCTGCCTACATGTATCCCTGTAGGTCAGGGCTGTTAAAAACAGAAACCCCGTCTTAAAAACAAATAATTCTTGTGATATTTAAGAAAATATTATTACCATAATTTTTAAAGGTTTATTTATTTATTATACATACAATGTTGTTCTGCCTACATGTATCCCTGTAGGTCAGAAGAGGGCACCAGATCTCATTAGAGATGGTTGTGAGCCACCATGTAGTTACTGGGAATTTATGTGTATAAAATATGGCTGCATGTATGTGTACCACGTGTGTGTCTGGTGCCCCTGGAGACCAGAAGAGGACATTGGATCCCCTGGTACTGGAGTTACCAATGATTATAAGCTACCATGTGGGTACTGGGAATTGAACCCAGTTCTACAAGATTAACAATTGATTTTTGTGGGGGAGAGGGGAGGGATGTTTGAGTCAAGGTTTTTCTTTGTAGCTTTGGAGCCTGTCCTGGAACTCGTTTTGTAGAACAGGCTAGCCTTGAATTCACAGAGATCTATCTGTCTCTGCCTCCTGAGTGCTGGTATTAAAGGCGTGCGCCACCACCATCCGGCCTTAAAGTAAACAAGTGATCTTATCTCACTAAATCATCTGGAGCTTCTATTTTATTATTATTATTATTATTTATTTATTTTTTCCGAGACAGGGTTTCTCTGTGGCTTTGGAGCCTGCGCTGGAACTAGCTGGTTCGAACTCACAGAGATCCGCCTGCCTCTGCCTCCTGGGTGCTGGGATTAAAGGCGTGCGCCACCACCGCCCGGCTATTTTATTATTTTTAATTATTTTGTTTGTGTGTATTTGTATTTATGTACACAATGCTTTCAGAAATCTGCCTGAAGCTGTTATAAGCAGTTTGATCAGTCTGACATGGATGCCAGTAATTGAACTTATATCAGCTACTGAACCATCCTTGTTGTGATCTTACAGTTTATACCTGTAATCCTAGTACTTTGAAGGCTGAGGTAAGAGGATCCACCAGTGTTTGAAGCCAACTTGGCTAAGTTAGCCTGCGCTGCAGAGTTAAGACCCCTTCTCAAAAAGATGCAACAAAACCATGTATTCCTGTAAAATACATTAAAATAAAGTTTACCGTTTGTTTTTGTCTTTGCTGTGGTAAAGATCAGACTCAGGGCTTCATGCCTGTTAGGCAGGTACTCTACCAGTAAGCAAGTAGTCAAGTTCACCTTGTTTCTAGTGAGTACTGCATGTTTGGCATCATACAGTATGTGTTTTTTTGTGTCTTTATGTGTTTGAGTTATTTTACTTAGTACAATATTATCAGAGTTGTTGTGTATATCAGAATTTAATTCATTTTTAAGGATGAGTACAACTCTGAGCATATAGAACAACTTTTGCTTATTTATTAATTTAGTCATTAACATTGTTTATACTTTTTGATACTTATAAAAATGCTTCTATGATTGTTTTAGTACTATCCATTTGATTCTTTGCTTTTAGTACTGTTGGGTGTTTGTGTGTGTGTGTAATGAATAAAATCAATAGGGCATATGTTATTTAGAACTGTCAAACTTTTCCACCATGCTATAATATTTTACAGTTAATTGGCATGCACAAAACCCCTAGTTTTAGGGTATACTTATTACTTGTTACTTTTCTTTAAAAAATTATGACAGACTAGGCAGAAGATGGTTCAGTGATCAAGAGCATTGGTTTTGATTTCCCAGCTCCCATATGGAGGCTTAACAACCATCTGTAACTCCTACTCCAGTGAATCATCCTATACCCTCTTCTAACCTGGGGACACCAGTCATGCACATTGTGCACAGACATAATTGGAGGCAAAATACACATACACATGAAATAAAAAAAATCACCTTAGTGGGCATAAGGAAGAAGATATTATCTCTTTTACTAAAATTTAAATTTTTTATTTTAATTTTTTTATTTTTAACTGGGTTCCAGTCAAACTTGCTGTGTAACTAAGACTGGTCTTCAAGGCCTGACTCACCTACCCTTGCTTCCCAAATTAACTAAATACTGGGGGATTATAAACATGTGTGTCCTCTTTTAGCATTTTTCAATTCTTAGGAAAACCCATGTAATAGCCCTCCTGCTGAAGAGAACTCGGGGTCTTACAGAATGCTAGTTAAGAATTCTATCACTGAGCTGCATGTACCTCTCACCCTATGTTTTACCATCCTAATTCTTTTTAGAGGCAAAGTCTTACTGTGTAGTTTTGGCAAGTCTGGAACTTGCTATGTAGACCATCTCTGATTTCTGCACCTTGAAATTAAAGGTGTATGTCACTATATTTCTCTCTCTATACAACATTCTGCCTCCATGTATGCCCGCACGCCAGAAGAGAGCTCCAGATCTCACCACAGATGGTTGTGAGCCACCATGTGGTTGCTGGGAATTGAACTCTGGACCTCTGGAAGAGCAGCCAGTGCTCTTAACCTCTGAGCCATCTCTCCAGCCCCCACTATATTTCTCTTAAAAGTACAGCTTAAAACTTGT
>JAQHUG010000499.1:872543-882851 GCA_028555095.1 Dicrostonyx torquatus | reverse complement strand
TCTGTAGCTTTGGAGCCTGTCCTGGAACTAGCTCTTGTAGACCAGGCTGGTCTCGAACTCACAAAGATCCACCTGCCTCTGCCTCCCGAGTGCTGGGATTAAAGGCGTGCACCACCACCGCCCGGCTAGTGTTTTATTCTTACAGTAAAACCAAGAACAAAAGCAATTGTTCTGTAGTGTTTAGATTATTTTACAATATGCTTAAATGCTGTAATAGTCTAGAAATTAGCATTTAAATTTAAAGTCAATAGTATTATTATGTTTGGGTTTTTTGGTGTTTTTGTTTATTTATTTTTGAGATGTCTTGCTTGGTAGTCCAGGCTGTCTTAGAACTTTATATAAGACATTTTGTCTTCAAAATTATGGCAGTCACACTATTTCTCCATTGTACTACGATTACCGGTGCATGCCCCCTTATTCTGTTTACTCATCATTTTATTTATTTATACATGAATTTATTCTATAATTTAGGGTCGTATGTAATCTAGGTTGACTGTATACTGAGAACCTTGAACTCCTGATCCTTTTTACCTCCACCATCTATTTATTATTAATATTTATTTATTGTGTATACAGTGTGTATATGTGTGTGTATGCCTGCAGGCCAGAAGAAGGCACCAGATCTCATTACAGATGGTTGTGAGCCACCATGTGGTTGCTAGGAATTGAACTTAGGACCTCTGGAAGAGCAATTAGTGCTCTTAACAGCTGAGCCATCTCTCCAGCCCATATTTATTTTTTATTGCTTTATAAATAATACCATTCAAAATTTCCACTTCTTCCCCTCCCCATTTTCCTCCCTGTTCCCCCTCCCCCTCCAGTCCTAACAGAGGGCAGGGTACCCTGCCCTGTGGGAAGTCCAAGGCCCTCCCCACTCCATCCAGGCTTAGGTAGGTATGCATCCAAATAGACTAGGATCCCAAAAAGCCAGTACATGCAGTAGAGACAAATCCAAGTGCCATTGTTATTGACTTCTCGGTCTGCCCCAATTGTCAGCCACATTCAGAGGGTCCAGTTTGATCCAATGCTTGTTCAGTCCCAGTCTAGCTGGCTTTAGTGAGGTCCCATTAGTTCAGACACACTGTCTCAGTGGGTGGACCAGCCCCTCGCGGTCCTGACTTCCTTGCGCATATTCTAACTCCTACTCTTCAACTGGACTTTGGGAGCTCAGTCCAGTGCTCTGATGTGGGTCTCTGTCTCTATCTCCATCTGTTGCTGGACGAAGGTTCTATTCAAGATAGTCATCAGTCTGACTATGGGACAAGGCCAGTTCAGGCACCTTCTCTTCCACTGCCCAGGGTCCTAGCTGGGGACATCCCCATGGACACCTGGGAACCCCTCTAGAGCCTGTTACCTTGCCAACCCCAAAAGGGCTCCCTTAATTAAGATATCTTCTTTCCTGCTCCCATATCTGTCCGTCCTTCTATCTCAATCATCCCACTCTCCCAAGCTCTTCCCAGCCCTCCCCCCATCTAAGTATTTGGATTAATGATGTGAGCCACCATGCCTGGCAAGTGGTGCATTAAGTAGAAAATATTTTGTGTAGTCTCTCCTTATGTTAAATTCCCATAATCTAGGAGTCTTATGCTTACCTGTTTCTTGGGGAGGGGAATTGAACTGGTATTATCAGTTGAAATAAATTAGTTTTTGACTTTAATGCAACTATGGTAATTTTAGTTTTCCAGTATCTGAAAGCCTTGTTAGTGCATGTGAAAATAAAGTATTAGTGACAGAGTCAAATATTTTGACTTTTGTTTTTGTTTTTTGTTTTTCGTTTTTTTGAGAAAGTGTTTCTCTGTTTATCTTTCCTGCCTGTCCTGGCACTTTGTCTGTAGAGGCTGGCCTCAAATTCACAAAGGACCACCTGCCTCTAATTCCTGAGTGCTGGGATTAAAAGCATGCCCCACAACTGTCTGGCTGTTTTGACTTTTTAATCTTTTTTGTTTTTGTTTTGTTTTGTTTCTCTGTAACTTGGAACCTGTCCTGGAACTCACTCTGTAGCCCTGCCTGGACTTGAATTCATAGAGCCTGTTCTGTCTCCTGAGTGCTGGGATAAATGGGTGTGCCACCACTGCCCGTCAATTTTTTTAATCTTTATTTCCAAGACTACATATTTTATACTAAAAGTGATCTCCTGAATCTAAAAATGATGTTTGATTTCCATGAGTTAGTCTGTGGAAATAAAAAATACCAGTTATAACTTTTATTTTTAGTTACTTTTGAAATGGAATTTTAAGTTGTACCTCTTATTTTTCAGAGATATAACTACAATGAAAGGAACAATTGTTGCTCAAGTAGATTCAAGTGAATCCTTCCAAGAATTTTGTAGTACATCTTGCTTGTCTCTCTATGAGGACAAGCAGAGTCCTGCTAAAGGAGCTCTAAATAAATCGAGATGCACAATCTGTGGGAAACTCACCGAGGTTTGTACTTTTGTACTTTTCACTTGCTCTCATGTGAGATCATTTTGGACATTGACAGTTTCCCCCTACTCTTTTATTGGTGCGTGTGTCCTTAGAAGTGAGGATTTGTAAACTTTTTAGAGTATTCCATTATGTAATCTTAGTTTTCCAAGAAAGCTGATTCAGGAAGAATTAATTACTCTATTTCATCAGGTTGACAGAAAAGAGTCATAGTATCATAATTGTACTTTCCCCTTTTTATTGGTCTGATATGTTTATTTATACACATGGGTAACTACACAAGAAATAGAAACACAGGCAAATAGAAATGGAAGAATTTCCAAAAATTAATTCACATAATTATGATATTAAAGTAACATATATGTGCATACCTTATTTGAATTGTTTGTAGTACTCACTTCTTTTTCTTTCTTGCCTAGTGCAGTGTACTTTATAATTTCTTTTGGATTTGTCTAAAGATTTATAAGTGTGATTTTTCTGTTGTGTTTGGGTTTTCGAGACAGGGTTTCCTCTGTGTAGCTTTGGTGCCCTTCTTGGATCTAGCTCTTGTAGACCAGGCTGGCCTCTAACTCACAGAGATCTGCCTTCCTCTGCCTCCCAAGTGCTGGGATTAAAGGCGTGCACCACCACCACCCGGCTTTCTGTTGTTTTTAAATCTATTTTTAGAGAAGTTTATCGTGATAATCCCATTTATTTTCTTTAGTGTGATGCATGTGTGCATATGTTTTTGTGTATATAAACAATTCAGAGACATAGAAAATGTATTTTGGTTTTTGCTTTTCCTCAAATTTGCCTTCTTGTGTTAATGTTGCTGTTGGGTTAAGCTTTTTAGCTACTTGAAAACAGATACACTCTTAAAATTCTGTTTGTTTTTCTTTTAGATTCGCCATGAAGTTAGTTTTAAAAATATGACTCATAAGCTATGCAGTGACCACTGCTTCAATAGATATAGAATGGCCAATGGTCTAATAATGAATTGCTGTGAACAGTGTGGAGAATATTTGCCCAGTAAAGGTGCTGGAAATAATGTTCTGGTGATTGATGGTCAGCAGAAAAGATTTTGCTGTCAGAGTTGTGTCAGTGAATACAAACAGGTAACTCATTTGCTAAAACCCCAGGTATTTTGGGTGAGTTTTAGAAGCATTGTAGGAGGATTTAGCCTTATTTATTTTGGAATCTCATTTAATTCCATAATTTTCTTTATATGAAGATGTCTTAACTCAAATGAAGTAAGAAATATGTAGGTTTTTAAAAATTAACTTGTGATTCTAGTATGATTCTTTTGAATTTTCTTTTTTTGGGGGATTTGGAGAGGGAATTTCAAACTGTTAGACCTTGGGTTGGAAATGATTACCTTTGTGTTTCAGCTTTTAGATTAATTTCCAATTTTAGCCCTCTAATTTGACTTTGTAAATAGATTTAGACATAAAATATGCACACTAAGCTTATCTTTAGCTTAGCTACTATTTTGTTTCTCCTTGATTTCTTTTTGTTTTTAGGTAGCGCTTTTTAGTCTTTGTTTTTTAGAAACTTACGGAAATAGCCAACCTACTGATAGTTTTATCTTTTTCTTAAACAGAAAATATCTTTTTTTTAATTTTTAAGGTTTTCTTTTTTTGTTTGTTTTGGTTTTCGAGACAGCTTCTCTGTAACTTTGAAGCCTGTCCTGGAACTCACTCTGTAGACCAGGCTGGCCTCGAACTCACAGAGATCCGCCTGCCTCTGCCTCCCAAGTGCTGGGATTAAAGGTGTGCGCCACCACCGCCTGGCCTAGTTGTGTGTCTTCTGTAAACTCTTCTGTTGCTAATTTCAAGATTTTATTCTTGGGCTGGAGAGATGGCTCAGAGGTTAAGAGCACTGACTGTTCTTCCAGAGGTTCTGAGTTCAGTTCCCAGCAACCACATGGTGGCTCACAACCATCCGTAATGAGATCTGGTACCCTCTTCTGGCCTGCAGGGACAAAAGATTTTATTCTTGTCTTTAATTTTAAAAAACTTATGGATGTTTCTTTCTTTCTTTTCTTTTCTTTTTTTTTTTTTTTTACCCCCCTGGACAGGGATGAAGTTAATCTAGGGTTTACTCAACTTCTATCTGTAAATTAAGTCTTTTACTTGATGTGAGGCATCTTCAGGCAGTATTTCATTTATTTACTTATATATTTGCTCGCTTTTATTCCCTATTTTTGTGTGTATGTGTTGGGGGGGTGTTGTTTAATACTAGAGTACTTATCTAGCATTAAAGAACAGGTGTTGGTCTTTAATGCAGCCAGGATGTGGAGGGATGAAATTTTCCCACATTGTTATGATAATGTTTTATCATTGTATTGGCCCCCCCCAACCCCTTCCATAGGGAGCACAGAACAGAAAATGTACTGTTGAAAGTTAGGAGAAGGTTTTAAATCAGTCAATCATTGAAGCTTCTTTCATAGATTTTTATTTACTTTTCAGTTTGAAAGCTTTTTTTCTTTATGCACTTACAAAATCTTTTAAAATGTTTTAGGTAGGTAGTCATCCAAGTTTTTTGAAGGAAGTTCGAGATCACATGCAGGATTCTTTCTTAATGCAGCCTGAGGTAAGCAGGAATGTGGTGAGATTGAAGACTCATTTAAATAAAAAAATACTTCATGTTTGTGTATGTATATACATATGTTGGCTTGTGCTCACATTGTGGGTCAGAGGACAGCTTGTGGGAATTAGTTATCTTATGCTATGTAAGTTCCTGGTGTCAAATGTTATATTGTTGCTTCCATTTTCAAGCATTAAAGTGTATTTTAACATAATAGTTGTCTAAGCAATTATTAAAATTTATTCTCTTATTAAATTGTATCAGATGATGAATATTTTCATTTTCTCCAGGAAATAGATTTTTCAATTCCACTAAATTTTTTATGTCTTTTATTTGTCAGAAAATTCTTGTGTGTCATTAGACAATTCTTCTCAGATACTGTTTTGGTGGTGTTTACCTAGACGAATGCCTCTCTCACACATCTGACTCCTGCTGTCAAATGTTTCTTACCACTGAGGCTGTATATATTATTTTCCTCTCTCTGTGCTCCATTTTGAGGTGATTTTTGTTGTTGGTGCTGTATCTTTTTGAGACAGGGTCACATTATGTAGCCTAACTTCCTGCTTCAACTTATACATGCTGAGATTGATACATGCAGCACTATTGTCAACTCCTTTCACGTCTGTCCTTCTCACACATGCACTCATTAGTTCTTAGCCAAGGCTTCTTTTGAGATACTGGTGGTTAGGTAGCCACAGTTCTTTTCTGTGCAGGTCCCTTCATTATTTTGTTTTCTAAATTGTAGTTGTCCAGAACTTGATCTGTTTTTTCAATTTCTGGGCTCCGAATTCCACCTCCAGTCAGTGAGATTTAGTAGCCATAGATTTTTCTTTGTTTTTGTTTCTTAGAGGTGCAGTCTTGAACACAGCTCCAAAACCACGTACACACAGAAACGTTAATATGCCTTTCCTAGATTTTCAACTAAATATCAACAAAAATTACTGTTTTTTGAAGGAGAGTGAGATGATGATTGGTTTGCTAGAACCTAGTTTAGTTGGTGGCACAATTAGTTTGCATTTAGAAAGAATATAATAGAATCATTTTGAAAAGACAGGAAATGCTTTGAGTCCGGCATGATGGCATATTTCTGCAATCCCAGATTTTGTGGGGCTAAGGAAAGGAGGTAATAAGTTTTGAGGCCTTCCTGGGCTTCTAGAGTTCTGTGTTTTGCTCTTAAGAAATGCTTTATGAAATTAGTTCTAGTTGAGTGTGTTTGTGTGTGTGTGTTCAATTACCTTTTTATGTTCAAATTTTAGAAATATGGAAAACTGACAACTTGTACTGGTTGCCGAACACAGTGCAGATTTTTTGATATGACTCAGTGCATAGGTCCTAATGGATATATGGAGCCATATTGTTCAACTGCTTGCATGAACAGTCACAAGACAAAATATGCAAAGTCACAAAGTAAGTTTTAGGTATTTGGAAAGTTTAATGACATAATTGTTCATTAAAGATAGCTGATCTTATTTTATATAGTTTTAACTGTTTGATTTTCTCATACTGAACTTCTTTATTGCAAGCCTAAAATTATTTTGATGATTTTCATACTTTTTAATTTTTAAAAGTTAGTGAGGCTTTATTTGTATCTGAAATACTTAGCTAAAACTATTATTAAGCCCCCAAAAAAATCTAAAATATTTTTATGTATCCTTATATACTTTAGATAATTAAATGTTTATTCTCATTTTATGTGTATAGTTGTTTTGCCAGCATTGTCTGTGTGTACTTGTGTATATGCAGTGCTCACAGAAGTCTGAAGAGGGTGAAGGGTTATCTAGAACTGGCGTTAAAGTTGGTTAGTTGCTTTGTGGATTTTGGGAACAGAACTTGGTTCCTTTGCAAGAGCTCTTTTTTGCTGAGCTTTCTTTTAATGCCTGGCAATATTTTGTGAAGATGCAAATATCTTGAAATTTAAGGTACAAATAATATGAGAATAATTTGTAGAGAGACCCATTTAAAAAAAATCAGTTAACCTTTTCAGAAACTCTTACTTTATAAGGAAATCAGGTATGTATCTTTTTTTTTTTTTCTTCTTCTAGGTTTGGGAATTATTTGCCATTTTTGTAAGCGAAACTCTTTACCTCAATACCAAGCCACAATGCCTGATGGAAAACTGTATAACTTTTGCAACTCCAGTTGTGTGGCTAAATTTCAGGTTTGTTACTTTTTCCCCCCTCATCCATAAAATGCATATAGAAAACAATTATCCTAATAATGCTTTTTTCTTTTCTGCTTCTTTTTACTTAATTTGTTGAGGGCCATGTTTAAGAGCGGAGACTATATATATCACAAGTCACAGAAGGCCTGGCTGAACTTCTGTATAGATCTGATGTGATACAGAGCTTGAAGGAAAATAAATTTTTGTAGGATTTAATTCAGTGTTGGATGTATAGTGCTTTTCTTGTTAGATAGTAGTAGTGTCTTTAGCCTTCAAATATTAAGCATATTGTTTCCCAAATTAGAAATGAACACTGTAAAAGGGATTTAGACTTCTTATAGTAGCTCTTAACTTAGCCTGGGTCTGTTCAGGGAGACATAATTGATTTTTGTAAATGATGGATTGTTTAGCTGAGTGGTGGTTGCCGCAGCACACACCTTTAATCCCAGCACTTGGGAGGCAGAGGCAGGCGGATCTCTGTGATTTCGAAGCCATCCTTGTTTACAAGAGCTAATTCCAGGACAGGGTCCAAAGCAACAGAGAAACCCTGTCTTTTACCCCCCTCCTCCCAAGAAAAAACAAACACCAACAATAAAACCAAAAACAAAACAAAAAAAAAATCCCCCCCAAAATTTGGGTTGTTTGATAGAGTTTTTTACATTTGGAGTGTGGATAATAGCAAAAGATAATGTTTGGTTGACCACTCTGAAGGAATAAGTTAGAGGTTACTCAAGAATTTCGTATGTAGCACTAGTAGGTTTACTTATTGTATGTGATAATTTCAAATAAGTGCATAAAGAAAGCCATGATTCATGAGTTAATTCATCCAACAGTTCTATTTTATTCCTGTGCTCTAGGTTAACTTATTTATTTTTATTTTTTAAATTTATTCTTTTTTTATGTACATTGGTGTTTTGCTTGCCTGTATGTCTGTGTGAGGGTATCAGATATTGGAATTATAGACACTTGTCAGCTGCCATGTGGGTGCTGGGAATTGAATATGGGTCAATTGGAAGAACAGTCAATGCTCTTAACTGCTGAGCCATCTCTTCAGCCCCTAGGTTAACTTTTTAAAGCTGAAACTATAATCTTTTAAATATGTATGCTACAGTAGTTACTGCAGATTACTACCATTTAAATTGAGGTTTTTAAATTCAGTCAAGTGAATGAATATTGTTTTCTTGAGTTACATTCTCATTGAAATTAGATAATAAAGTTGTTTAACACTAATCTTTCCTAAGTTGAAATCAAGCCAATAAAGTTGCTTTAGTGGTACATATTCTTTCTAATAGTTTAATTTTTTTTAACGCTAGAAATAAAGGGATAATTAATTTGTTAAGAGATGGATAGGGATGATGGCCTGCTACTTCTTAGATACTAAAACTATCTTTATCCCTTTTGATGTTAGATATACTGGACTTACAGATAATATCTTCACTACTTTATTTCCCACTCTTGTTTTTGAAAGTGTTTTACACTATAGTTCAACTATAGCTGGTTAAGAACCGAAGTCATACCCCTTTCTCAAACTTCCAGTGCTGGGATTACAGGCTTGAACCACTATGGCCAATTTATTTAACTACTTTTCCCACTTTAATCTTCTCTGGGCTATAGTTTGATGCTATATATATGAACATTAAATGTTTTTAAGAAACAGCTTTGAGTAACACATCCAGGTAAGGATACACATATCCATCCTTATATAGGCTCATTTATATACAAATAAAACAACATTGACATACAGAGGATTTTTTTTTTATCTCTTAAGCAAACTGTATAATTTGAACGTTATATCTGTCTTAGGATATTTTCCTTTTAAAAGCAAGAGTAATAGGGCTGGAGATATCAGTGGTTAAGAGCACAGGGTACATATAAATAAACTGAAAAATAAAACCACATAATCATCTCTTTAGATGCTGAAAAATCTTTCGACACAATACAACATCCCTTCATGATAAAGGTCTTGGAGAGAGCAGGGATACAAGGAACATACGTAAACATGATTGAGGCAGTATACAGCAAGCCAACAGCCAGCATCAAACTAAATGGAGAGAAACTCATACCAGTCTTACTGAAATCAGGAACAAGACAAGGCTGTCCACTCTCCCCATATCTATTCAGTATAGTTCTTGAGGTCCTAACTAGAGCATTAAGACACCAAAGGGAGATCAAGGGGATACAAATTGGAAAAGTAGTAGTCAAATTGCCAGGCAGTGGTGGCGCACGCCTTTAATCCCAGCACTCTGGAGGCAGAGGCAGGCGGATATTTGTGAGTTCGAGACCAGCCTGGTCTACAAGCAGGATAGAAGATTAACTCAAAAAAAAAAAATCAGTAGCCCTCCTATACACAGATGGTAAAATGGCTGGGAAAGAAATCAGAAACATCACCCTGTACAATACCCACAAATAGCATAAAGTATCTTGGAGTAACTCTAAACAAACAAGTGGAAGAATTGTATGACAAGAACTTTAAATCTTAGGAAAGAAATTGAAGAAGACACCAGAAAGTGTAAAAATCTCCCATGCTCTTGGGTAGGCAGAATTAACTAGTAAATATGGCAATCATACCAAAAGCAATCTACAGATTCAGTGCAGTGCCTACCAAAATCCCAGCAAAATTCTTCATAGATCTTGAAAGAATAGTAATCAGCTTCATATGGAAAAGCAAAAAACCCTGGATAGCCCAAACAATCATGTACAATAAAAGAACTTCTGGAGGCATCACAGTCCCTGACTTCAAACTCTACTACAGAGCTACAGTACTGAAAACAGTCTGGTATTGGCATAAAAACAGACAGGAGGACCAATGGAACTGAATTGAAGAGAATGAACAACTGATTTTTGACAAAGAAGCAAAAAGTATCAAATGGAAGAGAAGAAAGCATATTCAACAAATGGTGCTGGCATAACTGTTTATCAACATGTAGAAGAATGAAAATAGGCCCATATCTATTATCATGCCCAAAATTCAAGTCCAAATGGGTCAAAGACCTCAACATAAAGCCAGCCACACTGAACCCTAGAGAAGAGAAAGTGGGAAGTACACTTGAACTAAATATAACCCAGCAGCACAGACACTGAGAGAAACAATTAATAAGTGGGACCTTTTGAAACTGAAAACCTTCTGTAAAGCAAAGAACATGGTCAACAAGACAAAAC
>JAQHUG010000499.1:847434-871539 GCA_028555095.1 Dicrostonyx torquatus | reverse complement strand
TACAAATTACAATCCCAGAGAACCTAGACAACAATGAGGACTCCAAAGAGACATACGTAGATATAATCTACATGGGAAGTGCAAAAAGGCAAGATATCATGAGTAAATTGGGAGCATGAGGACCATGGAAGAGGGTTTAAGGGGAGGGGAGAGATAGGGAGAGGAGCAGAGAAAAATGTAGAGCTCAATAAAAATAAATAAAATACTAAAAAAAAGTAGAGCATAGGGTACTCTTCCAGAAGACACAGGTTCTTTTCCCAGCATCCACATGACTGCTCACAGTTGTCTGTAACTTCAGTTTCAGGGGCTCTGGCACCCTCACACAGACATCAATGGACATAAAAATAAATAAGTCTTAAAAGAAAAAACAAGATAACAGAATACTACTTTTTTTTTTTTAACTATTTTTAACAAAACAGCTTATAAGCAAAATTTCTGAACCTAGAAAATCCAGTATGGCTCTTGCAAGTTTGTGGCTCAGAGACCTGTTATGTTTGACTAGATGATGTTCACCGAGGTAGTAAAAAAAGCATGTAACTTTTCAGTCATTTGATAGTAAAATGTCCTTTTACGTTTTCTTTCTCTCCCACTTTATGTATGTATTTATTTATTTATTTTGCTTTCTTCCCTTGTCCTTCCCTTCCTCCATTCCTCTTTTTTTTTTTGTTTCATCTTGGTTTTTCTTGGGACAGATTCTCTTTGAAACAGTCCTGACTGTCCTGGAACTCACTCTGTAGATCAGGCTGGCCTTGAACTTACAGGGATCTGCCTGTCTGCTTTCCAAGTTCTGGGGTTAAAGTAAAGGCTTGTGCCACCACTGACTGGCCTTTCTTTTTTTTCTTTAAACTAACTTTAATTGTATTGTTAATTGTTGGTTTTTAAAAGTGATTGTTTCTCCCTCTACTTTTTCTTAAATAATTTTATTAGCTACTTGATGCATGCACAAGGTTATGTTTAAACTGTATATGTGATGCAGAACATACCCAAAAGAATGATAAATATTAGTGTATTTAGGTTAAGATTTAGAGAGAAATAAAAAAAGCTGGGCGTGGTGATTCCTTACTCCTTTAATCACAGCACTCAAGAGCCAGCTCTAAATAGCTTGTTCAAGTACATCCAGTACTACATAGAGACTGCCTCGCCCAAAGAATGAAGGAAAAAGATTCATGTTTATATAATCTTCTATCTTATTCTGTGAATTATTCCTGTATGATTATCAACCTTTACTTTTTTTTTTCGTTATTTTGAGGCAGGTTTTATCTGTGTAGTCCTGACTGTCCTGCTACTTACCTCTGTAGAACAGGCTGGCCTTGTTAACAGAGACTCACTTTCCTGTCTCTCAAGTGTCAGGATTAAATGCGTGCGCCACCACCACTTGGGTTTGTTACTTTTTTTTTTTTAGATTTATTTGTTTAAATTCTATACAGTGTTATATCTCCATGTATGCCTGTAGGCAAGAAGAGGGCACCAGATCTCACTACAGATAGTGTGAGTTGCTGGGAATTGAACTCAGGACCTTTAGAAGAGCAGCCAGTGCTCTTAACCTCTGAACCATGTATCTCTCCAGCCCTTTGTTACCTTTTTAAAAAGTAATACATGCATGTTTTCCTTGATAAGGACTTAGAGTGAGGATTATGGGAGTGGTGTAGTGGGACAAGTTATTAATAACTTAATATTTCATTTTTGGAAAGATCAGTACAGCTTTGTCTCTCTCCTTTCTGTCTTTCCCCTCCTTTTTTCCCTCCTTTTCTTATCCCTCTTCCTTGTTTTTATTTTGTAGTTCAGGACTTGGAGAACTAACCTGTTACCATTTTTGTTTTAAACTGAAAAATATAAGGTGTAATTTTTCCATCTCTTTATTTTTATTTAAATATTTTAGGTAATTCTTGGTAAACATTTCAATTTGTAAAGCTAATAGTACAGGTTTTTTGTGTTTTTTTTTTTTTTTTCTCCAGTACTGGGCATTGACGCTAGGGCCTTGAACTTGCTAAGAAATCCTGTTGCCTCTGAGTTACATCCTAGACCTTTTTAATCGTGTATTTTTGAGGCAAAATTAAGAATTGTCATTTTTTTGTACTAAGGAAATAATTAGCAAAGGAACTATTGCTTTCTGCATACAGTAGACTTTTCATAGTACTTACAGTAGAAGTTCTAAAAATACATGTCAGACTAAGTGTATTTTGTTCTTTATTTTAGGCTCTAAGCATGCAGTCATCTCCAAATGGCCAATTTGTAGCACCCAGTGATATTCAATTGAAATGCAACTATTGTAAAAATTCCTTTTGTTCAAAACCAGAAATCTTGGAATGGGAGGTAAGTCTTGTTTCCTTATATGTGTTACCTAATGCTAAGATGAGAACTGAATAAAGTAACTAGCATTTCTATTTGTAAACCTCTTTCTTAGTAGATAATGTTTCATATATTGTATTGTTGATGTGTAAACTGTGGAAGTGAAATCAGCAGGATAGATGTAAAGCTAAGCAATTTATTGAAGTCAAATACACAAGAAGTAATACACTTGTAGTAGAATATAAAAAGTCTTCTCATACACCCAGAGTATCTGTCAACTTATTTTCCTGTTTCTCCTCATTATTTTCGTTATCTGAACCATAAATACCTTGGAGCTCTGTATTTGTAGAATTAGAATTTGTAAGTAAGACACTATACTGCCATTTAACATCTTTATTTTAATAAGAGAGTAGAGGCCTTTGACTCCCTGATTTTTTTTTTCCGTAGCACTCTTAACCTTTTTTAGTGTATTAATTTACTTTGTCATGTTCTTTCTTTTGCTGTTGGCACTTGTGAACAATGAGTTTGTTTTAGTACAGTAATGGATGGATAGATAGATAATCCAGGGTGCTCACTGCTGTGTAGAACAGTGTTTACTTTTGGCCATTCTTTAAACTGTTTTTGGGTGGATTGGATGGTCAGAAGTAGAACATGAAGTATATACTTAAAAGTTATATAAGATGTAGAATTAAAATCAGATGCTTGTTTTGTGATTGTTCACACATCACTTAAAATGTAACACTTAGTTGGTGGTGGCGGCACAAGCCTTTAATCTCAGCAGAGGCAGGTGGATCTCTTTCCAGCCTAGTGTAGTTGACAGATCGAGTTCCAGGTCAGCTAGGGCTGTTACACAGAGAAACCCCGTCTTGAAAAATCAGTAAACAAACATATAAATAAGAGTGTAACTCTGAGGTGAAAAGTGATGTCTAGAATTAGATTTCATGATTTCTAAACTTTTTGGAAATACGAGGAAGTTTATTATTTTATTACCTGTAAAATTCTGTAGTTTATTATTTTGCTTGGTGCTGTTTCTAATGTAGTTAAATTTAGTCATTCTTTGAGACTCTTAATGGCGTCTTGCCATGAGTTTTAGACTAACAACTATTTAACTAGTAGCAGAAATAATATTGAATGACCAACATGAGAAAATAAAAGAATGACCAGGGAGCGAGGGAAGAAATCCACCAGCAAACATACAAACAGTATCATATAGGAAATAAATGTCTTATTTGGTAATTTCAAATGAAAATCATTGCTACTCAAATTTTGTAGTGATACGGTATTGCTTCTGTTTACAGAGAACTTTAGTGTTAGATGCCATTAAGAGATACTGTCCTTTTGATTGAGCATCTCCCTCAGAGACTGTGAGTTTAGGGTCTTTTCCAGTTCATGATTAGCAGTTTTGATTTCTTTGTGTTCTTTTTCATGTGCATGTGGTCTCTGTCTGTATGTCTCTGCGTGATTGTTTTTGTGCCTGTGTTCCCCCCAGCCATTTTTTCTCCTCTTTTGTATTTATAGCGGGGCAGTTTTCCATTGATGCCTGCTTTAACTAATTGAGTTGTTTCCTGCATCATTTTATCTCCTTATTTTAGTCTTCCGATATCTCTGATATGTATTAAGTTGGTGATTTAGATTTAATTTATATCTTACATAATTTGGGAGAAAAGTTACATTCCTTTGAATTTTTGTTCTTAAATCCTGGCTCATGGTTTAAAAAGTAGACCTGACAATTTTTGTTTTGAATCCAGGAAAAAAAATAATAACCATTTTTTTTTTCACTGAAGGAAACTTCAGTCTCAAGTTTTTCATTAATCTTGTAGAATAGCACTAAATTGAAATTTTGGGCATAAGTGATGTTTTTATTAAAGTATGTTAGGAATGTATTTGAATCTACTCAAAGAATATCTTGCATTGTCTTAAAATGTTGTATCTTGTATTTCTGTAGCTTCCATTGAATTTTTCATTATTTCCTTTTTGTTTCTCTAATTCAGTTAGTTTTTCCAAGACTTACACTTTATGTTAGTGATTGTTCACCTACTCATAGAGTACTTTTAGGGTAGTTAATGATGCTGAATTTAGTGGAGCTATGTTTAGTAAACTGGTTAGCTTGGGTTTTTGTGGCCTATAGGAAATGTGTCTCTAAAGATCATAACAGTAAATAGTTTTACTGTAAAAGTGGCTTGTTTATTTCTTAAGCTTGGTTTTGAGATGGTTCTCTACTTACCAAAGTTCCCATTGTGCATTTAGAACAAAGTGCATCAGTTCTGCAGCAAAACTTGCTCAGATGATTATAAGAAGTTGCATTGCATAGTTACATATTGTGAATACTGCCAAGAGGAGAAGACGCTTCATGAAACAGTAAATTTCTCCGGTGTCAAGAGACCATTCTGTAGTGAAGGCAAGTGTGTATACAGTGTTCATTATTTATAACTTTTACTCTGTATAATGCCTTTTGCCAAAATATTTAAAGAATATGTAATTACAGATGTCCAGAATAGGCACACAATTTTAATAAGACTGAACAAAACTTAGGTTAATTTTCTGTTGAACTGTTTTGTTTTACATGTGTCTTTTTAGACTTCTGGGCCTCTAGAAATTTGGGTATAAAATGAAAGAAAGCATTGTGATACCATGTCATCTCTAAACTTGCATATTGTGGCCTGAAAACTGATTTTTAAGAGCAAAGAATATTGTGTGTTAGCTTCATGTCTTCTTCCAGCTTGCTGCCTAGCTACTTTAGTATATAGATTGATCATCAGTGACCTCAAAATCTGAAACCCCATGATTCTCTAGAAGTTTTAGGTTTTGGATTTTTTAGGTTAAGAAAGCTAACGTACATCTGATGAAAATAAAGCCCCCATCCCCCCAATCATAAATTCTTCTGACCAAAAGCATTTTAGATAAGGGTCATTGATGGAGATCTTAGAGGAATTACATGCAATGACAAGGATAGTGGGTACAGTTAGGGTATATGGTGTCTGGGGCACATTAGGTTCTGTTACAATATGTTTACAAAACATCCTTTCTCCTTTCTTAAAGTTTCTGGTCTCATACCAGAAATCAGGTTATAGACAGAACTTTAGTTGTAAACTCACTTCTCTGGAGCTAGAAAGAGGATTGTAGCTATGTGCTTTAGGTGCTTGTTGTTACTAGTAGTCCCAGTTGACACAGTTTTGCTCTAAATTGGCTTCCACCTTCTCTTATTTTTTTGCTGTGGCTTATCTTTATTTTCCATTGAAGACTTTTTGTCCCTTATACTTTTTTTGTGGACTCCTATAGCAAATTTGGAGTAAGTTTAGTAACCCTAAATGCCAGCAGTCAGTGATAGAAGAATCAGATGTTCAGTTCATTTGGCATCTCCCTGTATATTTCTCACACGCAATAGAACATGTATATTAAAAGCTACTGCTTGCTGGGCAGTGGTGACACACACCTTTAATCCCAGCACTTGGGAGGCAGAGGCAGGTGCATCTTTGTGAGTTCAAGGCCAGCCTGGTTATAGAGTGAGTTCCAGGACAACCAGGGCTAAACAGAGAAACTTTGTCTTGAAAAACAAACAAACAAAGGAATTACTTAACAAAGCAAGGTAATTTTATTTAATTATGATTGGTACATCTTAACTGTAACCATGATGTATTATTAAGAGCAAAGTTATAGTGAAAATGACTAATTTGATGATGATACTGAGCTGATTTAACCTACCACTTGATATTTTGTGCAAAAACAGTCTAATTCATTCCTAAGTCTAAATTATTAATGTATGTGTCAGTGATCTTGTAGCAGTTAGATTTTTGTATACCTAACATGGGTTTTATGGAATAAACAGTGTATCAAATAGCTAATTGATACTTAGAAACATAATTTTCATAGGGGAAGGACTTAAGATAGAGTAATAAAGTGTTAGGTATGTAAATTTTTGTGTTTTACTTTTAAGTGGCATTTTTTTCCAACCCTTTGTTACCCTAGTTTTCTGCTAGAACTTATAAATAACAAAATACCTAGTGTTACTATCAGTCAAATCTAGTTTATAAAGGCCAGATGTGGTGGCATTCCTTTAATCTCAATACTAAGAAGTCAAAGGGAGTTGGATACCTGTGAGTTCCAGGACAGCCTGATCTACATATTGAGTTCTCAAGACAGCCCAGGCTACATAGAGATCTTTCCAAAAAACCAAAACCAAAAAAACACCCAACAAAAGCAACAACAAAAAACTCTGAAAAAGATATATAATAAATAGTTCAAGGGCTGGTAATGGCTCAGTGTTTCTACTGAGGCATTAGGCCTGGGTCCGCAGTTTGATTTTTAGTATCCACATGATAGAAAGAAATGACACTTTCAGGTTGTCCTGAGTGTCACGTGTATGCTGTATCATGATGATGCCACAAAACACATTACAAGTAAATAAATGTAATTTGAAGAATAAAAGATGATTTGCAATAATAAATTCTAGGGTGGTACAAATAAATAAATGTAATTTGAAAAATAAAAGATGATTTGCAATAATAAATTCTAGGGTGGTACAGTTTTTAAAAACTGTACAGTTAGGTATGGTAGCAGTTGCCTACAGTCTTAACACATAGAAGTTTGACAAGAAAGGAGGATTAAAAGTTCAAAGCTATCCTGAGCTATAGTTCAGAATAATGATGAGCCCCAACTTCCAAAAGCAGAAAATTCATAGATAGGACAAAACATCTAAAACATTTAGGTCAATGAAAACATTGTATATGTTAGAATTATAATTTGGGCTTTTTATTAAAGGGTAGATAGGGTTTCTATAGATGTTAATAGATTATTCTTCTTTCATGAAATAGCATGAATAATAATATAGAGGCCTATTTAACTTCAGAAATAGTATAGATAGTAAATTAGATATGTGAAAATACTTTGCACATCTATGCAGTAGATAAAGAAAAGTATTCATTAAAGAGGTAGAAAGTATTTTCTCTAGACAAGTCAGTAAATCAGTTCCATCTCCTTGAAAAATTCTTCTATGAAAAAAGGCTGATAGGAACAATCTAGAAAACTTTAGTATAATGCTTTCTAAGGAATATGTCTATAAACTGTGCGGTGGTGGCACACACCTTTACTCCCAGCACTTGGGAGACAGAGGCAGGTGAATCTCTGTGAGTTTAAGGACAGCCTGGTCCATAAGAGCTAGACCAGGACAGGCTCCAAAGCTGCAGAGAAACCCTGTCTTGGAAAAAAAAGAGAAGGTCTATAAATTTAGTTGGAACTTAGCATTCTGTGTTCATTTTTCTAACATACTTGCTGCATCCTTGTGATTTTATTTAAATAGAACAAGGAGAATAATTCTGAAGTGTTAACAGATTTTAATGTCTTAATGTGTTGTTTGATCCCATGTTATAGATATGTTTTCTAATATAATAATCCGTGCTCTATTCACATTTTTAGAGGTTGGTGTTAGTTAGCATTTCGTAGGGCCTGGGAAAAAGGTTCTGTTAGTAAACTGCTTGCTGTCCTAGCATGAAGCTGAGTCTGATGCCTTTTATTCTTGTGAAAGTCAAGCTTGGTATCTGTACTGCCAGCACTGCGGAGCAGAGACAGGAGGATCCCTTTGGGGACTTGCTGGCTAGCCAGTCTAGCTTTAGGGTTAATGAGACTCTGTCTGGGGGGAAAAAGAAGATGGTGAGCAATTGAGGAAGACAACAGGCATCAAAATCTGACCTCCACATGCACCTGAACATACACATATAACATGTAGGTTTTTAACCGGGGGGAAGGAGGACTTTATATGTGAATATATTGGGCATTTCCTGAAACTAATAAGTAACTAGCCTTAAAAGATCTGTCTTAGTTTAAAATTTGTCGTTTTATGTGTTCTTTAAAAAAAAAAAAATGTAACATTTTTCAGGCTGCAAGCTATTATACAAACAAGATTTTGCAAGACGATTAGGATTAAGATGTGTTACGTGCAACTATTGTTCTCAGCTGTGTAAGAAGGGAGCCACTAAAGAGCTTGATGGGGTTCTCAGAGACTTCTGCAGTGATGACTGCTGTAAAAAGTTTCAGGAGTGGTACTACAAGGCAAGTAACAACATTCTGATTGCAGTGACTACTTTGGGTAGTCTTTTAAAATTCTTGGTAGCTATTATTTAACTCTTTTTGTTATTTAAATTTTCATACTTTATACCTAGTCCTGTTTCTGATGTTCATTAAGATGGTTTTTGTCTTTTCTACTTGTTTTTTATAAGTGGAGTTATTATTAATTTTCTTTAGAATTAGGCGTTACCAACCATTAGACTCTTCATGTATTTTCAGTGTTATAGCTTCATAAAATAGATATTTCTCCAATTTTTATTTAATGAGTCTGTTGTCAGTATTGAGCAAAGCAGCAGTGGCTTTAAATATTTGGCTAGTGTTTTCTATTAAGTCTTTGCTTTTATGTGTAAATGTTTCTTTGTGGAACAGAAGTGTGGAACAACTCTTGTGTTGTATCTTATAAAAGACTTTGGCCCATTGTATTGATTACTTTTTTTGAGACAGGGTTTCACTGTGTAGCAGTGGCTGACCTTGATATCACAGTTCTTTGTTTTCTAACTGCTGGGTTTAAAGATGTGTACCACCTTTCCTGGCTACTTCTTTTTTAGATAAAATATTAAAGATTAGTTGGAGATGTATCTATCATCAGGTGTTACCCAAGGGAAAGTTAGATATTATACAAAAGAGTATTAATTTCTATGTTGATAACATGGAAAAGTACCTCAGTGGTAAAAGCTTCATTATAGATACAGTTTTAAAACATGTGAAGATATCATGACTCCTGAATTGTGAGAGAGATGAAGTTGATGAACCTGAAGTTCATTCACTTCATGAAGATGATTTGTATTAATGATATATCTGAAAATCATACTAGCTAAAGCATATTTTCCTGGCTAGAGGTAAAATAATTGAGATTTCATGTATTTTCAGTGGTGTAGCTTCATAAAATGGTTTTGGTGTATTTCAGAAACTTGATTCATTATGGATGAATTGCTTTTGGATGATTTAAATTTTTTTTTTTTTGGTTTTTTGAGACAGGGTTTCTCTGTAGCTTTGGAGCCTATCCTGGAACTAGCTCTTGTAGACCAGGTTGGTCTCGAACTCACAGAGATCCACCTGCCTCTGCCTCCCGAGTGCTGGGATTAAAAGCGTGCACCACCATCGCCCGGCGGATGATTTAAATTTTAAAGTCCAAAGTTATAAACACACAGAGGACACACATTTTAACACTCTGCTCACACTTTCATAGTTTAAAATAGTGTTTCATTCTATTGTAGTGTATTTAAGAAAATTTACCCCGCTTATTACCTTGATATTATTAATGCTTAATTTTTGATTAACACAAATACTCAGTTACCTTCAGGTTAGGTTTTATTAACTTGTTTTCCCTTCTAGAGATCAAACTCGTAGCCTTATACAACAGTGCTCCAGCACTATATTCCATCTTCAGATTTTGTTTTTGTTTTTGTTTTTCTTAATGGTACTAGGGATAAGAAGTTTTAGTATTGAAATTTTGTTTTGAATAATCACAAAACAGTAAAGGTGTTTGGTGACTACATATTTAAAAGTACCAAATCCCAAAGCATAGACTTCTCTGGAATTAACAAACACTTCTCATTTCTCACCCTCCCCTCTGATGATAATTGTAATGGTTCCTGTTTTTATGGGTAACGATGTGTTTGTTCCTAGTTACACACACACACACACACACACACACACACACACACACACACACACACGTATAGTAATGTGTTTAAATTTGCAGCGTATAGTAATCCTTGTTTAAACCCACAAAATATTCATAACATTGAGAGACTACCTGGAATTTAAATAATTTTATATTTTTAGTATTTAAATTTAATAATGAGATTAGCTGTGTAGCTCAGTGCTTACTTAGTAGGTGGGAGTTTGATGCTAAGTATCACAAAATAAATTCCATTGAAGCATTTAACATTATGCTTTTAAATATTCTGGTATGCTGTATTAATTACATTTCTGTTACTGTGATAAAACATTATGGCCAAGGTGACCTATACAAAACTTTATTTTGGCTTGTGGTTCCAGAGGGTTAGAGTCCATAATGTTAGGTAGAAAGTTCAGGTTGTTGTGGTGGCTGGAGAGAGGGTGCTGAACTCACAGTGTGTGTTGTAAGCACAAAGCAGAGAGTAAACTAGAAGTGGCAGGTGGGTTTTACCTCTTGAAAGTCTGTGCATACTGACTGACTTTTTGTTTTGTTTTGTCTTTTTTCAAGACAGGGTTTCTCTGTAGCTTTGGAGGCTGTTCTGGAGCTAGCTCTTGTAGACCAGGCTGGTCTCGAATTCACAGAGGCTGACTGACTTCTTTAAGCAAGGCTACCTAAGTCTCTGCTACCAACTGGGGATCAGGTCTTCAGATGTGGAAACCTGTTGCCATTCTCATCCAACTATTCCATATGCTTTTTACTTAGGACATTTAGAAAATTCTGTATTTTCTGATCTTTGCAGTAGGTTGCTTCTATATTTAGAGACTTACTATAACTGTCTCTTTTAAGTTAATATAAAAAAATGTGTTGAGAGACAACAACAAAAAAATTAGAGTAAAATTTGTTTATCTGAGTGTAAGTGGTACACACCTGTAATTTAACTTGACCATCTGGGTGGCCAGTTGGATGCCAGCCTGTGCTTATATAAGAAGATCCTGTTGGAAAGATGGCTCAGTGGTTAAGAGCACTATTTTTCTTGCAGAGGATCCAGGTTCCTTTCCTAGCACCCATGTTGAAGTTCACAACCACCGGTAACTCTCAGTTCTAGGGCTTTGACTCTTCTGACTTCCATGGGCACTAGGCATACACATGGTTCATAGACTTACTTGCCACTAAAATACTTACATACATAAAATCAAATAAATAGAAGTTTACAGCCTTCACAGTTCTGTTTATGGCATTAAGCTTAGAATTGTTAGTGTTGAGTTCTTACCCTTTTAGTTTGAAAAAAAGTAGAAAAATTTTTTTTTATGTGTAATTGATATTAACCCCGCCGTGGTTTTCTTTGAACAAGTTGTTTTCAGTATTTTTAAAGAAAGGATCTAGATGTAGGAAAACAAAGTATATAAGATTTTAGAATGAAGGACTTATTTTATTATTATTCAGATTTTAGGATAAGATATTTTTAGTTAAGTATGGTGGTATATGTTGTAATTAAGGGGGGAGAGGTACGGGTTGTATGTTCCCAGCATCCAGCTCCCAGCCCCCAGCCACCGACCCGCTCAGCCGCTGGTTGCTTGCTTATGCCTGAAATAGCCACATGACAATTATATTCATTTAAACTCTGCCTGGCCCATTATCTCTAGCCTTTTCTTGGCTAGCCCTCACATCATAAACTAACCCATTATAAAAGTCTGTATGTCACCATGAGGTGGTGACCTACTGGAAAAGTCTAACCTGCATCAGAAGCTTCATGGCGACTGGCACACTTCTTTTTTCTCTCACTGCCTTCCCTTCCATCTACTCCGCTCACCTAAGGGCTGACCTATCTTACAAGCCAGGCAGAGTCTTTATTTAACCAACCAAAGCACAGAAATACAGAGAACCCTCCTACTCCAGGTATACACCTGTAATTCTTGCAGTTGGGTTGTGGAAGCAAGATGACTGATGGGGTGAGGCAAGGTTGACCATCGTGATACCCGCCTTTTCAGAAAGCCAGTATAGTACAAATGCTATGGAAATTTCTTGAATTTTACACAAACAAGTTTTGACTTAGTTGTTAAATTCAGAACCCTTTTTGTGTGTTTTATTTTTATTAGGGCTTTTATTTTCTACTTATTTGTTTTCTGTTTGCCAGTCTATCCTGAGGTCATAATAAAGTACAGATTTTGACTTGGCTTTCTGCTGGAATCCTATAACTTTATTTTTAATATTTGAAGTTAGTCGGATCTTTTATTTTTGAGTGTTGGCTTTTCACTGTCCATTTTTCAGGGCTGTTGTAAGAACTGTAGATAGTAGGTCAGTGTTAGGCTTTTAATCTCAGGTTCTCAGTGAAGGTTGTCAGGCTGCAGTTTCACTTGGTTTTCTGTAGTGCTCTGACTCATTTATAAGTGGTAGTAAGCTTATTTCCTTTTTTATGATTTGATTATAAAAAAGGACAAAAAGAATCTGAAACATTTCTTTGATTTCAAGTAGTCTTTTGTTGATAAGAGTTGTACATAGGAACTGTTTCCATTATTGAGTCAAGTATAACTGTATTACGGATTTTCTAGAGGAACAGACATGATAGAATGTGTATATTAAAAAGGGTCTCTCATGGGAGAGGCCTTCAACCTGGTAGCAGTTCAGTCCTTGAGGTTGGGTTCTTCAGCAGTTGTGGTTTGGTATTCAAGGTCTAGAGAGCTGTCGGTAGTCCATGTTGGAAGCCCCTAAAATCTAGGTTTTGATGTCATCAAAACACTGTAGCAGCACTGAGGTAGATGAACATGCTAGTGAGAGCAAAAGCAAATGGACAAAAGCAAAGCTTCTTTCTTTGCTCTTTTATCTAGGTGCTGTCAACATTTAAGGTGGGTCTTCCCACTTGAAACAAAGTTGACAGCTAAGATTAACCATCGTAATGACCTAGGTTAAAATACTTAATGCTTCTGCAATTGAGATTACCGCATAATCTACCATATTGTAAAATTTGATTCATAAATTTTTAGACAAGGCATAGGATCAGTTACTGCTAATAATATATACCACAAAACTTCATATTTGATGTTTGTTCAGCAAGAGAGCTGAAATAGAAAAAAAAAGAGACTGCATTATGGTTCATCTTTTTGTTCTTTAAGACATGTGTGCCAATATGATTCTTTATTAATTTCTCTCAATTGTGAGCTTACTTTTTCCCTCTTAAGCTAAAATGTGCTCTACTTTTAAGATATACTCTTAAAGTATTTATTAATAGAATTTCATTTGGGATATAAGTTGAGATAATCACATATACAATACAAAACTGAATTAGAGTAATGAAACAGGCAGAAATACATTTATTATAATTTAGTATTATCAGAATTTCTAAATTAAGCTGACAATCAGTTTTTATAAATTATGGTAATTTAGTTTTAGATTAAAAACTTCATTCTCATTCTATTTGGAACTAATTGCATCTTTTGTTTCACTCACTGATCAAAATGTTTTTAAAAGATGGGCAGGATTTAGGTGAATTAGTATCTCTTTAAAGTGAAATCTGCCCCTGTATTGAGTTGTTATTTTAAAGTGTTATTGTATTGAATTCTACATTGTTGTTTTTGTTGTTGTTGTTCTTGGTTTTTAATAAGAAGTTCTGGATTGCTTTGATCTGGTTGTAGATCTGTTGATCTTTCCTAGTTGTAGGTCTGATTGCATAACATTTGTTTTATTCATTCTTTATTTATTTATTTTGAGACAGGGTTTCTCTGTGTAGCTCTGGCTGTCATGGGACATATTTTATAGACTAGGCTGGCCATGTGTCTCCAGAGTGCTGTGATTAAAGGCATGTGCCACCACCACCTGGCTTCTGGTTGGATATCTTGATAAATTATTTAATTTTTTTTCAAGTAAATATTGGCTTTTTTAAAACACAGTCTCAAAGTTCTCAGAAAATTAAACTTTTCCTTTTAAGTTTTATATTAAAATCACAGCAAACATATGAGAGCCTGCTTCAGAATTACTCTGGTCTTCCTACAGGTGTTGTTCCTGTTTATGCCCAGTGTTACCTTGCAGTGAATTCAGTGAACTAATTTTCTTTTCTTTGAATTAAAAGAAAATAGTCTGGTCTTCTATACTTAAGCATAGAAATCTGCTTATTGTAGATTCTAGAGACTTCTACTTGTTATGTTTATGACTCAAAAAATGTCTTATGCCACTACTGTTTCGTTTAAGTTTTTGTTTTGTTTATTTTTATTTGAGTCAGGGTCTTGCTATGTAGCCCAGGGTGACCTCAAACTTGCCAACTTCTTGCCTCAGCCTGCTGACTGTAGGAGTAATTTTTGCGTCCACCACCATGCTCAGTTTTAAAATTATTTTCAAGTAAATTCTATCAATTTTTGTCTAATCATTTTTATTTAATTATTTTTAAAATGATTCATGTGTGTGTGTATACAGGTGCACATGCCTGCACATGGATACCGTAAGAGGGCATGAGATCCCTTAGAGATGCATTTTGTGGGTATTAACGGGATCCTCAGTTTTACGGGTGCTAGCATCAGAACTCCAGTCCTAATGATTGCACAGCAAATACAGGAACTGCTGAGTCATCTCTCTAGCCATTATTGTGACCTA
The DNA here is from genome assembly GCA_028555095.1 of Dicrostonyx torquatus. Lineage (NCBI taxonomy): Eukaryota > Metazoa > Chordata > Mammalia > Rodentia > Cricetidae > Dicrostonyx > Dicrostonyx torquatus. Next base: position 856,985 of record JAQHUG010000499.1, on the reverse strand, counting down.
CAATTTTATTTTTTGCTTTGATTTCATTTTAGTACTTTCTCATCACTTTTGTCAGCTAATGTGTATGATATGTTAAGTCTTCTTATTTACAATGTCTGAGCACTTTCCCTTCTTATTAAGGCTGCAAGGTGTGACTGCTGTAAATCCCAAGGCACTCTTAAGGAACGAGTGCAGTGGCGAGGGGAGATGAAACATTTCTGTGATCAACACTGCTTACTACGTTTCTACTGTCAACAAAATGAGCCCAATATGACAACCCAAAAAGGACCCGAAAACCTACATTATGGTATGTATTGTGGCCATTTAAAGACTTTATATTCTTTATTTTTCTAGTTTTGAATTCCAAGCATTGATAAATAAGCAGTTGATTTGAAGATAGTTATTAAGACTGGGGCATGGCTCAATGGTAGAAAAGGACCATAGGTTTTATAAAACTCTAGTAAGTCTCCTATTGGAAAAGGTCAGATCTTTCTTTCTTTTTTTTTTTTTTTTTTTTTTTTTTTTTGTTTTTCGAGACAGGGTTTCTCTGTGGCTTTGGAGCCTGTCCTGGAACTAGCTCTTGTAGACCAGGCTGGTCTCGAACTCACAGAGATCCGACTGAGATCTTTCTTAATTTATATATGCATGGAAAATATCAATTGAAATAAACCCCATACTTTCTCTAGGTCCAAGTCCCCTGTATGATGATGTTTTATAGATACATTGCTTATTTTATTCCCCTTTCAAAACCTGTATGCCCGGGCTGGAGAGATGGCTCAGTGGTTAAGAGCATTACCTGCTCTTCCAAAGGTCCTGAGTTCAATTCCTGGCAACCACATGGTGGCTCACAACCATCTGTAATGAGGTCTGGTGTCCTCTTCTGGCTTGCAGACATACACACGGATGGAATATTGTATACATAATAAATAAATAAACATTAAAAAAAAACCTGTATGCTGAAAAATATTGGACATCATTGAACTAAATTAGAGAGAAATTAAACTATTAAAAGAACAGTTTTAAAAATAATCTATCCTGTGACATCTAGCTTCAGATAAGAAGCTTTCTTAGCAGATTGTGTACTATTTGTGGCCTGGAAGGAGCAACAACTTTTAGAAGTTGTGGCCTTTTGCATATTCGGAGAGAACAAAGAAGAAAATCAGCTATACTCATTTATCTCCATATTTTTATACTCTTTGTTTAAATTTGGGATTCTTTCTTAAAATAGTTTATCAAAATTGGTAAGATTCAATGATAAATAGAGATTTAAAAAATATCAAGAAAGTATTGTTTTTCTTATTTTAAATGTTTATGTTTTTTAGATCAGGGCTGTCAGACGTCTCGAACCAAAATGACAGTGAGTATTTTCTCAGTTCAGTGCTGTGATATGGTTTACAGTATGAGTGAAAAAGTTAGGCTGCACTAATATGATCAAACAAAGGTTTTTACTTTGTTGAAACAGTGGAAACATTCGGCTTACTAGTATCAGAAACATAAAAGGTACATAAAAGTGAATTGTTGATGGCCTCTACCCAAACGGGGACGATAATACATGGTATTTGAATTGACATAGCGGTAGCTTTGAGATGATTGCTTGCTCTCTCTTTCTTTCCCCTCAATCTCCCTCCTTCTCTCTCCCTCTGCCTGTCTTCTTGGAGAGCATGGATGGGTCAGTGGTAAACAGTAGGACGTTGTTAAGAGGATCAGTAGGAAAAAGTAGATGAGAAGTACAGAGCAACACCATTATAAAAATCACCATCCTGATAGGGATCTCTGAGAGCATAAGGAAAGTGAAGCTAAAAGCAGTGAGTCTTTTAAATCTGAAAAATATGTACATAATATGCTCCAATCCTTTTCTGTTTAGTCTTTTTCTGTCCTTTGGTATGCAGCAATCCTTAATTATCATTTTAAGAATTTTACAGATTGATAGTGACCATTTACATGTAATGATTACTTGAGAGCATAAGTAGTATTTTGCCATACCTAGAATAGTGGGACATTGATTGCCTTCAGTATGTTGACTCTTCTGGAATTTCTAGCATCCTTGTTCAAATGAAGCTCTGTGCTTGAAGGAGTCATTTGTTGGCATCCTAAAAAGCCTCTGTACTAGCCCTAATTATGGTCAAAATAATGATGATGATGTGTAGTTACTAATTTTTAGCTCCAGCAAAGATCATGTAACAGATTTTCAGAACTGTGTGATATCTAGACTCCAACTCAGAAGTTGTGATTTAGAAAGTTTATTGGATAGTTTTAATATAAGAGCAGAGAATAACCAAGAGATAGGCCCTCTTCATGTCCTTGGACTAGGGTGCCATTATGGCTATTAAGACCTGTGTCTTACATAACTATTTTCTTTGCATTGTAATATTTTAGCTCTGTATCCATAGTCAGAAGTCAAGCTGAGCTGTTGTTTTGTTTGGAGTCAGGATCTGGCTGACTTAATAATTGATAATTAAGAGATAATTGTTTTAATATTTTTTCCCTTAAAATATGCTTATCAGATTTCTGTGAGTTCGAGGCCAGCCTGGTCTACAAGAGCTAGTTCCAGGACAGGCTCCAAAGCTACAGAGAAACTCTGTCTCGAAAAACCAAAAAAAAAACAAAAAAAACAAAAAATATTTATAGAAATGAATGAATTCCTGCTGCTGGATAGTGTTTAGAGTAAATTCACATTGACCTTCCCAGATTAAGACTGATAAACTAGTAGTAATAGTTTTTTTGTGAAAGTAAGTCCTTTGAGGACTTGAAAAAACAGATGCCTTTAATTCTAACACTCTGGGGGCAAAAACAGGTAGATCTTCCTGAGTTTTAGGCCAGCTTAGTCTGAATACTGGGTTCCAGGCCAGCTAGAGCTACATAGTAAGACCCTTTCTCAAGGAAAGAGAGAAGAAAGGTGGAAATAAAACAGAAGATTGGTATCAAGATAAAAATTACAGAAATAAAATGTTTCTCTTTGCTTCTCTGTAGGGCTCAGCACCACCCCCTTCTCCTACACCAAACAAAGAGATGAAGAACAAAGCAGTTCTTTGCAAACCTTTAACAATGACAAAAGCAACTTATTGTAAGCCTCACATGCAGACCAAATCTTGTCAAACAGGTAATTTAGGAACTTTTGAATTATATCTCCTTCTGCTTAGACTTTACTGAACTAAAATGCATGTTTTTCTAGGATAAATAGATTTGTTAGGGCATTGTGTCCTTTTGATTTTCTTCTGTGATATTTTTTTTCTTTTTTTAAATATCTTTTTTTTAAATAGCACCTTGGGAATAAAGCATATTGCTTAAATTACTTGTGATCTGTTAATAGCTGATTTAAGACCCAGAGTATAACTAGTTAAAAATCACACAATTCTATAAAACTTTTCTTGGATTGAGATCTACAATTGCTTAGTTCTTGTTGAAAAAATGATTTTGTGGTCTATAACAATGATAGTTCTGTTTCCTTCTGGTCAGAAAGATATTAAATAATTTTGTACTGATTTCACATCTGTAGCATTAATTCTTAGTTTTTTTTTTATTTTGGGGAGGATTCTATCTTGCTGTGTACAGGTTTGTCTTGAATACAATCCTCCTGAGTCCTGGGATTACAGGAATGTGTTAATGTGCAGCTCAATGTTTGCTACATTTTAATTGTTGAAGTAAATAAACTGAGGGGAATCCAGTCTGCTGGATATTTTTAAAGGATATATTTTTTTTCATTTTTTTTTAAGAAGTTAGAACAGTTGTTGCAGAAAACAACAGAAAGTTTTACTGTTTGAAGTCTATTAAATCTTACAGAAATTAGAAATTTCTCTTTTTCAAATTTTTTTGAGACAGGGTTTCTCTCTGTATCCCTGTAACTTGCTCTGTAGATCAGGCTGACCTTGAACTCACAGAAATCAGCCTGCTTCTGCTGGAATTTATGGCATGTGCCATCACCACCCAGTAGAAATTTCTTTTAAAATGAGTACAAAGTTATTTTCCTTTGTTGTTCAGTTAAGTTCATTATGAAACCAAATAACCAAAGAAACAAAAAGCCATTGTGAAAAATGAAAAGTCATGCTTTGTGTTTCTGTGCTTTTAATTGCCCTTTGTAGAGACAGAGACAAGAGGATATCTATGAGTGTAAGGCTAGCTTGGTCTTCAAGCAAGTTTATAAAAACAAAAAGCCATTATTGTGGCTCATACCTGTATTCTCAGGATGTGGGAGGCTGAGGCAGGAGGAGCACCAGGAGTTCAAGGTGTGATATAATGTTTCAAACAAAGCAAAACACATGTTCTTTTTTGCCTATATCTTGTTTTTCAGATGAGAATTGGAAGACAGAGTATGTCCCAGTGCCTATTCCTGTACCTGTCTATGTGCCTGTGCCTATGCACATGTACAGCCAGAGTATTCCTGTCCCTACCACAGTTCCTGTTCCTGTGCGTGAGATCCACCCTCTCATTCTTGTTTTTTCAGGCAGTTTGGGATGGTTTTTAATTAGTAGCTTGGTGATACTTGGTGCTGCTGTACTTGTTAAAGTTACTGTGACAAAAGTGACTTAATGGGAGGAAGAGCTTCATTTTGGTTCATCATTTAGGAGGGAGGGCATGGAGGCAAGAGCATGCTGGTCTTCCTGCATCTCCAGTCAGGATGAAGACAAAAGTAGGGCTAGGTTATAAAACCTTAAAGCCTAACTCAAGTGACCCATTTCCTCCAAGGAAGTAGGGCTAGGTTATAAAACCTTAAAGCCTGACTCAAGTGACCCATTTCCTCCAAAGAGGTTTTCTTCTAATAATGTTTCCTCAACCTTCCAAAAGAGCACCAGCAGCTGGGGATCAAATGATTAAACACATGAGCATATGAAGAGCAGTTTACAGTACACCTAACAGAAGCCATCTTTTGTGTTCTTCCACAGTTAAATTTTTTTGTCAGTTTCCTGTTATCATGATGATGTTTGTTTATATGCTCATCCCAGAGTTAAGTTGAGCAGATGAGTGTATTTGCTGTGACATTATTGATTTTACATTGGAATTCATCTTCAAAAGAAATGTTTTGTGAAACCATAAGGTTTAGAAAAGAAACATAGACTATTTATTTATTATGTATAGTGTTCTGCTTGCATGTATGTCTGCAGACCAGAAGAGGGCACCAGATCCCATTACAGATGGTTGTGAGCCACCATGTAGTTGCTGGGAATTGAACTCAGGACCTCTGAAAGAGCAGCCAGTGCTCTCAACTTCTGAGCCATCTGTCCAGCCCAACTAGAGGTTCTTAAAATTTTCACTTCATCACAAGTCACAAATACGTAGAATACTGTATTTGAAATTAGATTTTTTTCTTAATTTTTATTTTTAAAGTATATATTCTGGAATTTCCTTGCCATAGTACACATAGTGTGTATGTGTGTGTGTATATATATCATGCATTTAATTTGTGGAAATTCCTTTCATTCTTTAATATACCTAACATTAAATGCTTTGGTTAATTAGGTGCCTGTTCCTGTGTTTCTGCCTGCTCCATTGGATAGCAATGAGAAGATTCCTGCCACAGTTGAAGATGTAAAAAGCAAAGTTTCTTCAGATCCTCTTGATACAGAATTGCTTACAATGCCAGATATGATGACTGAAGATGGGGGTAAAACAGACACATCCAATATCAACAGTGAGCCATACTATATCACAGTTTGTCAATAAGTGGTTTGGGGAATGGGTTCCGAGCATTGTTGTTGTTACAGTACTTAAAGGTGAATCTTGTAACAAAACTTAATATGGGAGTAGGAGAAGGAATTTTATATAGCAGAAGTGTATTTTATATTAAGAGATATACACTTTAGCCTAGCAGTTAACAGCATGAGTTGTTCTTGACTCCCAATGCCCACATGCTTACATTTATCTATGATTCTAGTTCCAGAGGTTCTCATGCCCTCTTTTGGCTTCATAGGTGTAAGACATGTAAGTGGGGCACAGATAATGCAATGCGTGCAAAACACCTGTAGACAATAATAAATATTTTTGAAAAGAGAGATACACATTCCCTCTTGATCCAGGTATGCTCTAATTCTAAGATTAATTTCCAGTGAAATGATTTGGTCCATTTTTTGGGGGGATGGAGTGTTGGTATTTGCTTTGGACAGAAACTTTTGAACTGAAGAGGGCTTCCAGCCTCACCCTCCCAAGTAGATAAGATTATTTTTACCTACCACCACACACTTACTTGTGCTCTCAAAAGTATCAAATGTTTTTAAAAGGTTTATTTATGAGTGTGAGAGCTGCATCACTTGTGTGTCTGGTACCTGGGGAGGTCAGAAAATAGTGTTGTATCCTCTGGAACTGGAGTTACAGGTGATTGTGAGTCACCATGTGGGGTAGGAACTGAACCCTGGTTCTCTGTAAGAGCAGTCATTTGCTCCTGATTCCTGAGCCACTCCCTGTTTTTTTTTTTTTTTTTAATAGTAATAGAATTTGATTTGAACTTCAGCGGAGTTATTTTTCTTAGTAACTTGTAGGTTTCCAAGATTTTATTTTATGATATATAATTTCCAGTATTATTTTATTTCTTACATTAATTAAATATAATTTACTTTTCAGAATTTATTCCACTTTCTGTTTGGATACTGTTTGCTACCTAATAGATGATTTGTGGGTGGTTCTGTTCCTTGGAATATTTATTTTTATTCCTAGCCTTTAGGTAATACTCAGAATCTCTTTTTAGTCCTGAATTACCTGATTGCCTTTACACTAGAAGACAATTGTAGTAGTAGTTTTGCAGTGTTGTTAGGGGATTGACAAATTTTAGTGGACTAAAACTAGTGGTATGGTTTTTATTTTTAATTAAAGCAAAATATAATCACTTACTTGCTGTACTCGGGACACTGAGACAGAAGGAGAGTGAGTTCTAGGTGTGCTCAGTATATGAATAGCAAGATTCCGTGGAAAAAGAATGAGGAACCGTATCATAAATCCTTTATCAGAATGTTATGCTGTTTTGTGAACCCTTTGTTTTCTATTTGTATGCATTTCTTCTCTCTCTGGAGACCAACCATCACTTAGCAGTGCATATTGAATAGAATGCATTTGTAACTATACAACATCAAAAAAGTTAAGCAGCTGATCCAAACAAATATGTTGATTACAAACAAGTATATACTGAGTATGTGTGGAAACTTGGTCAAAATTCAAAAAGTTTGTTTGGAAATTTTAGTTATTTACTTTCATAAATTTATTTCTGACAAGGAATTGCTTTTAAGAATATTTACCTGTGGAAATGGCTTATTCAGTGAAATGTCTGTCACAAGCATGAGAGCCTGAATTCGGACCCTCAGAGCTCACTTAATGGGTCACACTGAGTGGCTTGTGCCTATCACCTCAGTGAATGGAGAAGGTAGAGCTAGGAGGAAAGGTGGATCCAGTAAACGAAAAAAAACACATCAGTCTCTGGTTTCCACATGCATGCCCATCTGTGTGGATGTACCTATGCCACGCTAGCAAGTATATACTTGTCTCTCTGTGTCTGTTTTTCTGTTACACACACAAACACACACAGAAAGATACTCTAAAAATGGGAATTGTTTTAGTGTCCTAACATTTTATTTACTATTTTTTGAAAAGGGATAGCCAGAATGTATAGTATAAGTTTCCAATTATAGTTATGAATTTTATAGTAGATTACTTATTAAGATAGTTATGTATTTCTTTGGCAGATTAAGTATAGATACTGTTGAGTTTTTTGAAAGTTTTTTGTTTTTTTTTTTTTTTTTGTTTTTTTGAGACAGGGTTTCTCTGTAGCTTTGGAGCCTGTCCTGGAACTAGCTCTTGTAGACCAGGCTGGTCTCGAACTCACAGAGATCCGCCTGCCTCTGCCTCCCGAGTGCTGGGATTAAAGGCGTGCGCCACCACCGCCCAGCTTTGAAAGTTTGATTGCTAATAAAATACTGTTTCTTTACAGGTGTAATTATTGAGACTGACATAATTGGCTCAGATCTCACAAAGAACTCTGACACAGATATACAATCCAACATGCCTGATGTACCATATGAACCAGATTTGGATATCGAAATAGATTTCCCCAGAGGTACTTAAATACTACTTTATCACTGTTAAAATCAAGTTATAGAGTTATACTTAAGATAGTTGATCATCAATGTTAATGTCATTACCCATTGTCTCCATACTTGTTTCTCTTTTTTGTGTGTTTTGTGGTGGGGTGTGGGGATGTGCTTTTCATCTTCTGCTCTTTTCCACCTAGCTATATCCTTCATCCTCTGTTCTTCCTTTTTCCCATCGACAACTTAATTCATTACAGGAGCTTTAGACACTAGAGAAGAATATAATACTTGTTTCTTTTCAGTTCGAAGGTCCTGCTACTGTTGGGGTGGAGGTAGGGATCAAGATAGGGTTTTGTTCTATATTCTGGATTAGCCCCCCTACTCCCCTCAGCCTGTGCCTCAGCCTGTCTAGTGCTGGGATTATAGGCGTGGCAGTTTGTCGAGTTTGGTATCATTTTTCTTAAATGTTTTTGAAAGTTAAATTCCCGTTCAAATGAAAAAGTTATATTCTGTCTCTGAGTTTTTGTTACTTATGCTACCAACATTGCGTCTTAGCTGTTTATAGACTTTCTAAAGTGAATTCCAGACCATAAACAGGGAGATGAATGCTTTCCTTTTTTCATTTTCTTCCTATTGAGGGAAATATAAAGCATGCCATGAGAAAGTATTAATAGATTAAACAGGATTGGCATTTTAGATCTTCCAACTAAAGTTTTAGTTGTTAACTTTTTCTAGAATCATATAGTTCTATGAAATTTATGTATTGATACTTGCTGATTTATCTAAACGTGGACTTCTACTTCCTAGTCTTCTACTGCCTAGCCTACTTCAAACTTACCCCATGTCTGAATGATCACTCATGTCATGTGACTATTCTTTTTTTTGGGGGGGGGGTTCGAGACAGGGTTTCTCTGTAGCTTTGGAGCCTGTCCTGGAACTAGCTCTTGTAGACCAGGCTGGTCTCGAACTCACAGAGATCCGCCTGCCTCTGCCTCCCGAGTGCTGGGATTAGCCTATTCTTTATTGCTGTGTTTAGAACGTAATCCTTTACTCTATTTACAATAAAAGATTTTCTAATTTGTCAGCTGCGGAGGAGCTTGATATGGAAAATGAGTTTTTGTTACCACCTGTTTTTGGAGAAGAATATGAGGAGCAGCCCAGACCTCGATCTAAAAAAAAGGTACAGAATTTGTTAATATTTTTATGTCTTGTAGACACTTAGTATCTCTATAGCAGCATCTCAGACAGAGAAAGATGCATTGTTTTTTTATGCTTGGCAATTTAGGAAGATAGATGTTAAAATGTATCTTAATACAAGGTCAAAATAGAAAATAATTGTCTTAAAAAGGAAATTCAAGTCTGATAATAGTAGAGTATTTTCTAGGTAAGCATGGTGGCACATAACTAATCACTGGTAGGCTGAGGCTGGAAGATTATCTCATACAGGAGAAGAGGGAAGGAATTGATGATTTTCAAGGTTTAGTTTTTCCATCATTATTTTTCATTAGGTTAATCAGTACAGAAGTATAATTTATCGTTTTTCTTTTCTTTTCTTTTTTTTTT
>JAQHUG010000499.1:823285-846699 GCA_028555095.1 Dicrostonyx torquatus | reverse complement strand
GCTGGTATTAAGAGTAAATTTCTTGCCGGGCGGTGGTGGCGCGTGCCTTTAATCCCAGCACTCGGGAGGCAGAGACAGGCAGATCTCTGAGTTTGAGACCAGCCTGGTCTACAAGAGCTAGTTCCAGGACAGGCTCCAAAGCTACAGAGAAACCCTCTCTCGAAGAAAACAAAAACAAAATAAATAAATAAATTTCTTATATGTGGAAGTTATTAAAAAATTCTTCAGTCTCAAGTTGACATTTAGAAATCTTTTATTATTCTGTTATTATTATCATTATTGTTTATTTTATATTTTTCATTAATTCTAGTTTTATTATGCAGAGTGATTTGTATGGAAACATTCTTGGAGGTAGATTTCAAGAAGCAGTATGGATAACTATATTCATTTGTCAGAGTACAAGCCAATTCTCACAAATAAATACAGTTCTTTTTTAGTTGTCTTTCTTCAAAGATACCTTGTATAGAAGTCATGGAATAATGTAGACTCAAAGAAAGGATTTACAGTGCTGTTTTATTGCCAGGGTACCAAAAGAAAAGCTGTGTCAGGATACCAGTCTCATGATGATAGTTCTGACAACTCAGAATGCAGCTTTCCTTTCAAGTATTCATATGGTGTAAACGCATGGAAACATTGGGTCAAAACTAGGCAGCTTGATGAAGATCTTCTGGTATTAGATGAGCTAAAATCCTGTAAGTGCTTTTGTTTTGTTACCATAAGTTCTACATAAAAATTTGTTTTCTGTAATTAATTAATTTTAATATTTTAAAAATATTTAATGTCTTGTTCCCCCCCCCTCAGATTTATTATTTAATGTGCATGAGTGTTTTACCTGCTTGCCTTAGTGCCCACCGAGGCCAGAAAGACTGTTGGAGTTCCTGAACTGAACTGTGTGCTGCCATACGGGTGCTGGGGATCAACCTAGATCCTGTGGAAAAATGGTCATTGCTCTTAAATCATTTCGTCATCTCTCTGCTTCAGGATTTAATGTTATTTTTGTCTATGTGTGTATGTTTGTGAATATATTCCATGTGTATATGGGTGCCTGTGGAAGCCAGAAGAGGGCCTCAGAGTTAAAGCTGGAGTTAAAGGCAGTTGTGAGCTGTCCATCATGGTTGCAGAGACCTGACAGTTGCTGATTATATTTTATTTCTTTTTAGCTAAATCAGTAAAGTTAAAAGAAGATCTACTCTCTCATACCACAGCTGAGCTCAACTATGGGTTAGCCCATTTTGTTAATGAGATCCGACGACCAAATGGAGAGAATTATGCACCTGACAGCATCTATTACCTCTGTCTTGGTATACAGGAGGTAAGTTTTTGAATACAATATTACTAAGAAAAGTAGTGCTAGAGTTTGTAGATACCAATGTGCCTTTGAAAATTTAAGGGTAGAATTTTTTTTATTTAATTTGTTTGTGTGTGTGTAAGGGTGCCCACAGAGGCCAGAGAGAGTGTCAGATACCTTTGAGCTGGTGTTTGTGAGCTGCCTGATGTGGGTGCTAGTATCTGAGCTCTGGTCCTCAGGATTGAGCAGTGCTGTTGGGCGTGCCGTTTCTCCAGTCCGGTTTCTGGAATTTCTTTTGGCTCACCAAGAGAGGTAGAATTTAATCTCTTTGGAAATACCTAGGGCATATAAAAAGATTTTCCTAGGTACTTTGTGTTTTTCTTTAACATAATATATATGTTCCTTACATCTTCAAGTTCTCTAGAATAGTGTATCAAAACAAAAACCAATAGACTTAACTCAACTGCACTCCCCCATATGAAAACAAAACAAAACAGGATCTCACTATGTATTCCTGACCAGCATGGAACTCATAGAAAACCACCTCCCTCTGCCTCCTGCATGCTGGAATTAGCACATGCACCATCATCCATAGCCTCGTGCATCTTTGGTGAGGAGTCTGAACAGTGTTGTATGTTTGGAGATATCACTTCTTAGTGGTGGCTAGACTGTTAGCTACAGAATTCCCTTTAGAGTTGCTGATGTTTCTGTATAAGTACAGGGTATAAATATATGTACTTAGACCAAGGTAGCAATGTACATGCCCTTTGTTTTCAAAAGACAATATTTTTGACCAGGCAGATGTAATAATTATTTTTCTGTGTAAAACAGAACAATAGGGTTTGGTGGGAAAGAAGAGAAGTTTTAGGCTTTCTTTCTTTCTTTCTTTCTTTCTTTCTTTCTTTCTTTCTTTCTTTCTTTCTTTCTTTAAATAATCCATCTCTTTATTTTTGTTGTGTTTTAGAGTCTATATGAAATTTTTTTAAAAAGCATCTTCCTAAACATATCCTAAAAATGAGCTTCTAGTTTTTTTGGTTGCTTGATGGGTTTAGTTTTGAGGGTTTGTTCGTTGTTGTTTTAGTAGTTTTATTCGTTGAGAATTTCGTAGTAGACTCGGATAGATTTCTCTCTTCTCCAATTCTCTAGCCTCCCTAGACAGTAACTTCACATCGTCCCAGAATCTTCAAGCATTTTACCTTTGAGTGTTTTATAGGTAGGATGTAGTCAGATTTTGTTTTAAAACTTTGCACCATGTTTATACATTAAGAAATAGAGCATCGGAGCACTGGACTGAGCTCCCAAGGTCCAGTTGAAGAGCAGAAGGAGGGAGAAGATGAGCAAGGAAGTCAGGACCGAGGAGGGGTTGGTCCACCCACTGAGACAGTGTGCCTGATCTAATGGGAGCTCACCAAATCCAGCTGGACTGGGACTGAAGGAGCATGTGATCAAACCGGACTCTCTGAATGTGGCTGATAATGGGGGCTGACTGAGAAGCCAATGATAATGGCACTGGGATTTGTTTCTTCTACATGTACTGGATTTTGGGATTCTTAAAAAAAAAGAAAGAAAAAGAAAAAGTAGAGCAATGGCTTGTGTAGTTAAAGTTCTATACAGATGAGTAGTTTTCAGTAATTACTAAAATACATACAATCAACTTTTATTCATGAGACTTTAAGACTGCTTTATTAATATACTATAAAAACAGTATTTTTGAAGTGAACATGAGTTTTGCTAATTCTTCATCTTAGTTTTTCCTGTTTACTGGACATGTTATTAGCATGTTTTGGAAATTGACATACTCCTACTGCTAAATTGCATTTACTAACTGCTACTGTTTGATTTTCTATATACCCATACTAAGTGTTGGATGTTCCTATTGTTATTTTTGCCTTGTTCTGATGAGGAGAGATATGTTAAGTAGTAGCTTGTCCAGGTTAGTAGCTCATAAGTTTTGAATCTGGACTGAGTATATTACTACTTAGGAGGCTGAGGCAGGTAGGCTCATCAGTTTGAAGTCAGCCTGGGCTACATACATAGCAAGACCCTGTCCCCATCCCTACCCCTCTTCCCTCCCCAAAAACCCCCAAAGAAACAAAACAAAACAAAAAAATACCACCACAACAACAAAAGAAAAATCAAGTAGAATCTGATCAGTTTGACTTAAAAAATCATTATAAACCAGGCATGGTACGTGGTACATACTAGCATATGTGAGGCAGGATGCTTATGAGTTTGAGGCCAGACAGCATGGGCTATGAGGGAGACTATCAAGGGAGGCCACTATAATACAGTTTGCTCAAGAATTTGAAATATTTATATGGTGCTCTATCCAAAGAGTATTTGTAGCACAGTTTTTGGACTTGAATTCTACTCAAGTATCTCAGCAAAATGTGTAACAATGAGGTGAGGCTATGTCTTAGTTGGTAAAGTGCTTCTAATACAAGCATGTGAACCCGAATTTGATTACCCAGCACCTATGTAAAAAGCCAGGTGTGGTGGTGTTTGCTTGTAATCCCCAGTGCTAGGAAGGTGGAGAGCGGGACTAGTGAACTCCATGTTCTCACAAAAACGTGGAGAAGTAGTTAAGGAAGATACTCATCATTCATCTCTAGCCTCTACATGCATGTGCACGCTAACACGTTAACTGCATGTAAACACACGATACACAAATGTGTACACAGCATGAAAGACTTTTTAAATTGATTTTTTTGAAATACAGGTAGAAATTCCTAGACAGAAAGGATGAGAGGAGAATGGTACCCCGAGAAGACAGAGTCAGTCAGTTTCCCAGGAACCATGTTTAACATGGCAAGATGTCAGGTGTGAAGGATAAAGAATGATGGTGAAGTTATACCATAAAGGGTCTGGATTCTTTTCTAAGTTGTTTAGTTTTCAGGTGAAAAGATTGTGTCTGTTTTGATTTCTGCTATACTGAAAATAATGCCCAGGCCTTTGAGCACATTAATTAGGTGTTCCTCCCTTGTGCTTTTTCTAAAGCACAACCATGTACACACTTGGCAGAGGAATGAGAGAACACAGGGAGTCAGCTCCTCAGTGTTTTCCTTTAATCATTGATTATTCCTTAAAAAGCTTATTTTTTCCATGTGTGATATAAACTTGAGTCATTCTGTGTTTTGTCTGACAGACTAATGAGTGTGTGAGGGTATTTGGTGCGGTGTGTGCGTGCACGGTGTGCAAATGCGATGAAAGCAGTGTGTGCCACACTACACAGATGGCAGTCAGAGGACAGTACTGAAAAGTGGGTTCTGAGATCCTTCCTTGGGTTGTCAGGCTTTTGCATGGTAAATACTTTACATGTGACTCCAGACTGATGATTCCCATTCAGGTTTTACATTCAGGATTTTGTGTTACACTTTCCAGCTTTGTATGCTTTAAGCAATGGTTTATTGGTAGTTTATGCTTTTTCAGTTTGTACACACATAACCAAGGACAGTAGTCTCTTGTGTTTTACTAGAATTCTTACTTTTATTAAACATAAAACTATTTCTTAAGAAATGAAAAGTATAATACATTCAGTGTTTATAATTAGCTGGTTTTTCTTCAATAATTTTTTTGTAGTACTTATGTGGTAGTAATCGAAAGGACAACATATTTATTGATCCAGGATACCAGATGTTTGAACAAGAATTGAATAAAATACTCCGAAGTTGGCAACCAAGCATCCTTCCAGATGGTAATGCTGTTTTAAATATGTGTTGATAGTTAATAATGGAATTGTTTTTATAGAAAGTATGTTAAGTATAATTAGGAAATAATTTAAATTAGAGCGTAAGAGCTTTGTGCCCATGCATTCATTTGCAAATACATATACTCAGTAACTAATGTTTGTGAAGCACTTCATAAGACCTGTGACCTACTTTCTTTGGAGTGCAAAGCTTAGATATTTCTTAAGACCTACAATATATAGATTCTAATGTGAAGAAAATTTGTTTATGAGAATCATGTGTTGTTTCCAAGATTTATACAGATTTTAAATTATTTTCTGATCATAATGTGTTTGCCCTACTGTATCTTATTCTGTGGATGGTGGTTCCATAGACTGTTTCCCAAACTCTATATTGTTAAAAGAGCTAATATGGAATTCTGAGGTTTATTCACATTGATGTAATGTATATAGCGGATTGGCATAGAACTGTTTTAAATTCATTTTATTTTTAGATAGTTAAATTAAAACTTTGCTGTATTTATAATTCTTTTAAAATAGTTCTCTTTATTTAAGGGTCAATATTCTCTCGAGTTGAAGAAGACTATCTCTGGAGGATAAAACAGCTAGGATCACACTCTCCAGTAGCTCTTTTGAACACCCTGTTCTACTTTAACACTAAGTATTTTGGCCTGAAAACAGTGGAGCAACACTTAAGACTTTCCTTTGGCACTGTGTTTAGACATTGGAAAAAAAATCCTTTAACAATGGAAAATAAAGCATGTCTTCGTTATCAGGTGTCTTCCTTATGTGGAACAGACAATGAAGGTAGTGTAACTTTAAAATCAAGATTGATTTTTTTTTTCCTTCTATATATGAGTATGTTTTCTCTGCACAAATATATGTATGTACTACATATGTATAGCGTCCGAGGGTTCCATGAGATGGTGTCAGATCTCCTGGAACTGGAGGTATGGAGGGTTGTGAGTCATCATTGAAGGTTCTGGGAACTGAACCCAGATCTTCTGCAAGAGTAAAAAGTGATCTTCATCTCTGAGCCATCACTGGTGCTGATAGTATAGCATTTTTATTTTGAGATTGCCTGTGGTAGGAATAGTTAAACTTGCTTAAGTCCACTTCAGCCATTCATTAAGAGCCTAAAGACAATTACTTTCATAAAACACAACAAAATGTGCCAGCCTCATTCATTCATTTTTGAGGCATGGTCTCACCTATGTATCCTTGGCTAATCTGGAATTTCCTGTGTAGACTAGGATGGCTTCAAACTCCTAAATATCCATCTGCCTCCACCTTCAAAGTTTATCTTCCTAAAATGTCTTATTTATTTGTTGTAATTTATTTTGTTTTGAGATTGGATTTTTAATTGGCCTTAAACCATATATCAAAAAATAACCCTTAGAACCATGATTCTCCTTTTTTTTTGCTGCGTTTTTATGCTGAGTTGGGCTTTAAACTCAGGCATTAGGCATACTAGGTAAGCATTCTACCAACTGTTCTCAGCCTCTCAGTTCTCTTTTTGCAAAATTAAACATTACCAGAAGCTACCACATAGAAAACTCTGTAGGGAATCTAATTCTATATTGCTATGGGTAAACAGTTTTTCCTTAGAATTGGTTTTGGAGGGGCTAGAGGATAACACAGTGAGTAAAACCAGTTGCTGCACAAAGTCTGACTACCTGAATTGGAATTCCTGGAGCCCACATGAATAGCCAGATGCAGTAGGTTGCATCTGTGATCTCCGCACTCCCATGTGGAGAGGAGAGGCAGAAACAGGAAACTCATAGGCCAGCTAGCCTGGAGTATGCAGTGTAAAAGCAGAGAGGCCTTGCCCAGACAAGAACTGACTTTCAAAAGTCCTCTGACCTTAACATATATGCTGTGGCATACTGTGCCCACATTCATACACATACCATACATACACATATACACAAAAAGAAAAAAAAATTGGTTTTACAGTCTGTCTTTTGTTGTTGCTTTTTAAAGATAAAATTGCTACTGGAAAACGAAAACATGAAGATGATGAGCCAGTATTTGAGCAAATTGAAAACACAGCCAACCCTTCTAGATGTCCTGTGAAAATGTTTGAATGCTACTTGTCTAAAAGGTGAACATTAATGATATTTGACTTTTATTTTGTAGTACTGGGGAATTGAACTTGTGACATCATGTATCCTAGATAATTGCTCTACCGCTGAGCTACAATCTTAACCTGATAACTTGAAATTTTAAGATGTCTGTATAAGTTGGTTGAAATTAACACTGTTCAGAAGTGATGGCATTGTTGGGCAGTGTAATGCATACCTTTAATCCCAACATTCAGAGTGAGTTCTAGGATAGCCAGGGCTACACAGTGAAACCCTGTGGAAAAACCAATATATACATTCTTTCTCCCTCCTTTTCCCTCCTTCCCTCTCTTCCCCTCTCCTTCTCTCCCACCCCACGAAAAAGTGACAGTATTTTTACAGTTTTACAATTTTCGAAATTTCTCTCTTCTTGCTTAAATGGAATTTTATATTCCAAAGTTATATTTAGCTATAACTTCAGATTCTCTTGTGAAATACTTAGCACATACACTTCAAGATTCCAGTTCATGTTAAGAAATCACTCTTAACTAAAACTATCGCTCCTGCTGTCATCTCCATATTAGAGAATTAGAGCAGTTCTGTTTATTGCCAAGCAGGGGCATAGACTTTCTTTTAGAGAGAACTATTTTAGGCTTTTGGATATTTAGTCTCTATTTTATCTACTTCATTGTCTCACTACAACTAGAAAGAGCCCATATAATACTGTACAATAATAAATTCATGGTACATGGCTTTATATAAACAGGTTACTGAGCATTGCCAACTTCTCGTGCAAACGTAGATGTGTTTAAAAGTGGGTACAATGTGTAATGAAAAAGAGATGAAAATAAAATACCTAGATGTGAATGAGAACAATTTTTTAAAGACATTCTTTGGGAGGTCCCCCAGTTGCATAATTCCTGTCTTCTCTGTCTGAAACTCGCAGGCTCTAGGAACTGTTTAAGTGTTGAGACCTCTGTGAGACTGTTTCATTTTGAGTATTGTTTTAAATAAGCCCTCTCACTTTCAGAAAGTGCAGAGTTAGGATGTACTTTGTAAACAACTTCTCAAATCATAGTGTGGCTTCCTGGGTGGCTTTCAAGAATTTGTAAAAGTATGAACTTCACCTCTAGCATGCCCATGTTTCTAACTGTGGTGTAAGGTTAGTTTTCTTCAACTCTATTCTGGAGCATCAGTTTAATTTCATGGATTTCCAGTGTTGGCAACTATTTGCATGATGGTAATTCCTTCTCAATATTGTCTTGTTGGTATTTAGTATTTTTCTCTTGTTCAGTGCTGTAAGGCTTTTTATGTGTTGCATATTTTCATCATCTTAAATCATATTTTTCACATTTCCTTTTTCCTGAAATGGATATGCATCATTAAATTAATGTATTTGAGATTATAATTGACACCATTTTAATAATGACTGAAATAATAGTGTATATATTAGTGAAGTCTTGGATTCTATGAAATATAGGATTTAAATATACAGTAGGGGACTAATCCTACTTTTTTTATCACAAAAACTTAGAGAACAGTTTACTGATAAAACATTACTGCAGTTAATGAGGCACAAGGCACTGAACATATCTGTTGCTGGGGGCTGAGTTGTTCTTGAAAGAAGTAAAGCTATGGGGACTTTTGTTGTATTTTGTGAAATTGACCTTCTCTCTTTTCCTCCAAAGTCCACAGAATCTTAATCAGAGAATGGATGTTTTTTATTTGCAACCAGAATGTTCTAGTTCTGCAGATAGCCCCGTGTGGTACACATCTACTTCCCTGGACCGGAACACCCTGGAAAATATGCTTGTACGGGTTCTTCTAGTAAAAGATATTTATGATAAAGACAATTATGAACTGGATGAAGACACAGACTAAAAAGGACCGTTTCAGAAGCAATGGGATAACACAGCATTAGATAGTCATGCTGCTAGATCTTTACAGGAAAACATTTCAAGTTTACTCCTTCTGTTTTGAGTTTTGTAGCAGTGTACCCACACTGGGTATTACCATGTAAATAATCTGTGAGTGAAAGTTGCCATTATTCTATGTAGTGGTTTTAGGATACTTAACAAATACATCAAATTCTTTTTTATTATTATTTATTTGATTAGGTATGTTTGTAACTTTTTACATTACAAAATATGAAGAGAATGTGCCATGTATAAGTTTTTCTTGTTGCACTGCTCTACTGTTGAAAAGCTCCCTCCAAAAGGGCGTGCTTTTACTGCGTTCTTGACCAGATGGTTGTGTATGGGTAGCACTACTCAAGTTTAGAACTTGCAGTGTCTTTCAGAATTTTTAAAATAAACTGTAAACTAATAGGCTGGGTTTTTTGTTTTGTTTGGGTTTTTTGTTTGTTTGTTTTATGTTTTAGTTACTGAAGCCTTACCAGGTTATGTAGAGAGATACCATCTTCTGTACCAAAAATAGTCAAGAGAATGCTGTCAATACTGGTGTTCTGTAATGTGAACCTATGCTGGTGAAAACACTTTATGTTCCCCTTATTAAAACTTAGTGTCCTTTTCTCACTTGTGACTTTCTGCATCACCCCATCAATAAAAAAGTATGTATATACATATATATACATAAATATATGTAAGGAGAGAGAATGACTGTAACTTGACAACAAGATTAAGACATTTTTCTTTGTAGAGTGTCTGGTGACAGTGTAAGGCTGTTCTTTTTCCATGCCGACCGTCAGTATATGGCCGCCCCCGCCTCCCAAGGGTACAGATCATGCTGCATTACAACTTGCACAGCACTCTCAAGTTTCACCACTCTTGAGAATTCTTGTGCCTGCTTCCAAAAGTGACTGATGTTTATGCGGGACAGAATTATTTTTAGAAATTCCACTCCTGAAATAGTCATTTTAGAAAGTCAAGCTACTTGAAGGGAGATAGTGTCACACTTTCCTACAAAGATTACCAGTGGAGAATGCTGGTTACTCCAGATGATTGAAGAAAAAAACTGGTGGATAAAGTCATTTTCAGAGGAAACCATACTTGATGTTAGATTGTTTGGCTTTGAAATTTTAATTACTTCTTATAGAAGATTGCATTTAAAATATCTTTGTGCTTCTGCATAGCAGTTTATCTGTTCACAAATTTTAGATTAAGGAAACTTCAAATTATACGTTTTAACGACTGAGTAAAGTGGTAGCTGAAAATAATTATTTGGCTGACTTTGTATAGCATGTGTGATGTTACTTTCTTATTTCTGAATCCTGAAATCACTATGGTGATATTAGTTTTTAAAGGAGTTCTGAGGGAAATTGGCCTGTATTCCACAGTGAGTAGACAGTATCTACACATCCCTTGCCCAATTCTCCCTTAGGATAAATTTTAACTAAAGAAATTTTATCAATCATGATATTGAAAATTTTACATGTATAGCCACTGCTCATTTAAGCAATAACTATCTGAAATGTCTTTTTGTTATTGCTATTTTTTGGCATGAAAATTTGCAATGTACCTTTTGTAAGTTTGAATGATCTGAGTCCCTTGGTTTTCTATTTGAATCATCAGACTGACAGTAGCAAATCCAGTACAAGTTACTTTACTAAGATTGATTCCCCATTCGCCTGTTGAATGAAGCTGGAAGCACTTAAAACAGAATGCAAATGTTTCTTGGCTTTTCAGTGCTCATTCTGAAATACTTCTACTAGAAATGCATATTGTGACTAAAGACTGGTTAATCCTAACCATCTTTTATTCCTCAGAGTGGTGCTATAGCCCATCAAAAAGCAATAAACTTACCCACAAATGTCAAATACCATAAATTCCTGCCGTGGTACTACTAAGCACTTGCTATTTAGTTTTTATTATTTGTACATTGTAGCTTTTCTAAACAGAAATGCCTACAGAATTTTGGTCTTACATGATAAAGGATTTAGAGCTTGTCTTTGTCTCATGCAATCCAATGATTACTTGATTCTCAGGGGGAAAGGAAAAAAAAACTATTTTATGAGAATTGTTCTGGGAAATTTATTTCACCTGGAACACATTTCTTTGGTTCTTGGCCCTACTGCTGAGAGAAAGGACAATGAAATGTTAGTTTATTTTTGCTTCTTGGTGATTTCTGATTATAGACAGCATCCTGTAAATATAACTTTATTGTCTTGAGATGTCTAATGAAGATACTATATTTTTCTGTTCTGAACGATTTTGCCACTTAAAATCGTTCAATTGCAAAGATGACTAGCCATTCTGAGGCAGGTGGATTTCCCATGCAAACTGAATTCTCAACGCATTTCGAAAGGCTTTTACTGTATTAGGTAACGTGAGATATTAAAGAATTTTTTCTAGGCAAGACGCTCAGCCTTTTTTTTTCCCATAAAAGTTCTTTTTATTCAAGTTGTAATTCATGTTTTCCTTTCATGAAATGGAGTGGTTACCAGTGTGTTAAATACTGAAATAGGAGGGTGCATATTGTGCTGTGCTTTCTGTTTATACCACTTCCTTCTGGCTTCCCTTTGTCCTGGCCAATTGTGACTTGCAAATCAGGGTAACTCATTTATATGTAGCATAAACAGACTGTTGTGATGGGGAGGACAGAAAGGGCACGTTTGGGTTTGCGCTATTATAAGAGGTCCACTCGGTCTTCGCTCTGAAATACTTTAAATTCCCTAAATGTAGAGTTAAAACAATGAACATTAGTTTTTAGGCTAGCCATTTTCAGAGGGTAACATTACATGGCTCTGCTTTTGTTCTAGCTACCATTTATTATATGTTACTTTAGTCACGATTTTCATGCCTGAAAGAATTTTTAAAAATTTTTAAAAAAGATTTCTTAGCCATATTACAGAATTTTCAGTTTTATCCTGACAAGCCATTATTTATATTTAGAGTAGATTCTGAAGTTTGCTAATCTTTTCTGCTTGTACTGTTAAGATTGCACCAGTTTCAGAGCATTGCCTGCTTGGAGACTCGTGTCCACAGCAGCTAGCTTCACTCAGGGACTGGGTGTAGAAACAGCTACTCTGTGTCTTCATTTGGAAGCTGGATGTTTGGAAGGCTGTGTTTCTCACATGAGATGAACTGGATGGGAAACTGTCCCTACAACAAAAGGCAGGGACTATCGTCATAACTGAATTACAAGCTCATGAATATAGGCCTGAAAAGGGACCAAAGTGTAATGCAAGATTTAACTTGTAAACAGTAGTGGCAAGTTGAGCTTTTCTAGTTTGAAAACCTGAAATCTGTAATGGTCTAAAATCTGAAAATGTTGACAAGCCTTCATGACAACACGCATTTTGGGTGTTTGGGTGAGGAGTAGTCGGGCAGAATGTTAGAGACCCCCCCAAACAGAATCACTGTGACACCAATCATTTCAGCTTGTGTGGAACTGAAGGCGGCCACAGTCAGTGGGATCTGAGCTTACATCCCAACTGACCATGTTCCCTGATGCAGCACAGTGGCAAGAACAATGGCAAGGCTTCAGGCCTATAAAGCCCAATAGTGCCTGGATTTCTGATTCTGGAGCTTGGTGGAACATGTTTTCTTAGAGGGGAAATCTAAAGCAACTTTATTAGCTTAAAAACTGTATCAGGTTTTAAAGGCCAACTCAGAACCACATCAATATTAACACAAAATTGTTTACTACACAACCCCCCCCCTTTTCTCATTTTGATTTTTTCGAGACGGCTTTTCTGTGTAACCCCTGGCTGTCCTGGAACTCACATTGTAGACCTGGCTGGTCTCTGAGATGTGCCTGCCAGAGTGCTGTGGCTGCTACACACGTCTTCTGTTCCTCAAGAACTGCCGCTTTGTGTCGAAGTACGCTTTTAAATAAATACACCACATTTAACTGCTAGGAGTGCACTCTGCCTTTAGAAGGCTGTGTGCAGTCTAAAATTACTCCCAAAGGCCACTAGTATGCTCTAGGTTTGATGGAGAGGTGGTCACTGCATGCGAATATGTTACAGATTCCTTCCTGTGACTACACATGGTTAGAATCTCCAGTGGAAATGGTCAGAGTGGTTCTCAACAACGATGGTATCAGCCCTGGTCCCTGCTTTAAGCCCAGTCACGTATATGAGTAGTTGAAAAATAGTTCTCAACCACAGACCTGAAATGGTCTTTATGGATTAACCAAGGCTTCAAGAACCTCAGCCACAGTGGATCAAGGAACAATCCAGTTTCTGTGTTCTGTACAGTAAGTGGAACATACAATGTCCAACATGTTACAGGTTAAGAATTTTACACTGATAGAGGGTTTTCCATAGTAATTTCTTTTGAAACAGTCTCAGCTCACTATATTGTAGTATAATGTGTTCCTAACTCTATATGCAATATAAGACAGTCCCACTTTGATCACATAGTAGTTAGTTTTTGTTGCTTGAGATAGCATCTCATCCACCTATCAGAATGACCTCAAACTCCTGATTCTCTAGCCTCCCTCCCGTGCGTATATTTGTTCCTGTCAGCAGGTGGCAGCAGTGCAGAACAGTAACGGTCGCTTTTATAGTATGCATATTACTTTATTTAAAATCCCTGGGGAATCTTGGAATGAAGAATTTTCAAAGATGAATTATATGCTGTGGATTTGTGTTACTGAAATTGGGGCACCTTGTTATTAAACAATGCGTTTAAGAGGTAAGTCTGACTGGCATAAGCTATGTCTTACAGTCTCAGTTTCTGTCACAAGGAAGTTTTTTTTTCACATTTTAAAATTATTGGTAAGTGTTGGTGATGAGAAAAGTAGTAGGTTAGTATTTTTAGTAAGATTTAGCATTTTGTTAGAGATAGAAGTCTTGCATTTTATTTATATTTGTTTTGTCTATGTAGTGAGCTATGACTGTCTTGGAAATCACTATGTAGATTAGACTGGCTTCCAGCTCACAGAAGTCTGCCTTCCTCAGCCTCCCAAATCTGCAACTAAAGGTGTGCCTCTATGCCTGGCCCCATTTGGATTCTAAGAATGCATAATGGCTAGAAAAGGAATAAAATGCACAAGTGATAATTTTAGACTTAACTGCTGAAATCTAAATCACTGAAGAGTAGCATTCACTTTCAACCCTTTTGGGCACTTGTAGCATACACACATAAACTGTACCTTTGTGGAGGGCTACACTTTCTTTCCGTGGAGTGAACTGTTTATTCTTTCAACAAATTGACCCTCCTTCAGACACCTGTCCATGTGCTGAGAACCCAATGGGACATAGAGCTCAGCCCCTCTCCAGGATATGGTCTGTAGTCAAGGAGACTTGGGCTTTCCTGAAAGTGTAACTATACCTAGGACCTACTCTCAGACCAGCTCTGTCTGACTGTAGTTGAAGGCTTCTTTACTGGCATGCTTCCTGTTCTCTCAAGAGGGCAATGCAAAGTGTAAGTAGCAGAGGATGTCTCCCAGACTTGAGATTTCAGTCTTCAGAGGTTAGTTCATACATGCCTTATCCATTCTGCTTTTAATGTTCCCCTGTACAAGAGCAGAGCATGCATTGGGTAAGATTTCTCTCCTCTAGCACAAGTACCTAGGAGAATTCTGGCACAAACTAGGTGTTAATGTTTGTTGAATGAATCAATAGTTATAAGTATCTTTAATTGAAAAAACTGAAATGAAAGGAGCCTTGTGACTACTGACACAATGCATGATAATGTGCCTGTTTTAGGGTATGCCTCTGAGGAGCTGTGTTATGTGGGTCTCCTTATCTTACATACTGATGCCTTGTGAATTCCTTGGCCTTCCATTTCAATAACCAGGGGAGTTGGAATATGGGGCTAGATGTAGGTATTTGCTTAGTAGTCTTCATGGACTCTAGAACTGTATTTGTAACATTGGTTAAAAACTTAGTCCAGTTAGGTGGTATTGGTGCACGCCTTTAATCCCAGCACTCTGGAGGCAAAGGCAGGCAGATCTCTGAGTTTATGGCCAGTTTGGTTGGTCTACAAGAGCTAGTTCCAGGACAGGCTCCAAAGCTACAAAGAAACCCTGTCTCGAAAAAAAACCAAAAAGCAAAACAAAACAGAAAAACACCAAAACAAAAAACTAGTCCAAATCAGCCACAAATCCTTAGAGGAAGAACAGGCATGCAGGTAGACTGATAAAGGCATTCTTGACAAAACCTGTTTTAACCCATACTGTGCTTGGTGACATACATATTTTTATGATCTCAAAGTCCGAAAGCCCTACCCTTGGGTTTCTAAAGGGGTGCCTACATTTCTTTTTTATATATTCCACTTTGTAGTTTTCTGTACTGGGCTCCACCTGGGCCATATTTATGCTGTAACAATTGTACTTTTCACCAAAGCTAGAGTGGAGTGTTTGAATCAGACTGATTCTGTTCATCCAAAGTCTGAGCACTCTAGTCCCATCAAAAATTCCCATGGGATTAAAAACTGTCTTTATTCTAGTGTCTTCTGTGTGTGAACATGCAAAGTGATGGTATTACCCACAATTTAAAGACCTGTGTCATACAAGCATGTGGCAGATTGAAGCATGACATCCAGATGACACAAGGCTTGGAAGCTAGGAGGCAGATGCTAAGTGGCCACAGCAGGGCCAGTAATAGCCACACTGGGAGTGCTCAGTTGCTGCCACAGCTGCCAGTACCAAGGGTACAATGCTCTCATCTGTAAGCTATAAGAGACCAGAAAATATGCCAGATCCTAGGAGCATTGGAAAACATTAATATTATGAGATACTGAAAAGGATTTCCACAGGGTTTTTACTGACAAGATGTCAATTTACAGAAAAATCAGTATTTTCTAATAAATTCCAATAAGGATGGAATGCCCTTTATCAAACTCATTGTGTTTAATTGGGGTTCAAAGCCAATAATTATCATTAGAAGTGGTTACAGATGTTTGTTGGTTCTCATCTTTAAGAATGTCTTTACTATTTTTAGTTATAAATTGATTGGCCTAGTAGCTCAAGTGTCTTACTAACTTTTATAACCTATATTAGCCCATAATTCTTGTCTGTGTTAGCCACTTGACCTGGTGCCTTTTTTGGTGAGGCAGTAACATCTTGCTTGCTCTGTGTCTTGCTTCTCTGTATCTGGGTGATGACTCCAGACAGAAACTTCCCTCTTCCCAGAATCCTCATTGTCCCACCTCTACTTCCTGCCTGGCTATTGGCCAATCAGCATTTATTTAGAATACAAGTGACAGGGTATAGACTATTGTCCCACAGCACCCCCCCCTTTTTAAACAAGAACTCTGAATTGAATCCTTTGTTTAGCTTTTCTACTGACCATTATCCATAACAACTTGTAACCAACATTCTAAACAAAGGCAAACATCCATAATCCATTTTTTTTTGTTTTTTGAGAATGTAGGCATAGGTTTCCAGGCTACTTCCTGCTGATTGGGGACACTGATAATCTTATGGGGACCTAAAGAAAATTTAGAACTACGGTCAAGTCCTGACTGGAGTATCCTGTGAGACTTGATCATCTCAGGCAGTAGTCTTTGAACTGTTCTGGATGTAGAACTCAGACATCTGGGCCATTCCTCCTATTGGAGATTTCTCAGGGGGTCTTTCTTGGTCAAACCTGATTTTTCTTAATGCAGAATGAATCCACAGTCCCTCATTTCCTGTGGAAACAAAAGCAAAACTTCTCCAAAGTAACATATCTTTTGCCTTAAATTTTAAAGTCAATGTATTATATATATAATATATATCATATATATTATATATTGGATTAATCCAGCAGCATTTATAATCAAATGTCTTTTAGCAGCTTTTGCTCCTTCCTCAGACAAATTAAAGACACCACAATATCATACAGTATCTAGACCCTGAGTATTTTTCATCTTTACGTAGCTTTATTTTAGCCTCTTATTATTTTTAATTTTTGGATTTTTAAAAATATTTTTATTTATACAATATTCTGTCTGTGTGTATATCTGCAGACCAGAAGACGGCACCGGACCTCATTACAGATGGTTGTGAGCCACCACGTGGTTGCCGGGAATTGAACTCAGGACCTTTGGAAGAGCAGGCAATGCTCTTAACCACTGAGCCATCCAGCCCAACTAGTTCCTTTCCCCCCACCCCCGCCGAGACAGGGCCTATCCCGGAACTAGCTCTTGTAGCCCAGGCTGGTTTTGAACTCACAGAGATCCGCCTGCCTCTGCCTCCCGAGTGCTGGGATTAAAGGCGTGCGCCACCACCGCCCGGCCCTAATTTTTGGATTTTTTTGAGACACAGTTTGTCTGTGTATCTTTGACTATCCTCGAATTCACTTTGTAGACCAGGTTGTCCTTGAAGTCACAGAGATCCACCTGCCTCTGCCTCCCACGTGTTGGGATTAAAGGTGTGTGCCACCACACCCAACTACTCTTGTTCTTTTTTCTTTTAAGGACTTTATCCTTTTTTTCCCCCAAGCCTACATATATTTTTAAACACACAGTAAACCCTCCAGAGGTTTTCTTCGTCTTTGAATTTATCTTTACTGTATATCTCTCTTTTTCTGACCACGAGTCTTTATCTAAGGATATGGCTAGGATTAAAGCTGTGGCTTTGATGGCTGGATCCAGCCCATTCCTTAGCTTTTTTCTGAGAGTCTAGCCTTATGACAGAGGTACTGCCTGGAGCCACGTTTATTGCCACAACTCTATGGCGTTTTAAGGAACCTGCCACCACCAAAAGTATGCAGTCAAACTTTCCTCAACGCCATTTAAGTCTTTCGTGGCAGGATCTCTTAAAAGAGCTACAAGGTTTTACAGCTAAAGATGAGTCAGGAAGCCTGTCTTTAAATGAGAGCTCTTGCTTCTATCAAGCAGAGCCCACCTGAGAAAGTGCTGCTATCAAGAAGCCATGCTTAACTTTATTCTTTTCTATCTAGAATAACTTCCTAAGCTCTCTCAGGCTTTTAAGTGGATTTGATCAGCCCTACGTTGCCACTCAATTCTGTTGACTGAAGTTTCTGTCCTGCCCGGTTCCCACAGTCATTCAGTCCCAAATAAACACACAGAGGTCTACATTAGTTATAAACTGATTGGCCTAGTAGCTCAAGCTTCTTATTAACTTTTATAACTTATATTAGCCCATAATTCTTGTCTGTGTTAGCCATGTGACTTGGTACCTTTTTCGGCGAGGCAGTCACATCTTGCTTGCTCTGTGTCTCAAGAATGTCTTCTTGCCAGGCGGTGGTGGCGCACGCCTTTAATCCCAGCACTCAGGAGGCAGAGGCAGGCGGATCTCTGTGAGTTCGAGACCAGCCTGGTCTACAAGAGCTAGTTCCAGGACTGACTCCAAAGCTACAGAGAAGCCCTGTCTCGAAAAACAAAAGAAAAAACAAACAAACAAAAATGTCTTCTTGAATGGGTAGGGATTGCTGAATACTGGCAAGTCATGAGTCAAGTACACTCGTTGGAAGGCAATAGCACAATTCTTTCATTTAAGGACGTTTACCTCTTAACGTATCATGCTACACATTAATCCCATTCCATCCAGAGTTCCATGGACTGCTTGCACCATCAGCTGTCAGATTGTATGTAGCACGATTAATTAAAACCCAGAGATAGATATCGGGGTTCAACCTGAAGGTCAGAAAAGCAAAACAGCCACTGGCTCTTATCTTTACCTCATTCTGAAATGGCAATCCTGCCTCCAGGAATCTCAGAATGGGACTGTCTGAGAGCTGTCTCCTCCTGTCTCTAGTGCTGGGATTAAAGGCGTGTACCACTACTGCTTGGTTTCTTCGTCAAACTAGTGTGACTATTAGGATTAAAGTTGTGTGTCATCACTGCCTGGTCTGTAAGGCTGCTCAGTGCAGCTGTTTTACTCTCTGAATGACAGGTATGCTTTATTTATTAAAATACAAATGAAATATCACTATACAGGCTAATGTTAATTTTTAGAAATCACTCTCCTGCAGGATGTCTTATGCTGCAGCACTTATTGTCTTGTGATTTTTGGCTTGCTCATTAGGAAACATTACTAATTATAACAAAAACTAGTTTCCAAAACTTTAGTGTTCGGTGTGGAGATTGAAGTGTGCATGCACACACACACACCACCTAAGGAAAAAAAATTCGGTTTGGCCCTGAGTGCAGAACATCACAATAAAAGTTTACTAGTGTTAAGCTCAACTGTGGTGATAACAATAGGGCTGCTCTTCAAGGCTATCCTCTGACAAAAGTCTATGGATCCAGGAGATGGCCCGTTACACTGCAGGTTTAGTTATGGGTAGACTGAGGCATGCTACAGGGGGACCTGCTGAGGACCATCAGCTCTGACCATTTCAGTCTGCCAAGTTTTGCTTCATATATACACACACACACCTATCTTAGCATCTATTTTCAGGTTTAAGTGGATGAAATCCCAGCTCTGTGGTACATTTCCCTATACAGATCTATTGGTTGAAGTTTAATTGGAAGGGCTGATGGAGCTCTGTGGCAGCGTGCTGACCTACCACATCATATACAAGAGCTTGGGTTCTACCTTTCGTTAGCCCTGTAAGAAAGAGTAAAGAAAAAGCTGACTCCTAAGCCATCTCAATCTGGGATGACTTCTTAGGAAACAACTGAGGTGAATCAGTAAAATCACCAGACTTAACCAAGAGTGCAGTGAAAGCCAGGTGTGATGATTGGACACCATTGCACTTGGGGATCTGAGGCAGGAGGATTGAGAGGTTGAGGCTAGCTTGGGCTGTAAAGTGATTTTTGTCTTACACATACACCCTCACACCCCCAAGAAAGGAAAAAAAGGAGAGGTTAGAAGAAGACTACCTAGTGATGAGGGTTAGACGAGCCCATAACCAGGAGCGTGTGATTCACAGCTACTCCATAAAAGGTTCATGGTTGAGTGAGGAAGGGCTGTTAGCTTCTCTGGGTGACCTTAGCCTTTCTCAACTCCAGGGCTCTGCCCCAGTGGTGTTCCACAACCTACAAAAACCCTGGGTAGGGCCAGGCCTAACCTCTCAAGACATTAGGCAAGATGCCTGGGGGAAATTCCTAACTGCCAAGTAAAGCACTCTGCCAGTCCTGTGGCAGGAAGGGAGCTCCTTGGAGTGCCCTGGGCTTGGTGTTCTGTCTGCCTTTTTATGATCCAGACAGACCCCCAGGGGTCCTTGGAGACAGTCTCACCGGGCTGGTCTTGGCCACTTTCTGCCCGTGTCTCACTGATGGAGTGTATATGGGTTAACATGTAGCTATCTGGGATTTTGAGAGGCTGAGCATGCAGCTGTTAGGTACAGGCACTCAGAGCTGTCCTTCCGGCTCAGCAGCAGCCTGCAGTGGGGAAGCAGCATCACTTTTGCAGAAGTGCAGTGAGCAGGGCTGGTTGTGAGCAGAGTTGATAGCTAAACAGTTTCATTAGTTGGCACCCCTTAAAATCACATTCCTGATGGGTCAGTGAATAAAAGTGCCTGCCACAAAGCCCGATGACACGGGTTAGTTACTTTGGACCCACATGGTAGGATAGAACCAATGCCTACAAGTTATCCTCTGACTGCCACATACTCATAGTGTACTGGTGTGTGCTCCCCCAATCCCCTCTTCTGATCCTCACATTAAAAAAAAAAAGTGTAAAAACGCATTTCTCAACATACGTTCAATTTTTACTAAAGAGCGACGCTGATCTGGTTTGGTGGATGTGGAGCAGGAGACTGGGAAGGTCAGCTTCTATCTGGTAGTCCTTGGGGAGTTTGCGCGGGTCCCCAGTCCATTCCACAGACTCCTCTCTCCCCCACAGAAGATAGTCTGAGACTCTGAGTTAGGCAGCACTGTGGTCTCCCCTTTCTGCTCTGAGGACCAGCAAAGGCGTTTCTTTTCTCCCCACTAGGCACTCACACTATGGGGTTCAGCGAAGCCAGGCCATAGCGCTGGGGTGGTGGTGCTGCAGCCGCAGGTTCAGGGCAAATGCTGTAGCTCTTGCTATTACAGGAACTTACCAGCTCACAGGATTCTCTAGCTGAACTTTCGCAAGAGCGACACTGCTCTTTATCCTAAACCTGAAGTTTTCTATAATTTGAAATGTTTTTGCTGCTATCTCCTGAGCCCTCTGGATCAACTCAAGCTGGCTCCGTGGGTACAAGTAGGCATGCCAGAGATTTAGCAGTTTCCTTCCCTTATGCTGATGCCTGTGTGTGTCTGCCGCGGAATCTTTGGACTATTCCCCACACCCACACGTGGAAGGAAGAAAAATCTTTTGCTTTGACCATAATGGATTCCTCTGAGTCATGTTATCAGATGGTGACACGGAAGGAAAGAGAAGTGGTTTTATGTTTTAACAGAAATCCCAGCTCTGTGGTACCTTCTAGAAGCCCTCAAAATCGAGGTAAATTTTACTCAGACATTTCTATAGAAAATCAAACCTTCTGAGATCAGAGACAATTATTTAAAATCTCTATCACCCTGTTTCCTCTTTCCCTGGAGTCTGATGATGTGGCCCAGAACCTTCTCTGTCCTGTTGAATGAAATGTCTGAGACCATCATGTGGCCAAGCTTTCAATGAAACCTAACAAAGAGCTGCAGCCAGATATGGTCAGGGTGTCACAAAAGGCTGATGGAGACACATTCTGATGAACTGCAGGACGTCAGGGATGTGAGGCAAAGAGACTGCAGAGGCTGCTGACAAGGAGAGCAGGAATTTAGGTCTCATCAATGGCTTCCATCCAATTCCCATTCAGATTATCAGTAAGATATTCTACTTTAGATTTTAAATTTTCTGAGTCAGTATTTTGTTAATTTTCAAATTAAATAGTTAGTTGATGAAATAGTGAAATTTGCAGGTAAATGAACAGAACTAGGAAAAAAATCACCCTGAGTGAGGTATTTCAGACACAGACAGCTATGGTTTGTATTCATTTATACATGGATATTAACTGTCAAACAAACAAACAAGCACTGTGTTGAATAGATATGGAAAAAGTACACAAGGAAAAGCATGTTGTTTCTTTTCTTTTCTTATGTTTTTGGTTTTTCGAGACAGGATTTCTCTGTAGCTTGGGAGCCTGTCCTGGAACTAGCTTTTATAGACCAGGTTGGCCTCGAACTCACAGAGATCTGCCTGCCTCTGTCTCGCGAGTGCTGGGATTAAAGGCGAGCACCACCACCGCCCAGTTGCATTTTTTCCTCCTTCATCACCCTCTTCCCTCCCTCTCCTCACTTGATCCTCCCATTCCATCCCCCCAATCCATCCATAACTATCTATTCTAGTTCTCTTTCCCGGGGAGATCTATCTGCCCTGTCCCAGTTCCTTACTCTATACCTAACCTCTGTGGTTCTATGGCCTGCAGCTTGTTTATTATTGAATCGACAGCTAATATACACATACAAGTGAATATATACCATAGTTGTCTTTCTGAGTCTGGGATACCTCAGGATGATTTTTTTCTAGTTTTATTCATTTACCTGCAAATTTCATGATTTTATTTTTTAACAGCTAAGTAATAGACCATGATGTAAATATATCATATTTTCTTTACTTATTCTTTCATTGAGGGATATGTAGGTTGTTTCCAATTTTTGGCTATTGTGAGCAGCAATGAACGTGGTTGAACAAGTATCTCTGTGGTAGGATGAAATGTTCTTTGAGTATTTGCTCAAGAGTGGTATGGCTGGATCTTGAGGTAGGCTGATTCCCATCTTCCTAAGGAACCGCCACACTGATTTCCATAGTGGCTGCGCAAGTTTGCACTCCCACCAGCAATGGAGGTGTGCTCCCCATACCTCACATCATCTTCAACATGAGCTGCCAACTTGTTTTATCGATCTTAGTCAATCTGACAGGTACAAGGTGAAATATGAAAGTAGTTTTGAGTTGCATTTCCCTGATAGCTAAGGATGTCAAATATTTTTTAAAGCATTTTCATTTTTTTTAGATTTATTTATTTATTATGTATACAGTATTCTCAGTATTCTGTCTGCAGGCCAGAAGAGAGCACCAGATTTTATTACAGATGGTTGTGAGCCACCATGCGGTTGCTGGGAATTGAACTCAGGACCTTTGAAAGAGCAGGCAATGCTCTCAACCACTGAGCCATCTTTCCAGCCCTGTCAAACATTTTTTTTAAATGTTCCTCAGCCATTTGAGTTTCTTCGTTGGAAATTCTCTTGTTTAAATATGTACCCCATTTTAAAATAGGTTGTTTTCTTGACATCTTTTTTTAAGCTCTTTATATATTTTGAATATTAGCCCTCAATAGTATGTGGAGTTGCTAAAAAAACCTTTCCCCATTCTGAAGGCTGCTGTTTTGTCTGAATGATGGTGTCATTTGCCATGCAGAACCTTTTCAGTTTCCTGAGGTCCCATTTGTTAATTGTTGACCTGAGTGCCTGTGCTGATGATATTCTCTTCAGAAAGTCTTTTCCTGTATTAATGAGCTCAAGGCTATTCCCCACTTACTCTTCTATTAGGTTCAGTGTATCTGATTTTGTGCTGAGGTCTTTGATCCACTTGGAGTTGAGTTTTGTACAGGGTG
>JAQHUG010000499.1:763678-803163 GCA_028555095.1 Dicrostonyx torquatus | reverse complement strand
TGTGTTTGAGCATGTGCATGTAAGTATGCACATGTGTGGGGTATCTTCCTCAGTTGCTCTTCACCTTGGATTTTGAGGCAGGGTCTCTCACTGAAGCTAGCCTATTTGGATAGACTGGCCAGCCAGCTCCCGAGACCTCCTGTCTCTACCTTCCCAGCTTTGTATTACAAGCTCATGCCACCACAGCCCACCTTTTAAAAACATAGGTGCTGGGTACCCAATTCAGGTCCCAAAGCTGTTTTCAGTCCCAGTCTTCAAATGTGAAAGCTGAATACTCCATCAGAAATCAACTGTGGGTGTGTGCAAGGCTCACATATAACAACATTTATTTCATTCCAACCTGCAGAACTCAGGAAGCACCCACATCCATCCATGACTGACCGTTGGCTCTCTGGTGACTGTTAAGGCATTTTCTAAGAGAACCAAAGTCATTTGTTTTATCAGAATTCTCCAGCACCAGGATTTCTCATAGCCCTTTTGTCTAAAGAGCTAAATCCTGTTCCCTAAGCCAAAGAGTGCATGTGCCGAGCTGGTATCTATGTATGTAGAGTTTTTCAACCTAACTGTGGTCCAGGCTCTGTATGGAAAGTCAGTGTATTTTAAACATCAGTAACTGCCCATTGCATTCTACAGCAAGCAGAAGGCACTAATGAACTATATATGTATGCACACAGAAGGCTGAGTCTGGGCGTTACTTTCCACCCCTTTAACAAAGGAGACAGAAACCATGTGGGGTATGATCCCAAACTAATCATTAGATTAACTTACAAAAAATAATGAGATGGGAAAATGGATGTTTGCTGAATAAGGATGAACTACCCAAAGTGGAAGCCAGTGGGGTGGGGGACAGGCCAGCATGACCATTATTCACTAGCTTATGACAAATGGTGCCCGTGACGGAGGCTCTACTGCAGTGAGTACCGCAGAGCACTTAAGAGGGTGGAAACCAGAGGTGTGGACACACCACAATCAGCCACACGCTCTTATACACGCAGTAAAATCAAGACAATTTTATTTACATTTTAGAAAGCAAACAGGCACAAAAAATAAACGGTTAGGGAACTTGAAGTGTTTTATTTTGCACTTTTCTTTTAAGTGTAGGTCATCAGTGACTCATCTGTATAAATACTTTTTCCTGGTTACAGTAGTGAACCTCCCATCCAGAAACGTTAAAACTTCAAGTATTTAAAATGCACGCAAATCCCCCAAGTTTGACCTAGCGTACATGCTCACAGTGATCAGCTTATTGTCTAGACACTCCCCCCGAGGTGAATTTGTTTCAAAGGAAAGTCCAAGATCTCAGCTAATGAAACATCTTCCTGGTCAGTAGTCATTTTAACAGTGCTATGGTTTTTAATGAAAGATAAAATGTGTGTGTGTGTATGAGAGGGTGCAATTATTATTATTTTTCTTTATCATTCAGGCTAAGCACAAAATGTCATCAAAGAATAAATAATACCTACGGCATACCTGCCACACTGTCGTCATTTTCCTCTTCTGCTGAAGGGCTCTCCAGCATCTCCACCTGCCTCTACCAGTGATGTCTGTGGCCCTGTCCCATAGAACCACCCTCTAGAGGGCAGCTGCTCTTTGTTGGTTTGTCGTGCAGCCTGCAGTTGGAAGCCCGGACTTCATATGCGATTCCAGAAACTCAAGTGACACTAGATAGAGTCCCTCTAAATCTTTTTTTAGTACAGTTTGGCAAATATCCCAAATGAAATTCAACTCTGAGTTAAAAGTATCCCACAGAGATAGAGCTAAGTGTCTCTGTGCCTCTGGGCTGTTTGGAGAGCTTAGGAATGGAAACTCAATTGTCTCCCGCTGAAGGACTGCAAACACCTGTTGCCTTATTGCTACAGAATAGTAACTGCCAATGGAGGAGTCCAGAAGCAACCGCTGCTGGGAGCATCTTGAAAAGCCAACAACCCCACCCCCTCTCAATCTCAGACACGCTGGTGTGATCCCCACTATACCCCACAGCGACAAGAACAGCAAGCATTAAATCAGACACCTGACTGGGTTTGTTCAGAGTTTCTGGGGATGCCAGCGCTGTCAGGCTTTCTCTCTACCTGTTGATTTGAAAGGCATTTTGGTTTTTGGTTTCTAAAGGGGAAAGGGAAGACCTATCAAGCTGTCTGGGGAAACTATGGCTAGATGGCCAAGTCACCAGGTCTGGCCCGCCCACTGCTGGCCTTGCTGGACCTTCCTGGATCCAGGAGGACCAAGGGTGGGGAGTGCATCTCCACTGTGGTGGCCAAGGCCTGCTCTCCCTCCTCTGGTGTCACCACCAAGGCACTCTCTTCCAGGCTGCTGCCACTGCTGTCCGTGAGCACCTTACGACCCTCAGGGCTGGATGCTACCGAAGAAGCCTTGCTAGCTGAAGTCTGCTGCTCCGCCACTCTGTTGGCCCAGTTCTGCTCTGTGATTAGATGGAGGCCATTGCAGTGCTTGGCAGAGTGGCCTCTGCCTTGTGCATCGTTCAGGGTTACCACTGTGAAGTCTGCTGCTGCTGGTGGGGCCTCAGGAAACCCCGTGGCCCTGGCCTGTACCGGGGGACAGGCAGGGTGTGTGTAGAAAGGTGGAAGCCCAATGGAAGCGCTGGGAGGGCCAGAGCTGGAGGTGTGAGGTAGGGGGTCCAAGGGCTTGTGTCTGGCTTCTGAGGCATCTGGGCTGAAGTGGTTGGTAACCCCCTGCTTGAGCTTCTTCCAGCCCAGGTGGTAAATCTCCAGCATGTTGAGCACCAGTGACGCACAGGCCACAGCCAGCATGAAGATGACGAAGATGGTCTTCTCTGTGGGCCTAGAGATGAAGCAGTCTACCGTGTTGGGGCAGGGCCAGCGGTCACAGCGGTAAAGCGGTTGCAGCTGGAAGCCATACAGAAAGTACTGGCCCGCGATGAAGCCCACTTCGAAGAGCGTCTTGAAGATGATGTTGAAGACATAGGTCCGCAGCAGCGCGCCAGCAATGTGCACCTTGCCACGGTCATCTCGCAGTGGCGGGTCCCGCGGACTCACTGTATGCATTGGCTCGCGGCCACAGCCGTGCTGAGGGTTGTCTTTCTTCAGCATCTCTTCCTCCCGCTCTCTCTTCTTCTCCTCCATGCGCACGATGTGCAGCACGTGGCCCAGGTAGATGAGGGTGGGCGTGGACACGAAGATGATCTGCAGCGCCCAGAAGCGGATGTGCGAGATGGGGAAAGCGCGGTCGTAGCAAACGTTCTCGCAACCCGGTTGTTGCGTGTTGCAAGTGAAGTCCGACTGCTCGTCGCCCCACACCTCCTCGGCTGCCGCCCCCAGCACCAGGATGCGGAAGATGAACAGCACAGTCAGCCACACCTTGCCGATGACTGTGGAGTGCTCCTGCGCATTCTCCAGCAGCCGCCCCAAGAAGCTCCAGTCGCCCATCGCTCCCGACAGTTAACCTGCAAGGGGAACATGGCTGTTACTATCGGGGGAGAGCAGGGTAGCACTGCAGCATGGGGCAGTGTGCTGTCAGCCCTTGGGAGCTTCGGGTCCTACCAACCTCAGATCTGAAGCAAATGGAGGCCTAGGGTGGGGTCACGTGCCTGTAATCCCGGAACCAGGGAGCCTGAGCTACACAGCAAAACTTGTATTATTGTTGTTGTTGTTATTATTACTATTGCTCAGTGGTAACAAACCGTGCTAATAACCTGAGCTAGATCCTGGGAATTCACTTAGAAGAACCTACTCCTGAAAGTTGTCTTCTTACCCTTACACACTGGCCACGACACATGTGCACCTGTACTCATACACATCATACACATATAAACACAATAATAGTAATAAATAATGAAGTTTAAAAGTATTCGGTGGTTGCAGTTGTTCTGTATTTGCATTTTGTTGTCATTATCCCCTAAACAATACAGTATGACAACAATTTCCACAGCCTTTACATTGTATTAGGTATCTTAAATAATCCAAAGATGACTCACAGTGTGTAGAGGGATGCGATAGGTTCTATGAAAATATTTTGCCATTTTATAGAAGGGACCTGAACATCAGTGAATGTGGGACTCTGTGGGGGTCCTGGAGCCGATCCCCACAGACACTGAGCGCCAATCACTCAGCAGCCCTCACAGTAGCCAACTGCTGGCCTAAGTGACTTAACCATCCTCCTGACCCCTACTGTAGGGGTGAGGAAGCTGGCACGGAAGGAAAGAGAAATGAGTCCTCTTCTCTCCAGAATGCCTCTGCATAGAGCTGGGGGAGAGGGGGGCGTGGCTCAGCTCCTGACCTCTGTCTTTCTGTGCCCATGGCGTTAGAGAACATTTGCCAAACTGCGGCAGGTCCAGGGCAACCATCCAAACTCTTGCCTTGTTAGTCTACCAGCTCACCAACTGTTCACTTTCTCTTTCTCCATCGACATTCTTAATAATGCTGAATCTTAAAAGAGAAGACTTTCTCCTACTATTTTAAAATTATAATATTTTAATTATTATAAAAGCATTCATACCAGAAATAAATGGTAGCTTTAAGAAAAGATACAGCGACACTACTTATGAGGCAAGGGAAGAGCTGAAGGCTCAGAGTCACCTGGTCTACCTAACCAGTCCCAGCCAGCTAGGGCTCCACACTAACACCTGTCTCAAAATAAACAAACAAAATATTGATAACATTCTACTCAATGACATTGTTGGCCAAAAGTTCTGACTAGACATTATTTGTTCAAAAGAAAATCAAGAGGCTTAGAGAGGGATGGGGTGTGTTGGCAAACACCTTAATTTTAGTATTTGATAGATGTAGGGAAGAGGGTCAGAAGTTCCAGATCACCCTTGGCTACATAGCTTGAGATATGTGGGGCCTTATTTAATAACATAAGATAAATATAACAAGCACAGGAAAAGATACGTCCTCAGGAAAGGTGACTGGCTCCCAGTTTCTTCACAGGTGATAAAACCATTGGATGCTCAGCCATGTGGCCTTTGCATAGAACCTAGAACACATTTCTGCATGCTTCAAATCATCTCTGGCTAAGTTATCACACTGGATACTGGATAAGGCTAAGGAGATAGCAGCTGGATGGGTAATCTTCACTGTCAACTGGTCTAGATGTTGAATCACCTAGGAGATGGGTGAGACCCACTTCTGGGTACGTCTGAGGGT
This sequence comes from Dicrostonyx torquatus, assembly GCA_028555095.1. Classification (NCBI taxonomy): domain Eukaryota; kingdom Metazoa; phylum Chordata; class Mammalia; order Rodentia; family Cricetidae; genus Dicrostonyx; species Dicrostonyx torquatus. Next base: position 798,040 of record JAQHUG010000499.1, on the reverse strand, counting down.
ATTTCCAGAGGAGACGAACAGAGTGGGCAAGACCCATCCCTGTATGTGAACAACAACATCCAAATGAGTTTGGTGAAAAAAGTAAAAGAAGGCAGTGGAACCCGGGTTTTAGTAAGAGCTGCTTTGCTCTTTGAGGCCCTCCCTACCACGATGGACTGGACCTTCTGAAACCATGAGCTAAACAAGTAAGTTGTCTTCCTGTTTCTTGTCACAGTGATGAGAAATATGATTGACACAGCTACACAGCATGGTTTAACAGAAAAAAAACAACAAGGTTAAAAAAAAAAGTCTCTTATTGTGTCAGTCGGCTGGGAGTCGGGGCTGACTGCTAGTGTTGAACCTTCAAGGCTACCATGAAGAAAAAAATAACTAAGAAAGGATCAATTTTCTCACCATTTCATAATTAACAGACCACCTAAAATCACCTCATTTATCATGGATGAAATCTCTGTGGTCCCCATAGAAGCCCAGACTGGATACTTGGGCAACACTGGATGGGACAGCCATAGGCAGAGCTCACTGGGACCAGGCTCAATGAAGTGCTCAAGAAGTACCCAGAGTTGGCTGTCCATGGATTCCTCATTAGGACCATGGCTCCAGGCCAACAGAGTAAGACCTGCAGCAGCTAATCACTCAATAGCATCTGTGGGCACATGGTATGTGCCCAGGGATGTGCTGTGTTAGGGAATCATACACACAGCTGCAGTGTGGGTACTACAGGACTAGCTAAACACAAGCGGGAGAGGCCCAAGGGCTTTGGATTTCAGGTAGGGTGTGGAAGGCCCAGATAGGGCTCATGAAGGCATCTGGTGGTGCTCTGTCTGTGGGCATCAATCCTGCAGGGCACACCCTCAGCACGGTCTGTGGGCAGGAGCCTGGCCCCTGAAGGGCTACCACGATGGTTAATCTTGTCCACTCGAGGAGTTTCAGAAGCACCATGGAGATAAAGCTCTAGGCATGTTTGTGAGGGAGTTTCCAGACTAGGTTAACTGGGCTGAGAAGATCCACTCTAAATGTAGGCAGCTCCACTGTGTGGGCTGGTTTCCTGGGCTGGATGAAAAGGACGAAGGGAGCCGTAGTAGCTACCAGGACTTTGTTGCCGTGATGATTTTAGGTGCTCTGTTAATCATACCCTTGAATTAGGAGCCCAAATAAAACATTCTGCCCTTGAGTTACTTCTGCCAGTCATTTGTTGTAGCAATGAGAAAAGCAAGCAGAAGTGGTCTTATGTGCGTACACCAGGATGAGGGAGGAAGACGTGGGCCCTCTGTGAGAGGCACAGGGGACAGGAATAGAACAGTGTTTCCTGTGTTGCTGCTGCTCATAGGACCAGACACTGTGAGCTTCAGTGAAAAGACAGCTCCCATGTTCTTATGTCTCTCTGCAGTGAGGAAAGCCATCGAGGTTGAAAGAGCCTGGAAAATGCTTCACCTGGATTTTTTTTTTTCCACCTGGAATTTTAATTTTTTTTTTTTGAGACATGGTTTCTTTGTAGCTTTGGGGCCTGTCCTGGAACTCGCTTTGTAGACCAGGCTGGCTTCGAACTCACAGAGATCTGTCTGCCTCTGCCTCCCAAGAGCTGGGATTAAAGGTGTGTGTGCACCACCACCGCCTGGCTTACACCTGGAATTTTAAGATGTGAAGTGATGCTTGGTCACTGCGGTGCCTGCCTCACAAGCACGAAGAACTGAATTCAGATCCACAGATCCTGTGTAAAAAGGGCAGGCTTGGCTGTTTAACACCTAAACTCTAGTGCTGGGAGGGGATGGGGCCAGAGACTCCTAAGAGTTAACTCCAAGCATGCTTCCAGTCCTGGCTTACTGGGTTAAGATTGAGGATGAAATCTTATTCTTTATAAATTCCACACTCCCCTTGGCCCTGTTGTGGCATGTATTTTCTCTGCATGCTCTTAGAAGATAGAGCATTATACTGCAAAGACTTAATTGCTGTATATGAAGCAGCCATTTTCCTTCCTGATAGATGTCAGGGTACCAATCTAAGTCCCTCTTTCTTCTCTTCCAGTCAGCCCTAAATCTACTCATCCCTCAGAGCTGTCCCTAGAAAGGGGGGCACAGCCAGTTATCCAAGGCACCTTGTCACGGTTTCAATACGGTTCATGTGTTAGAGATGTGGTGGTACTGGGGAACTGTGGGACCTTAAAGGGGTGGAGCCTAATTCAAGTCCTTAGGTCACTGGGGGCCTAAGTGATGAGTGTGGGGCCAGGCTGCACACACACACACACATACACACACATACGCGCACACACACACACACACACACACACACACACACACACACACGCTCCCACATCCTTGTTCTCCACTATGACTAACAGGGCAGGGTCCCATAGAGCTGAACTCATACCAATGCTTGTCACTGAGCCTCTAACACTGCCAGCTACAGAACCTCTTCATAAGCACTTTGTGTCAGACCTTTGTCACAAGGAGGAAACGTTCACAATTCTGACTTGTCTCAACCCTTCTGCTACCCTCCCTGGGGTCGCTGAGACTGTGACACACAAGTAAGCATGCAGGCAGCACTGCATAGACAAAGCCATGGAAGATGCGGTGGGGTTCTTTACTGGGCCCTAGCCACAGTCTAAGGCACACTAAATTCCCATAACCCCTGCAACCCAGACTGGCCTCTATGTGTGGTTTCTCCAGGGCCCAGCCTGGGGACCTCCTACACAGGCCCACACTGTTCTTTACTGTTCTAGGGTACCACGACTTCCAGTCTCAGGACCACTAGACTACGAGAGACTCTGTCCCCTGTAGTCCCACTCCTGAGGCTGCAGCAGCACATCTACGGTAGAACTGGGGAAAGCACTTCTAGAGACAGCTAAGGAGAGGCCGGTGCACGTGTTTAATGCTTCTTTCAGAGATCATATCCCAGAAGCACCTTCTGCTTGCTAACAAACACTGACAAGATACACTGGAACCATAGGCCTGGGGTCTCCTCACACAAGGCTGATGGCACAGAGGAAAGGAAGGGACTTTTCTGCTTGGAATAGACTGGATACTGCTGTTGGCATTTCCCTGCAGGCTAGGGAGGCCAAATGGGCCCATGTATATGAGCTGACCTCATAATAAGGAACTGCTCCACCCCAGATGCCCAGCATATGCACCTGTTGAGGAACATGAATAGCCCAGTAACTATCCTCCACTGGGAAACCAGAGTGTGGTGGGGGAGCTGGCTGCATTGCCTGTCACTCTGTGCTGGCCGAGTCCTCTCCAGAAGAGCCATCGGCTCCATTGTGCAACCGCTAAGAAGAGTGATATGCCATGAGTGTCCTGCCTATGTGCTGGCAGTGGCCATAGCTCACCAAGTCGTAGAGGGAGGCCAGTCCTCAAGCACTCTGTGTGTAGTGGTGACTACTGATGGGAAGGAATTCAGTAGTGTGTGAGCGACACTATGGCTGCAAGTGAAGTCCTCAGAGATCCTCAGGATGAATGCTGTATGATGTGGCATGTCCTTCTGTGTATATGTGTATGTGTTGCTTTTATAGGTTGATGAATAAAACTGTTTCAGCCAATGGCTTAGCAGAGTACTCAGGATGGAGATCCTAACACACACACAAACACACACACACAGTAGGCAGAGTCAAGGAGATGCCAGCAAGCTCCCAAGGAAACAAGATATGTAGAAAATGAGGTAACGCCACAGTGGTAATACATAAATAGAAATGGGTTAAGATGTAAGAGCTAGCTAGAAATATGCCTGAGCCATTGTCCAAACAGTGTTGTAATTAATACAGTTTCTGTGTAATTATTTGGGTCTGGGTGGCCGGGAAATGAAAGTTCAGTCTTCCGTTTACATAATGGCACCCAAAGTGAGGTGACTTTAAACCCTCAAGATTAAGAGTCTCATGCTCTACCAACTGAACTATATATGGAATATTTTCTCTGAATTTGTAAAATGCAAATAGACTAGACATTATTGATGTATTTATTGCCTGTATATAGCACTGGAACTAGCTCTTGTAGACCAGGCTGGTCTCGAACTCACGAAGATCTGCCTGCCTCTGCCTCTCGAGTGCTGGAATTAAAGGTGTGCGCCACCACCGCCCGGCAGTTTTTCTTATATTATTAGTTACAGCCTTCTTTTTTATTATAGACAAAAATGGAAAATGTAATGGCATTTCATTTGCATATTTATAAATAAAGCTTGCCTGAGTACTAGAGAAGTAAAACAGTCACACTGGCCAGTTTACAGACCAGGCAGCAATAACACACACCTTTAATCCCAGTAGCCACACTAGATTGCCATAGAAACTGGGTGGTAGTGGTGCATGCCTTTAATCCCAGAACTAGAGAGGATTATAAAATAGGAGGAGACAGCTCTCAGACACAGTCTCATTCTGAGATTCCTGGAGGCAGGATCACCATTTCAGACTGAGGTAGAAGTAAGATCCAGTGGCTGGCTGCTTTGTTTTTCTGACTCTTAGGTTGAACCCCAATTTCTGTCTCTGAGCTTTTATTGTTTGTGCTTCAGCTATATGGTGCTGATGAGAGGCTACTAGATGGCAGATAAATAAATGGAAGGAGCTGGTGGTTGCTACAGCTGACACAGTGATCTGGTCAACCCAGCATCTACTCTCATGTCTCTGGCCTGCCTATGACAGGGCCTGGAAGGGACAGCCTTGTTCTCTGCCCTCCCAGTCAGCCAGAGGGGACTAAAATCTGCATGAGAAGATGAAGAATTCTGGGAACTTCTTAGAAAGTACTCAGTAGATTGAGGCCAGTCTGGGCTCTACAGTGAGACTTGGTCTCACAAAACAAAGAAGATCTGGGGTGAAAGCTCTGGCTCAGCTGGTAAAGGGCTTGCCTTGCAAACACAAGGACCTGAGCTCAATCCCCAGAACCCATGGAAATGGTAGGTGTAATAGCACCCATGCTTATAATCCCAGCCATAGGGAGGCAGACAGGAGGATGCCTGGGGTTCACTGGCCAGCCAGCTAGTCAAGCCTACCTGGTGAGTAGCAAGCTAATGAGAAACCCTACATCAACAGAAGTAGATAGCATTCCTAAGAATGACACCAAAGTTATCCTTCCACATGCCACAGATCATCTTGGGCCACATTCACACACCACCATGTGCAACCATATGTACATGAGAAAGCTCAACTATATACATATGAACATGCACACATGTGTACACACACTCACACATGTATAAAAACAAAAATACAAACCAACCTGGGCAGAGTGGCTCTTTCCTGTAATTCTAGCACTTGAGAGACTGGTATAGGAGGATTGCCATGAGTTTGAGGTCAGCCTGAGTTACACTGTAAGGTCCAGGCTAGCCAGGACCAGAGTGAGACCCTGTCTTAAGACATCAAGATACACAAACAAGCAAACAACCTGTGGTCATGTCTCTCGTTTCCTCAAGTTCTAGTTTTAAAACAAACCAGCTGTACCCAACCGTATCTGTGATAAGCAGACAAAAGACAGACCATGTTCTCTGCACCGCTGCTGTGGGGAGCTAGGTCACAGGGGCTCACTACCAGTCCTGAGAGGGGTGGGTGATGAACAAGGTCAAGACGGGTCCTGGGGTTCCTGTGCCAGTCTTCCAGGGGACAGTACTCGGGGAGAGCAATTTCCCAGTTCCTCCAATCCCCTATACCTCCTGCTGGTGCACTTCTTGGTGAGGGTTTGCTTTTGTTTGGCAAAATGCATGTGTGATGGGAAATTGAACCAGAGGGCTGACCATCTGTTTGGAAGACTAATTATCTGGATCCAGGTTAGAGCCAAGCAGATGCCTCTCGAGCAGAAGTGGCCTCCATCTCCTTCACCATCTCCTTCAGGTGGCTCCAGATGGCACAAAGGGGTTCTGGAAACATCTTATTCATATCATTTAAAAGTAATTATTTTTATATTATGAGCATTGGTGTTTTCCCTGTTTTGTCTGCATGAGGGTGTCAGGTCCTCCAGAACTGGAGTTACAGATGGTTATGAGCTACCAACGGGGTGCTGGGAATTGAACCTGGGTCCTCTGGAAGAGCAGTCAGGACTCTTAACTGCTGAGCCAATTTTCCAGCTCCACTCATACCATTGTTTAGCTCTACCCATAACATCTAACAGGGATGGGTGGGGCATGCTGATTGACCAGACAGCTGGGGCCACAGGGTGGCCTGCAGCAGGATGAGGTCCATTGGGAAAAAGGGATCCTGCTGGGAAGAGGATGGTAAGTGTTTATGGGGCTTGCCCTGTCCCCAAGTTGTGTTGGGAGCTGGTAGGACTGCATGAGGGAATTTGCGGGATAGTCTTCAGATAAACTCAGGCAGGCCCTTGGAGGGAACTGTGGCACTCCAGCCTTTCTGGTTCCTTTGTGTGGATAATCTTCCTCTCTGTAGCTCTGCTGACATCTGCATCACACACTGATCAAGACCCACACCGTGAGTGGTGTGCCTCAGAGATTGTGGACTGTGGCAGAGTGATATCAAAGGCAGTCCAAGTTTATTCTCTTCACAATGGGAACTGCTTAACTCTGGGAGGCGCTCAGAGTTTAAAGACAGGAAACTATACTCAGTGTTGTCACAGCACTTTAAACAGCCACGTGCTGCATAGCAACCTTGTGGCGACTGACAGACGCCAAAGCGACAGGGGCCTATAGGAGTGTATCACCTGGTGATGGCAGGTGTCAGCATGGGCTCCTGAACAGGTGGGACACAGGTGGAACTGGTCTAAAATGTGGCCAGTCTACATATTGCCTGGATGTGGCATTTATCTCTATGAATGGCACCTGATATACTCAGTAAATCTTAACTGAAAAAAACTGAAGGCTAGGCATGATGGCACATGCCTGAAATTCCAGTACCTGAGAGTGGAGGCAGGAAGATCAGGAGTTGAGTGCCAACCTGGGCTACTTAGTGAGTCTGAGGCTAGCCTGAGGAAGCTGAATTGTTTACTATACTGCTATTAGGTGCTGCAAACAACAGGAATCCTTATCCTTACACCACTGAGCACCAAACATGCCTTAGGTTTCTAAGTATTCTTGCTGCTTTCCTGTCGCTTGTCCGCTCTGTTTCTCTTAGACAGTTATGTAGTTTTCATTGAGGCCTAGGATGTGTTGGTTTCCCTGTCAGATCAAACAGTGGCTGTTTACTAAAGCAGGGACAGCCTGTTCACTCGTGAACCCAGATTTGTCAGATATGGTCACAGTTTAAGACATTTATTTTTTTAATGTGTAGCCCAGGCTGGCCTTGAACTTGTGATTCTCCTGCCTCTGCCTCCTTCAGCAAATCCTATCACTGTGTGCCACCACAACCGGCTAAGACATCTTTTAAAATCTGTCTATGTGAGGTGAGGTGGCACACACCTGCATGGCCTGTACTAGCATCCAGGACACTGGGAAGGGGATCTGGAGTTCAAAAACAATGTAGAGAAGGATGAAAAAAAAAAAGAAACAGAAAGAAAAACAAGAGAAAAAAGGAAAGAGAATAAGAAAGATATATTTTTAAACTTTTATTTTACGAATATGAGTGTTTTGTTTGTGTCCTGGCTAGTTTTATGGTGGCTTGACCATAAATGCCTCTGTAAGATTAGGTTGTAGGCAAGACTAGGGGCATTTCCTTAATTAGTGATTGATGGGGGAGGATCCAGCCCATTGTGGGTGGTGCCGTCCCTAGGCTGGTCCTCCTGAGTTCTATAATAAAGCAGGCTGAGCAAGCCATGGGGAAACAAGCCAGTAAGCAGCACTCCTCAGTGGTCTCTGCGTCATCTCCTGCCTCCAGGTTCCTGCCTTGTGTGAGGTGCCGTCCTAACTCTTTCCTTACCAAGTTGCTTTCGGTCATGGCGTTTCATCACAGCAACAGAAACTCTAACTCCTGGGCTTGGAGTATTGCCTCTGGATAGAAGAAAGCCGAGCCACGGAGGCGGAATGACGGCACCAGATCTGAGGACAGAAAGCAGGAACTCTCACAGCTGTTTGTATAGGAGAGCTAGACTGTGGGCCCACTTTGCTCACTGCAGACTTTAGCGCAGAATGGGGTACAAAGGAGGAGTACCCCAAAGAACTGAAGGAGACACTGGGCTGTTCTGAGAGAAGTGGTGTTCAAGAAAGGGCGGGCCCCAGGCAGCTGGCAAGGACTCAGTGTGGCAACCAGAGGGGGCCAAAAGGGCTAGGCTGCAGAGAGGGCTTCCACAAAAGGAAAAGACAGACAGAAAAGGGACCGAAAGGGACCATCCTTTGAGGATGTGTGTCTGAGTCAAACCAGGAAATGCACTGAGGATGAACCTCAAAGCCCGGCCTCTGAAGAGAAAAGTAGTTTGGGCTGGGATGCTGAAGAGAGCCTGGAAGGCTTTGGCTCTGTGGTGCTCTGGATTAAAAGTCATGGCTGAGAGGCATGAGGCCATAAATAAGAGAAGCTGAGTGAGTCGGGCGGAGAGGGGGTTCTAACATGGACTAGAGATGAAGCCCAGAAAGGCTGGGTACTGAGGACACCAGTGTCTTGTAGAATAGATGAGGGCCTCCAGAGAAGTCACTGTATTTGGATTTTAGGTTCTTGGACTCTGTGTTCTGAGAAATTGTTTCTAATTCCCTTGTACTTTGGTTCTTGTCAGCATTCCGTCAGTCTTGTAGAAAAGTTACTTCACCAACTTCTTCCCTCTTTTTCTTCTCACCCTCTCTCTTTTCTGTTTCTTTTCTTCTTTTTTTAAAGGCCTTACTTTGTCAGAGCGGTGCCCCGCTCCTTGCTGCATTGGGTGAGCTAGCCGGAGTAGTGCTGGCTACCTTGCCCAGGTGGTGACGATGAGGGAAAGCTGCCAGGCTGACCAACCCAGCTACCACCCAGGCCCAGAACCAGGATATGAGATAGCCCACCCCAGCAGCCACGTCATCTGTGAACTGCTGGAGCATGTGAAGGGGCTGGACCTGCAGATCCAAAGCTGCAGGATCTCCATGACACAGGGCAACAACAGGCTATCCAAGAGGAGTCCCAGTGAGAGTCTAGTATTGACAACGTAGCAGAAGCCAGGGGCCTCGCAGCAGACCAATGGCTCATCGCAATGAACACTTACAAGTGAAGACGGATGGACTAAAATAAAGGATAAACTGCATGACTCACTGAGCCATACCACAGCTTCCATGATGAGATTTATTTGTTTGTTTGGTTTGCTTTTGGTTTTACTATAAAATTTTGTTTTGGAAGGGTTGCAAAGACAGAGGGCAGAACTGAGGGGACAAATTGCTGAGTGGGACTGAGATGTATGATGTGAAATCCACAAAGGGTGGCTAAAAAGTTAAAAAAAGAAAAAAGCCTTGCCCTGTAGCTCAGACTGACCTCAAACTCATAATTTTCCTACCTCAGCCTCCTGAATAGAAGCTTAAAAGTGGTTAGGCATCTCCTGCAGTGTCTAAAGTCAAAACAGGGCTAGCAGGTGGCACAGGAACCTGGGAGGGACTTGAGGGTGAAGGGACACCAAGGAACACCACTCCTGATGCAGAAGCCAGCAACGTGCTGAGGGTCAGCAGGGGGCTTTGATGAGCGGTGTGTCAAAGTTTTTCAGAGTGCTAAACATGGATGAAGCAAAGATCCTTTGATCTCATCAGGAGGAGGCTACCCTTAGTTCTCAAATGACCAGTCTCTCAGGAAGGTAGGAACAGAGTCTAATCAAGGGGTTAAAAGGCGGTAGGCGGGGATAAATGGGACATGGGAGAAAGAGTACTTGCTTAATAAACACATAATTAAAGGGGGAGTCAGCTCAGTCACAGACAGGGTCTGGGCCCACTAGAGGTGTTTCCAAACCATGGAAGCCAGGGACGTAGGGCGTCAGAGGGTAAAGTCAATAGGAACAAGGAGGATGAGGACAACAGGAGTCTTCTCCCTCAACAGCAGAGGAGACAGCAAGTGTGAGAGGAAGCCTTCCCTGAAGTGTTGAAAAGACTCCTGTCAGTGAGGTCAAAGGGGGTCTCAGGGCAGGCCTTGGTAGAAGATGAGGCTGCAGAGAAGGCACAGGGAGGAAGCGAGGTTCCACCTCCTTCTCATAGCCAGAGGCTGCGGCCATAGCAACCTGCAGCTTAACCTGTCCCTGTAACACAAGTCAAATGGCCAGAAACAGAAGGTGGGCACAGGGGTCCGTGTAACAGAGGGCAAGACATATAAGACAAGGACATGGTTGTAGAAACCAGAGGGCCTCAGCTGCAAGGCAGAACACTCCAGGAGTGGCAGGGGGTATACCGCCAGGTATGAAGGAGGGGGCACAGCAAGCCAGTAGGAGCCAGGCTGCAGCAGGAAGGTACTTGGTTCTCATTAGTGGGAACACAAACACCTTTGAGGGGTTGAACAGAGTGACACAATTTGTCCAGAATACCTCTGGAACCCCCTTTCTCTGTGTGTCCTGAATGCCCTAGAGGGGAGCACAGAACATTTGAAGGCCTCCAATGAGGGCCCCTGATGCCATCTATAGAGGCCACTCCCTACAGAACAGGTGGTGGGATTGCTGAGCCCACCTTACCGTAATGTTGATGAGACATGCTGAGGACAGGAGAGGACCTGACAGGGGCCGGGAGGAGAATGGGGCTCATGACTCCAGCTATAGGAACCAGTGTGTTCTTTCCCAAGGTAGGCCATCGGCAGAGGGACAAGTAGGGGAGACCATGACAATCGTGGGTTCTCTTTGGGACACATGAAGCTTGAAAGGCCTGAGGTGGGCAAGTGTCCAAGCTCGAGGTCCCATCTGGGAGTTGTCACCAAGCAGAAGGTATTTAAAACCCTGGACCTGGGTGTGGTGGTACCCTCAGGTCACCCCAGCACCTTAGAGACTAATGGAGATGAAAAGTTCTAGACCGCCCTGGAATACATGGGGAGAGCCCATCTAAAACCAAAATAAGTAAATGAAAATTTCAGAGTACATAGAGATCATGCAGGGCAGAAGAAGGAAGTGGCCAGCTGGCATCTGAGCCTGGAGCACAGTGATGTCTTCAGGAGGACAGCAGGGAACCTGCAAGGCAGCTGACTGTAAGTCTTAAAATCTTTAAAAAGATTTATCTATCATTTTATGTGTCTGAGTGTTTTGTATGCATGCACGTACATCAAGTGTGTGACTGGTGCCCTTCAAGGTCAGAAGAGGGGGTCAGATCCCCTGGGACTGGAGTTACAGATGGTTGTGAGCCGCCATGTGAGTGCTGGGAATTGAACCCGGGTCCTTTGCAAGAGCAACAGTGTACTTCTTAACCACTGAGCCTTAGGAAATGCAAAATTTACTAAAACTCCAGAGTGGTATCAGAGCCAAAAGATTGAATGTGTAGCATTCTTTATTACAGTAATATCTTAACTGGTTCTGTTAGCAGAGGTAATATAATCTGGGGCGGGGTTATGAAAATCAATTTTGTATAAAGTGTATGTGATGGCCAGGAATACCACTGAGTGAATTTTTAAGGGTCCTATAAGACACAGAGTTCTATGCTCAATTAGTAATGTCTGCCTGGGCTTGAAAGATGGAGGGGTTGCTGGGCGGTGGTGGCACACGCCTTTAATCCCAGCACTCGGGAGGCACAGGCAGGCGGATCTCTGTGAGTTCGAGACCAGCCTGGTCTCCAAGGGTTAGTTCCAGGACAGGCTCCAAAGCTACAGAGAGACCCTGTCTCGAAAAACCAAAAAAGAAAAAAAAAAAGAAAGAAAGAAAGAAAGAAAGAAAGAAAGAAAGAAAGAAAGAAAAAAGATGGAGGGGTGGCTCAGGAAATAGTTTTTGCTCCTCCTGATTTGGGACATACTCCAAAGGGACCTGGTGGGCTGAACTTGCCATAGATGTGATCCAGTGGTCAACAGGCTGATCGAGTGAACTCTTCAGCCATGAAAAATGGAAAGACTTTACCACTAACTTCTTGTATCCCTTATCCACCCATTTCAAACTTTCATTCTTGAGTGGCCTTCCAGACTCTGAGATAAGAAAGAGTTTATAAACTGTGTCTATAACAGACAGACATCTTCCTCATGATTTCTCAAATAACATATTATAGTGACTATTTACGTCATATTGATATGGGTTGGGTACTAGAAGTCATCCAGACAGTTGAGGGACATGGGAAGATGCGTGTATAGGCAACATGGTATATCTCACAGATTGAACTTGAGCGTCACGGACTTCAGTGAGGACGCATGGGTCCTGGAACCCATCCTTAGTGGATACCCAGGGATGACTCCACCTGATATGCGGCACATGACTCTCAGCCTTGTTCTCCAAATTTGTCCTAACTATCTTTGGCCTTTTATTTCTTCAGTATAAAATCTGAACACAGCAATTCCAAAAAATCCTAACTATGGTTTCAAAAGGAAACACATTAATTTGAACTGAATTCAGTTCCGTGCCACGTCCTTCCTCCACGGTAAGCACAGCCGTTCTCTGCCAACACAGACGTTCTCTGATAACCACCCTTGTGCTTCAGATCTTTGCTCAGAAGGGCTTGCACTTATTTCATTGTTGGGTTTATTTCTGGATGCTTGAGAAGTGTTCTACATTTGGGGGAGGGTCCTGATTGCGTATCATTAGAACCTGGGGACATATACTGTTGGTGTGTTTTGAGCAGTGCTGCAGATACAGCCCAGGCTGTGTGCCTGGCAAGCACTTTTACACCCAGCCTGGCTGTTCTCATTCCATACTAATCTTGTATCCAAAGGTCTGTTAGGAATTCCTGAACAGAGCTAGCTGGAGATCACTTTGGGTTTGCCATGAGGCCACCACTCTACTGTTAAAAACAGATGGCTCTTCCTCATTCTCCCTGCTGTTAGATACCATGTTCACCTCTTAGCTCAGATTCACCTCGGACTTGTGATTCTCCTGCTTTGATCTTTTCCCCCTTCATTAATCTATCTATCTATCTTTATATTTATGAATGTTTTAACCTCATGTATGTCTGTGGACTACATACATGAATGTCTAGTGCCCAGGGAGGCCAGAAAAGAGTGTTGGCTCTCCAGGACTGGAGTTACAAGGTAGTTGTAAGCTGTCATATGGGTGCTGAGAATTGAACCTGGGTCTCTGGGAAGAGCAGCCAGTGCTCTGAACTGCTGAGTCATCTCTCCAACCCTGTGCTTCTGAGTACTGGAACCACAGCTGTGAAACCACAATATCCAGCTCCCTGTAACTTCTTTTTTGTTGTTGTTATCAAGTAGACAAGGTAACACAGTGACATCTACTCTTGTTTCTGACTTCAAAACAAATGCTTCTAATGTATTTAGCGTTAATTTTTTAAAATAATTTTTTGAGACATGGTCTCATGTAGTTCAGGCTGATCTCAAACTCACGTAGTTGAGGCTAGCTCTGAACTTCTGATCCTGCATTTATATTCTAAGTGCTGGGAGCACAGGTGTGAGCTAGCACAGCTGGCACACAACTGTCTTTAATTTCACGATGTATTCATTTTTAACAGGCCGAAGAAGCTTCTAGTCTTGGCTGGCCACAGACTCTAGCCTGCCTTTGTTTTCTACACCATCACTGAGTACTGTCCTTAATTCAGCATTTTCTTTCTGAATATATTTGGGTGTTAGCTGGTGATCACTGTGAAGGTGTCTTCACATGACTTACATTTAATATTCAAGAACACTCTATATTCTATGATTTTATTTTAGATTTATTTGTTTATATTTCAGATGGATCAATGTTTGCTCCATCATTATATTTTGGCATATAAGTTAGCAAACCCAAGAGGCTAAATTCTCTGAATTATTTCATGCAAGAAAGTCTCCTACAGGACTGTGGGACTAATGTCTTTTCCTGAGGGAGGTTTCATTAAGATTTGAGTAGATGCCATTCTGTTAATAACTCTTGCCATGTGTAGGTTTTCTTCCTTCCTTCCTTCTATCCATCCATCCATCCATCCATCCATCCATCGGGTTTCTCTGTTTAACAGCTCTGGCTGTCCTGGAACTCTCTTTGTAGACCAGGCTGGAACTCACAGAGATCCACTTGCTTCTGCCTCCAGAGTGCTGGGATTAAAGGCGTGCGCCATCAATGCTCAGCAAATTTGCTATTTCTTAAATTAATTTTGTCTTTCAGAAAAATTCCACTTCCTATACATTTTAAATTTATTAATAAATTATTTGTAACATTATCTTACGATTTCTAAATTCAGTGGTAGCCAGCCATGGTGGAGCATGCCTTTAATCCCAGCACTCAGGAGACAGGTAGGTGGATGTCTGTGAGTTTAAGCCTAGCCTAGCTTACATAGCCAGGTCAGTCAAGGTTACATAGTGAGAACCTGTCTCAGAAAAAACTAACCAACCAAAGAAACAAACAAAACCAACTACCAGGCCAGGCAGTAATGCCATATGCCTTTAATCCCAGCACTTGGGAGGCAGAGACAGGCAGATCTCTGTGAGTTTGAGGCCAGCCTGGTCTACAAGAGCTAGTTCCAGGACAGCCAGGGCTACAAAGAGGAACCCCATCTTGATAAACCAAACCAAACAAATAAAGAAACAAACAAACAAAAAGTAACCAACATCAACAACAATAAAAACTAAACTCAATGGTACTTTACTAAGGTTCATATTTAAAAATGCTAATCTCTCAGAAGTTTTTCTAGTTTTGTTTTCTTTATTTAGAACCAACTTTGGCACCCTTAAAAAGAATTAGTGAGTAGACGCCAAGTTAGTATTTACCAGTATTACCGTAGCATGTTTACCAAAGGGCATCCTTTATCTTTGTGTAAATGTGTTTATTATTAGTTCCAGTGGTTACTAGCCCGTATTTTAAGTGAAAAAAAGCATGTTCTTTATCAAACTTATACTATTTTTTTAAAAAAATTATGCACACGTGCCTGTGTGTATATGTTTATGAGTGCAGGTGTATGGGCACCAGAAGAGGGCTTCAAATCTCCTGGAACTGGAATTATAGGTTGCTGTGCCTGACACGGGTGCTGGGAACTGAACGCTAGTCCTCTGCACTGAGCTATCTTTCCAGCCCCTTAATGTAGCCCACAAAGGTTTTGAAACTGCCTCAACTCTCTGGTCTCCTAAGTGTTGCCACTCCTGGGTGTTTACTTAACTCTCCAGGGAAAAGCCACGCTCTCCCAGAATTCATGATGTGGTGAAATTATAAACAGTTCTCTCTCCATGCCTCCATTAGTAGCTCCCAACCACTGTCAGAATATCATTCTAATGGCAAGGATAAAACTCCAGACATACAAGATTATTTTAAGAATTCATAGTATATACAATTTGCCTCCCCTCACCTTATGGTGGAGCCCATACTCAGGGTAAAGTGTACACCAGCTAAGCATTCAACCACTGAGCTCGATCCTGGCCCTGAAGCTGTACTTCCAATCTATGTGCATTGCTTATGAAATGAGAATGTATAGCATGCACCTGTAACAACGTGCACCATCTGTGTTCTCTTCTTGCTTCTTAGACTCCTGAAATGTGGGGATCTAGCTCATTTACGAAGGCCTGAGAAGTCAATGCTCTTGAGTGGATGCCCGGCCAAGTACAGGAAATCATGGCATGAACACATCATCTCTCAGAGGGAGCAGTTCTCTTTTTTCACCTACTGGAATTTAAAGGCCTAGCGAGAACGGTCTTCCATCTAATTTTATTGCGTGTGTGTGTCTCAGAAGACAGCCTTGGGTGTCATTCCTTTGGACATAGAGTCTCTCACTAGTGTTCAGTAACAAGGCTAGACTGGCTGGCCAGCAAGTCACAGGTATCCTCCTGACTCTGCCTACCACTAGGATTATAAGTGTGTGCCACTATGATAGACATTTTTTAAATCATTTTTTTTTTTTGGTGTTCAGTGTATACATTTACAAGAGGGGGTGGACACACATCAGTGCACACAACCAGAGAGAATGCTATGGTTCTTGTGTCATTATACTCCACTTGACTTCCTTAAGACAGGGTCGCTCTCTGAACCTGGAGGAAGCCCCAGGGATCTTCCTGTCTTTGCCCTGACAGAACATGGGCATGCTCACTGCCACACCTGTGGGTGCTGGGGAACTGAACACTGGTTCTCACGCTTGCATAGCAAATGCTTCACTTGCCGAGCTACCGCTCCAAGCTCCTGCCTGGCATTTTTACACGGGGGTCTAGGTATTAAATCTTCATGCTTTAATACCTAGCAAGTACTTGATTGGACGATCTCTCCAGCCTTCCTTTTACTTTTTGAGACAAGGTCTTACTTGCTGTTTAGTCTAGCTTGCCTGTGCTGGTGCAATCCTGTACCTCGGCCTCCCTAGTAACTGGGACTGTAGGGGCACTGCCAACACACCAGGCTGCAATGAGAGCTAATTTTAATTTGTAAGTAATGGAAATGTGAGTTCATCTAAATATGAAGGTCTTGGGGTTGGAGAGATGACTCAGTGGTTAACAGCACTTGTTGCTCTGCTGAGGAGGGGGTTGGTTCCTAGCGTCCACATGGTGGCACATAGCCACCCATAATTCCAGTTCCAGGGCACCTGATGCCCTCTTCTAACCTCCAAGGGCACCAGGCACGCATGTACAGCACACACATATACATTCAAACAAACCAGGCACACACATTTAAAAAAATCTAAAAAATGCAGGTCTTCACTGCTTTGTATGGAAGAAGGGCAGGTTAACAATACACTTACATTTTTATGAAATTCTTTCTTCTTGGGATACTTGAACAAAATAGTCTCTCGGGAAATAAACTCTGCAGAGTTTTAACAAAAAGCTAGCACCTGGCCAAGCCTCAGATGCCACCGAAAGATGGTGACAGCTTCCAAGGTTTGCAGGTCACACTGGATCCTCTGCCATCCAGCCCCCACCCCTTTCTTCTACCCTGGCAAACTCTCTAGTTTCCTCTGCAGGTTACCAAGTGGCACTGCAAGTCTTTAAAATGACTTCTGTGAAAGATCCACAAGACCCAATAGAATTGCCACTTAGGAAAACATTTCACTAAACATCATTTGTTAATTTTATTGAACTCACTTCAACATCTTCCTCCAGGTGTAATAACTGAATAACGAAGAAGTGATTAGCACCAAGTGAAATGGGACTTACCAACACTACTTTCCAAGGGTATATTGCAGTAAAAGAAACTACAAGGGGCTAGAGAGATGGTCAGCAGTTAAGCACACTGGCTGCTTTTCCAGAGAACCCAGGTTCAATCCCCAGCACCCACATGGCAGCTCACACCTGTCTGTAACTCCAGTTCCAGGGCTTCTGACACCCTCACAGAGATAAACATACAAGCAAAACACCAGTGCACATAAAATAAAAATAAATTATATAAAGAAGAAATTTTGGGATGCTTTAACATACTTGAGATCTCAACAGGCTAAAATGCCTAAGTTGGGCAGTTTGAGTAGCTTCTCTAGCACTGACCCTGTTTCACATAGTTAAAAGGTAATTTCCCCGTACAGATCCAATGATGTCATCAGGAGTTGTACTTGCTGTGCCTGGTATACAGAAACAGTCCTGTGATACTAAGAGCCTTGGAAGTGGCAGCCCTGCGAGGATACTGAGATTTGCCTTAAATTGCACAGCCCCTAGTGCCAGTGCCAGCAAGGAACATTACTTGCCACTCTTCCACATCCTACAAGGGGCTAAGCAGCAGGTACACTGCTCAGGTCCCAGCAGCTGCCCTGTGCATCCTATCACATTCTACACCCTTCAGCAAGTATGTTAAGACAGACAGGTTACATTGTAAGATTTTGCCCTTGAAGAGTGTCTAAACGGGGCATTTCCAGCTTCCTTCAGGACAGAGAGATGGCTGAGCAGGAACAAGCCTGGCCACCCACTGGACTCTGCCTAAAGTTAGAAGGACAGAACCAGCCCTCCAGTCTGGTCCTCTTACGCCATGTGTGCTATGACTCACATGCCTGAGCCCAAACACACATATGCACACTCTAAAACAAATTAAGGACAGTCCAGTGACCACGTTCATCATATCACCGGAAACATCAATTCAAATGCAAATATTTCTACTATGAGTGAACAAACCCTATACCTCGATAGTGATAGAATGTTATTTTCCACTTTTAATGAACAGAAACTGTATGTCAAAATGTTTGTTTATTTTCAGTTTAAATTGGCAGGGAACTCATTCTGTAGCCTAGACTCATGCCAATCCTCCTGCCTCATCTTCCCAAGTACTGGAATTATAAGGCATGAGGTACTATGCCCAGCTAAAGACTCATTTTTAAATTAACAAGAAATAGATTTTCATGAATAAGACTGGAATTAATTTTTGGAGACAGTGGGGTGGCCTGAAGAAAAAAGAAGCAACTTTAATAGTATCATGAGTTTATAAATGATTTAAATAAACCACTAATTCTTGACATGCATGGACCAGGAATGGTGGCACAGGCCTTTAATTCAACACTCAGAAGGCTAAAGCAGTTTGATCTCTGTTAGTCTGAAGTCAGCCTTGTCTACATAGGGAGTTCTAGGCAAGCCAGGGCTACATAAATGAGACTCGGTCCCAAAAAAACAAAACAAAAACGAAGAATAAAATATACAAGTATAAAAAAACCCCACAACTATAAAAACAAGTCTCTGCAACTATTCATCCTTTCGAAGCTGTGGCAATTTTTAAAAAGCCAGCTGCAGATTGCTAATCTAATTACCATGACGGAAAATTCCCCACCTGTAATGGCAGTTAAGATGAAACCACAGACTGTCTGCATACACATGCGCGGCTATGGCCCCATGCACAATAGTGGACGCATCTCTTTCCAGGGAAGCATTCGATGTCTCCTGCATGCAGCACTGAGCTACATGTACTGTGAGCACTGGAAAGCAAGAGTGTATTTGTTCCTCACCTCGGGAGACTGGCTGGCAGATTACAGATAGGCAGGCATGGGGAAAATGGGTAGACATATACACCCTGATTGCCTCATCCTGGGGACCAGCAGAGCAAACCAGGGGGACAGACAGACACAGATGAGTCAAGCCAAGCTTCTTCACGCCCAGATCCTAGGGCCAGGCTGTCTGCACAGGTGAAAATCTCCCCAGACCTTCCAGTCCTCACACGTGCCGGCAGGTTACCAAGGCTCATGTTTATTAGTGGACCGTAGGGCTGGGAAACGGAGAAGGGAGATCGCGTAGTATTAGGCATGCATTCAAGCAATGGAGAGTGTGGTCCCAGCTTCCTTCATGAGCCAAGCAGCCGACAGTAGCCATGAGAAAGTTTCAAACCCATCATATGTCATTTAACTATGAAAAACAAACAAGAACCTAACATATTAGTATCATTTGGGGAAACTGGTTAAAATTCTTTCCTTATTGGCAAAGAGCTAACTTTTGTTTACTGCCATTTTTAAAGCAGACCAATTCCAGACATGTGCTGGTCCGCAAACTGCAGTGTCTGTCCCCATAGGACCGTGTTTTTTAATTTTTATGTGTGTGTGTGTACCGCTTCACACTAACAGGGCGGAGCACTGCCCTGGTTGGATGCTTATCTCAACAGAGGCCAAACTGCTGAGCCAGGAGAGTTTGTGCCAAGTTAGCTCATTTTTACTTTGAACACAGTGATGTTTAGAAAAGTCCCTCCCTTACGCCCCTTTAATCTTTCCATGTTTGTCTTGCAATATATTTCACGCCAACACAGATGGGCAGTCTGGGAAGTGATGCACAGGTTACAGATCGCTATAGCTTTTAATTCTAAGGGAAAGCCAGTGCACAATTCACTTCCTGGTTGTTTTATTAACAGCCGCTGTTAAACGGCACATTTTGGAGGCGTCTTGATAAAAAGAAAATTGAGTGCTGAAGTCCCTTTCACGAATATTCAGGAACCAAGACCGCTGAGCAGGAGGGTGAATTCTAGCCACCAGTGTGAAGATTGGCCAGAAAGCAAACAACTGCCCAGCCGCTGCAATGTACTATCACGACGAGTCTCTTAATTAAAGGATTATTGTAGAACGAAGCTAAGTGAACTCTTCTGAAAACATAAATTCTTTACACGTGCGCACCATCACGTGCGTACAGATCAAGAAGCGGGCTCACGATACTAATAACTAAAGTATTTAAGGAGAAAAATAAACTTTAAAAAGTTTCTTACAAGAAAAGGCGAACCCACCTTGTTTCTCTCAATGCAAACACTACGAATACACAAGGACATTTGCAGGCCACTTGCTGGGGTGTCGGCTAAAATGACTTAGGATTCCTGCTGTTTGGGGACAGCCTTGCTTTCTCCAACCCAAGGGCATATTCTCTATCTCCAGGAAAACCATCTGGACCGAGCCTTGGTCATCCATCAAGGAGATCAGGCGCTCAGTTCAGGTCTTTAGGAGCCTAAAAGGAAGAGCAATCATTCCCAAAGTTTATCAGTATCTTGAAGCTCAGCTCCCTAGCCCAACGGCGCCCTGCAACTATCCTAAGAATCGCGAAAGCCTCCCAGAATCTGGGCGCCACCGGGCCTGGCTCAGGAGTGGCAGCGCGCCGCCCGGCCGCCCCTGTGCTGCCGGGTCCCTAGTGTGACCCTGGGACCCCCCAGTCCATCTTACCCCGCACTGCTGCGGCAGCACCGTCGCTCCTCGCCCAGCGGGGCTCGGCCTGCTCTGAAAAGGAGGCTCCCACTTCACTCGTGCGGCGTCCCTTCCCACGAGCACCCTGCTCCAGGGTACGGCCTCTCCGCCGGGGCCGCCATCCCCACCGCCGCGGTACGCGCGGCACTTGGCGCGCCCCAAGCTGCGGCCCCGCCGCCCGCCACGCCCTCGCCACCTCCCACTGGGCCGGCCACGCCTCCCCGTCCCCCCGACCCCCGCCTCGCGCAGGCCACGCCCCCACGTGCCCCTCGCCTTGTGCTCTCCGGGATAGCAGGGCGGCACCTGCGCCCACCTCGCGCGTCCGCATCTTCCGGCGACTCCTGCACCCTACTGCGCACCACAGGCGCTCCTCGCCGGGGCTCCCGCAGCTCGACCGATCCTCGGGAGGTGTAGGACGAGGCGGCCGGCTGCAGGCACCCCAGGCCCGAGTCATGGAGGGCTGGAGTGGAGAGCCCGGCGCCAGGCACGACCTGCTGCCAGGGTGGTCTGGGCGCTGCGCGCGTGGGCGTCGGGCAGACGCGTAGGTCGCGTCCGCGTGTCGCTGCCTGGGGATGCAGACTTGTTCCCCGGAATCCCGTGTCGGCCTGGAGGGTAGGGACGCCCCCGCAGGCAACAAGCTATAAATAGCGGCCGCCAGCCTGCTTCCAGGAGGACACAAATTAGCCGAGAGCTCCTCAGATTCTAATTTTTTAAAGTAACTTGTTCCAAGGCGCTTGAGACTTGGCATGGCCTGAAGTGTTGGGGAAGATGTCCCTGAGGGCAGCTTGTTCCAGCTGGTCTTGGGGATGAGATGCCAGAGTGTGGCCCAGCTAGCTAGCTTGTCCGCAACGGGGTGAGGCTTTTAATATGTCCAACCCTCAGGGTTTCTCTCTTTGAGAATCGTAGGACACTGAGCAGGACAAAATCCCGGCCCTGTCTATTGTCTCAATAACCCCGAGGTCTCGTGTTCCCTCTGGCTCCCTAGGTCTAGCAAAGGGGTTGGACAGCAGACAATCATTAATAAATGTTAGTTCACTGAATTTTGGTGGCAATTTTAAAAGTTGATACCAAAATTCCCTTTATAGTTGATGGATTATTTCAGGAATGAATGAGGCAAAAATTCTGGTTATTTTCCGGTCCCGTAAAGCCGCCATTGCTTCACTAGCATCTGGTTGCTGGGAGTTGCAGTCAGCCCCCTTTGAAGAATATACTCACTCTCTTCAGATCGGGATTTAAGCGTCCTCCAAAGAGAAAAGAAACAAAGCTTTTAAAGACGTGTGAAGCCTCTCTTTTGTCTTTGAGCCTCGCATTTGCAGTTTTATTTCATTTTGTTTCTTAGACGGGGTCTCCTGTAGCATGACCTGGCTGTGACTGGATCCTCCTGCAGACAGATGAGCGCTCTGATTGTGGGCCTGCACTGCACCTCTGCCTCAGTTCCTTTTAAATCCAAAAATAATAGTGTAGAAGGTTTTGTTTTTCTGTTGTTTTTATTCTCACCAAGAAGTACTGGAATATACCCCCCAAGCATCAGAAGTATTAAAAGACTTGCACCCCCTTGGACAAACTATAGTATTGTACTGATTTACAACTTTCATTAGAAATAAATTTAAAATGTATGACTCCAACCAACATTTGCACACCAGTTTCATAACAAGGTGGAAGCAAACCAGGTGTCCCCGGAGGGATGGGCGGAGTCACAATAAGGTTTATATATGCTGTAGAATATTGTTTGGCCTTAGAAAGGAACATGAGTGTACAAAAGATATGAACATAGGTCATATGGCGATGAAAAAAAAAACAGTTACAATACTAGCAAATATGGTGTGATTTAACTTAAGAGAAGTGTATGTTGTCAAATTAAAGCCAGGCAGATACTTAGTCTCAGCATTTGAGAAGCCGAAGTTGGGATGATGAGGCGGGCTTGAGATACAGAGACTCTGCTTAAAACACAAACGAACTTAGAGAATGAGGTATGGGAGTACACACCTGTCATCCCGGCACCGTGTGGGAAGTGGAGGTGGAAGGAGCTAGCCTAAAAGGCTAGCCTGGGCTGCCTGAGATCCTGTCTCAACAAGAAAACTATTAAGTTCAAAGAGTCAGAAAGTACAATGGTGGTCGCCAGGACTCATGGAGCAGAGAACGGGGAGTTGGTGGTGGGTGTGGAATTTCAGTTTGGGAACAAGAGTTCTAGGAACAGATGTGGCACTTGCACAGCAGTGTGGATGTATGTAAAGCCGCAGGAACAGTGACTTAAAATGGGGAAGGTGAGCAATTATACATGACACGTATTTATTACCGTGAACAGTTTAAATGATAGGCAAAGACCAGAAAGGCTGAGGAGATGGCAGCTCCTTACCCTGCCATGTTACACAAGTTCTAGCTGACAACTAAGATGCTGACTGTGTGGTTTAATCGTCAGTTTGCTTCTTGTTTGATTTGAACAAAGACTGTATTTAGGGTAATTTGAGGTGTAAATCTATGAATATGCACACATAAGCCAAACTGACTAGACGGGAATTCTGAGTTGGGCCACATTTCCATGTTCTAACAATGGTGCCCTGAACCTGGCTGTTGAGAGCGAGCTTTTCCCAATTAGCTGCTAGAGTGAAAATGTTTGTCTGTAGCGTCCCCTGGTGGTCTGGATGGTAATTGCTTCCCTGAGCGAATCTGGGCTTTGTGTGGTGAAAATTCAAGCCCCATTTGTTGACTGTGTCTGTCCTTTCTCAGTGTGACAGCTCAAAGTAACACAGCAATCTTGCATTTGACCTTATAGGACAGAATTTAATGACTCTTTTCTTTAAGCACCGAAATTTACGATGTATGAAACTTCCTACTTGAGTTTGTTTAAAAGCGGTGTGGACAGCCCTATTCATTAGCTACTTAGACTCATTGACAGTGTGCAGTGTCTCGTTGCTTTGCGGGATATAGATGTCTTTAGTAGCACATCTGTAATCAGTCCAGTTATTTACTGAACATCTGCTCATACAAGGCTTTGGGCTGGTGTTGGGGGAGGTGGAAAGGTCCTGCATTCTGTGCTCAAAACATCCATTGTGCTGAGCTGTGCCCATCTGTCCGCAGAAGGATGAACCACTGCTTATTTTGGATAATTACAAAGTGAATTCACAGGCACATGTAAGTCTTAACGAGACAAGGGCAGTCAAAGTAGGCCTGTTGGCACAAACCTGTAATATCAGGAAATACTCGGAAAGCTGAGGCAGAAGGATTACTGTGAGTTTGAAACCAATCCGGGTAAGATCCTGTCTCAAAGGAAAAAAGAAACAAAAAAAAAGGAAGAAAGAAAAGAAAAAGACAAAAGCCCACTTCGAATCCTGCCTGGCCTCCAGCACGTTTTATATTTAGGACGTGTGTATAGAGCGTGACAATACTGTGACAGGCCCACGGTAAATCACTGTGCTGTAGGCCCAGGGATGCTCTCAAGAACTACTGTCCTTATCTGGATTTCTTTGGGTTCAGTCTCCAGGGCTGTGGAAACCAAAGACGTCACCACGATTGTGTTGTTTTTCCCGCTCTACTTCTCAACTGACAGGATTCCTGGCCCAAATGTGGTGTTAGCGATGGACCTATGGGAGCTGTCTGGGATTAGCTAAGGGTGCTGGGACAGGGCCTGGGGCCAAATACCAGATAGAGCCTTCTTGTTTATTTTGCTTTGCTTAGATTTTGACACAAGATCTTACTATGTAGATCAGGCTGGCCCCATGCCTCTGTTCCGGGTTCATGCTCCTCTGGCTGCTTCCTAGCTGCTCTTGCCTCTTACCATATGATACCTTGTGTCACCAACACTATTACCTGATGTGGCCTCCACACCTTTAATTAAAATCAACATTCGTTCTTGTTATCTGCCCTATTTGTGGCCCCACATGATGGGCATTAGGAACTGGTGTTCCCGCAAGATTATGAAGTTCTTTATTAATTGGAATTACCAGGGATGAAACTTGGGTTCTCTAGAAGGAGACCAAGTCCTCTTCCTCACCAGGTGTCTCTCCAGCCCCAGGAATGGTTTATCCAGCCCGTGGTTGCACTTTTTTTTCCCCAGTAGAAACTAGTAATTTTTATTGTCTTCATAACAAAATCGTCTTAGAAATGGATCACTTGCTCCTTTCTCATCTCTTTTAATAGCCCATGTTCCCGTAGATCTGCAGATGGGCTCCACACATACTGTTCTTTGTAGTTTTAGTCCTCTTGAGGAAAGTAGGCTTAGTTTGCCTACCATAGTCGCTCCGTTCCCTGTCATCACACCGCTTTCCCTGGGCAGACAGAGAAGCCTTGCCCTTTGTGGGATTGGTGTGGAAAGGCTGGCAGGTTTTAGGAGTGGCAGTTATAGTGTCTGCAGGAGTGCCATCAGCACCAAAAGAAAGAGATGGGGGGCCAGAAATAGAGTAGAGCTCACAGCTGCACATTTTAGTCCACCGTGCAGGGGAATTCACAACCCCAGGAACTTGGGGGAAGCTGGTTGTGTCATTTCTACAGTCAGCTGGCGTACTAATTCTCAGTTTCCTCTTACACAATCTGGGAGCCTCCCGTGGTGGGCCAGTCTCTCAACCCCAGTTAACATAAAAATAATCCTCCACCAAAGGTCCCTTTTCCAGGTGATTCCAGGTTTTGTGACATTAACAATTATCACCTGGGCTTCATGTGACCTTGTCTCCCACCCTCCCTGACTAAAATTAGGAAAGCAAAACATTAAGAAAGTGTAGTCAATGCAGAACCAGGGACATCTTAGGGAGAGCCAGAACCACCCTCACTAGGCAGATTGCTTTCAGAGAGAGAGGGCACAGGGTTGCCATGCAGCCTATGAACTCTTGCTGGACCAGGTACTGAGCTGAGGCATGTACATGCATGAGCTCATTCGAGCCCCACCTCCTGAAACTCACAGAACTCTTGGCTTTCCCGGGGGGGGGGGAGATGGAGGCTCAGAAAGTCGACAGATTCTCCTGGAGACCACAGGGCTAACACACATCACAGTCAGGATGAGCTGGCCCAACCCCCCTCTCTCAGCCAACGGCCGCTCCCCAGTACATTTCCATCTTGGAGCAAACCTCACAGAGTGGAACTTCACAACCTGAGATGGTGTGGTACAGCATCCAGGCTTTATGGGATTGCTCACTGCTCCCAGGCTATGAATCTGAGTATCAGGTCCCTGTACAGAACCCACACAACTGCAGGATGGAAGTAAATAATCGCCTTTACGTAACATATCTACACATGGAAAGGGTATGTTATGTGCCACTGTCATAATGTGGTCCATTATTGACCGAAATGCCATTAAATGGTACCACGTCTCTAGCTGCACATAGACAAAGAGAAAGAAGGTTGGCTTGGTGGCTTAGACATATAATCCCTGCATCTAAAGGAGGTGGAGACAGGGGCGATCACAACTTCAATGCCTGCCTAGCAATTTAGTAAGACTGAGTATCAGACATAAAAGGGTTAACAATGGGATAGGATGTGGGCATAGATTAGTGGTAGAACATGTCTCCCTAACAAGTATGGGGCCCTAAATTCAGTCACCAATACTGCAGAAGGGGAGAGAAGGGGAGGAAAGAGAGAGAGAGAGTGGGAGAGAGCCAGAGAACACTAAAAGCTTGGTATTAGCTAGGTACCTTTAAACCCAGCACTCGGGAGGCAAAGGCAGATAGATCTCTGTGAGTTCAAGGCCAGCCTGGTATACAGAGCGAGTTCCAGGACAGCCAGAGCTGTTATACAGAGAGACCCTGTCTCGAAAAACAACAAACAAACAAACAAAAACGCAAAAAGCAACAACAAAAGCTTGGTCTTGCTTTGCTGCAGAAGATGTTGGACCTGTGGACAAGCTACTAGGCAGTGTTTTTTGCTTCATATGCACACCCTACCAGAGATTAGAGTCCAGCATGAGTTCCAAATGCAGCTAGGATCCAGCCAGGAAGGAGCAAAGGCGCCCATGGTCAAGTGGCTTCTTCACTGAACAGGGGAAGTAACTGTGATACACTGTCCCAGTCCGTGCCAGTCAGTGGTTCTCCAGTCATTAGGAGGATGTTTTCTGTTGTGAGTCTATTGTGCTGGAGTCTTCTGGATGAACTGCAGTAACAGAGTGATCTATGGCTAGGAGCCGGGTGGTTATTTAAGGGGGAGACAGCAGGTGTAAGCTAGCATTCATGAGGAATGCTGAGAGCTGCTGACCTATGGCTCTCGTGCTTGGTGTCTGATCCTGGAGGCCTAGGCAGCTAGCTTGCTTCACTGCATCTCCTACGAGATCAGACTGATTTCCATAAAGGCAGAGCTCCTCTCCCAAGAAGATGCGGAGCCTGTCTTTCTGCTGTCAGGAGACCCAAACCCCTCCTATTCTAGAGTGTGGCTACTGCCATGAGTCTGCCTGATCATGACTGTGTATGGGATTTGGGAAACCTGGGACCCCACTGGGTTTTGGTTCATGCACACCCCTCTTCTAGTAAGAATTAACTAGGCAGCTTAGGTCCCTTGCCTGTATGTTTCGTGCACTACACCCAGAAATGTATCTAGCTACCTGCTGACAACACAGGACCCATATCTCCATCAAGCTACATACACCCCCCACCCTCACTGAACACTGGAATAAGCTTCTCCTTCCCTTGACAACAATCAAACTTACCTTCTAGTAAATCTTCCCACTGTATCTGAGTATAAAGAATGAAAGAACGATCTGGGACAGATTGGTTTTGGGTGCATGCCCAATAAGACTGTGCCCTCAGGTGTAGGGAGAATCCCCTATTTGCCATCTTCTGCCAAGATATAATTGGGTAAGTATTATGCCTAAAACCAGGTGAATTGTGGGAAATGGTACACATAGTAGAAGAAAGAATTATATGTCCTAATCTGTTACTCCAAGCACCCCAAAACTACACCCTTAGTAACTAGCCCTCCTCCTCCTGAACACCTAGCAGCAGCGCCAAACAATGGCCCCTTTGCGCCTGTGCTTGCGAACTCTTTTTGCAGTTATTCTAAGCTATCCTCTTGCTTTGCTTCAAATGACCTTTTCTTGCTGCTTCTGCAAATCTATGTAGGTTTTTATTTGAATTTTTGAACAAGAAGAATGGAAATACCAGATCCCACCCCAGTCATTTTGGTTGAGCCAACAGGGGATGCGGAAAACCCATCTTTCCCCTCTTGTTGCTAAAAATCTCCCTCCCGACTTTCTGCCTTTTAATTTTGATGTCTGTGGCTGGCTGCAGGCTGAAGTTGCCTGTGTGGCTGGAGATCCATAGGCTGCAGCCTTTCTACATCCTGCCTGGCCTGTGTGCAGCAGCTGTCACACGTGCGTGGGCACTCAGGATGCAGAACATTCCTGGAGAGAAGCAGGCATCAGTAGCTGGACTCCCTCAGCCAGTGGTTTCCCTTGGGTCAGAGAGCAAAAAAGAGAGAAAGAAAAGATGCAGGGTTAATTACCCACAGTCCCCTGCCTTCTACTGTCTGCTATCTGGACTAAAGTCAAACTATTGCAGCTGCTTGAGGCTTTCGTAAGTCTTTCTTCTCTCCCCTTTCCCCACATTTCCTTTCAGTCTCGTGTGGATCTGGGGTGATTCTGTTTTACTTCTGAAAATCAAAGCACTGAGTTTCCACGTCCCTTTGGGATTATTTCTGCTCTCTAGAGCAGAATCTAACTTCGCTGAGATTTGGATTTTAAGGAAATGTCCCCTAGAGACGGGTTCCTTGACAGGTGAGCCAAACCCAAATGTCAGCCCTAAACATGCCTGTGGAATAGTCCTTTGTGCAACAATACAGAAGTCGGGAGTATGGGAGGGAGCAGGGTGCGTGGGAGGAGATGGTGGGGGGAAGGGTGAGAACCATGAAGATCCTGTCCTCATTTGAAATTGTAAAAGCAAAGTTGAAATAAAATAAATTTTCTCCCCTTTTCATTTTCTTCTGCTTTCTCTTTAATCTCACATGTGTCCAAGTTGTAAGATGTCTACTTATGAAATTCAAACATTAAGAACATGATTCTTTCCTCCCCTCCCCCCGTTGGTTTTTCAAGACAGAGTTTCTCTGTGCAGCCCTGGAATTTGCTCTGTAGACCAGGCTGGCCTCAAACGCAGAACTCAGAGATCCGCCTGCCTCTGCCTCCTGAATGCTGGAATTAAAGGTGTGCGCCACCACTGCCCAGCAAGAACATGATTTATTCTTGTGCTGGATTTTCCCTTGCCTGCTTATGGAGGTAAATAGGCGCATAAAGGGAAAGAGACAGACACAAAGATGAGTGGGAAAAGGGGGGACCACTCGTATGGGGAGAGCACTGGTACCACTCGAGCTAAGGCTCAGAACAGACTCATGAAGCAAGCCTAATAATATATATAATTATATAATTCAATGGTGCAAATGAGAATCCCCATAACAAGGTAAATTCCCTTCCCCATCCTCTACCTCCCACATTCTAACATTGTCTTTGTTCTCCAGACCAAAAATATTTTTAAGATTTTCTCCCCCTCTCCCCTTCCCTTTTCTCTTGCTTTTTCTCTGGTCTCACCTGATTCTGAGTTAGAAAAACACATACTTACGAGAACTAACCGAGGTAGCAGGCAGTCTTGGACAATGACTTGTCTTAATGGAAGGAAATGGGAACTCAGGGATCCTTACAAGCTCTTGTGTTGCTGGCCACGTGGAATGTAGTGGCAATTCATTTGTATTTTAATAAATGAAGCCTGCCTGAAGATCAGAGAGTAAAAACAGCCTCACTCATCAGCCTTACAGACCAGGCAGTGGTAACACACACCTTTAATCCCTGTAGCCACACTAATTGTCATGGAAACCAGGCGGTGCATGTCTTTAATCCCATTGTGCATGCCTTTAATCCCAGAACTAGAGAAGAACATAAAATGGGAAGAGCTAGGCGGTGATGGTGGTGCATACCTTTAATCCCAGCACTCAGGAGACAGAGGCAGGCGGATCTCTGAGAGTTCGAAGCCAGCCTGGTCTACAGAGTGAGTTCCAGGATAGGCTCCTAAGTATACAGAGAAACCCTGTCACAAAACAAAACAAAACAAAAAAGCAAGCAAACAAAATCCCAAACAAAAACAACTACAAAGACTGGGAGAGGACAGCTCTCAGTCTCAGTCTCATTCTGAGATTCCTGAAGGCAGGATCGCCATTTTGGACCGAGGTTAGAAGTAAGTGGTTACCTGTTTTGCTTTTCTGATCTTCAATTGAATCCCAATTTCCGTCTCTGGGTTTTTATTAATCATGCTTCAGAACCAATGTGAGGTGAAAGGGAAACCAGCTCAGCCTCTGGCCCTGTTGCTGGGGAAACCAAGCTGCTCCTGCCCATGGCAGTGTCAGATGAGACGGCCTGAGTGGCATCTAGTTGAAGGTCAAAAACTCCCAACCTGTCTGCTTATAGAAAAAGAAACACACAGAGGAGACAGAGCGGGATGTGTCGTGGGGGGATGGGTGTAGTGTTTATACCACTAACTGCTTACTGCATCATGGGGCTGGAGCCTTTCCAACTTGGGATGTTTTGATCAGAAGCAAGTATCTGTATTCACGGGTCAGGAGGCTACTGTCCATAGGAGTCCACACTGCATGCTGTACAGCGGTCTGGATGAATTGAGCTAACAGGTTAAAGATGGGCCTGAGAATCAAGATGGTTCCTAAGGGCCAGGACTCGTGAGGGCTTTTGAGACCACCTGATCCTAACTCCTGAGGCCCAGTTGGCATCTCTCTCTCTCCCTCTCTCAGCCTAGAGCTGATTTACACAGAAACAGCATTCTCTTTTCGTTAAGGAGGGCAAGTCTCCCCTTTCTTCTGTCAGGAGATGGACCCCCCCTCCCCACATCCTTTCTTCTTTTGGTGTGTGACTGCTGCTAAGGACTCCAGCTGATTCTGGAGGTTTTGTGGGGGCTTTCTTGTACACCTTGGGATGAGGAATGATAAGTCACTGTCTTAGTTACTTTTATATTGCTGTGATAAACCACCACGACAAAGGAGACTAAAGCAGCGTTTAATTCGGTTTCGCATTTCAGGGGGTCAGAGTTCATGATGCTGGGACAAACACTGTGAGCTCACATCTTGATCTACGTTCATGACGCAGAGAGAAAGAAAGAGAGAGGACTTCAAAGCCTGTCCCCAGTGACACACTTCCTCCAAGAAGGCCATATCTAATCTTTCAGTTGAGCCTACGGGACCATTCTCTTTCAAACCCTGCAGTTACAGAGGCAGATAGACCTGCAAACACAGGGCTAATGTCCACTGTTATTCCTAGGGCCACGAGAAGGTGTTGGGTCCCTTGAGGACAGGCATTCACACCCCCACTTGATCTGTTTTGCACTCTTGTGGTTGGTTGAAAACAGGAACAAAAACAGAAACAATCTGCTGTTTTCAGCAATGTTTTCTAAGGATGTTTACCCTTAAGCCATGTAAGTTGCAGTGAGGGCTTCCTGCTTTTCCTGGCTCGGCCTCCCCTGCTGAGGGCTATATATACTGTGTGAGAAAGAGGAATAAAGGCTTGTCTACAGAACCTGAAGTGTGTGTTGTGAGTTAATCCTGAGGTCCCTCACTCAGAACTACAGTTGTCATGCTGGCGGCAGAAGGGGGCTAGGAATGGAGTTCTCTTGTGTGTGGCCAGTTAAAGGGACAGGAAGGCGTCGCTCTTTAGGAGCCAAGTCTGTCTGTGGGTAAGTTTGCTACTGTGTAAGTTATCATTCAGTCAATGAGGATGCAGGGACATGGAGGCCCAACAGAAGACAATGCTGTTTGAGTAGCTAGGAGTCAAGGCAGAGGGGAAAGAGCTGGGTTTTCTTTCAGGCAGAGAAACTGGCTGGGGCTGACCCTGCCAGGAGTCCAAGTGTGACAGTGGCGAGGGTGGATGTGAGTTAGAGTTTGAAGCACTGAGGATGAGTGTGTGTGTGTGTGTGTGAATAGAAAGAACAGGTGTTAGAGAAGAGGATTTTTATTTTTTACAGGTTAGAGTGGGCTTTCTATCTGTTGGAAGCCATGGGAAAAGGCCAGACAATCCCAGTCACACAAAGTCCTGGTGGCATCAGAATCATTGGGTGCAGCTTGAGAAAAGCAATGACGGAGGAAACCTCCCATTTGTGGTGTGGGTGGAACTGAGTAGTCACCCCTATAGTGGAAGTAATTGGAGGCAGCCTGATAGTTAATAGTGGGGCTAGGTAGAGAGGAGGCTAATCACTCCCCCTGGGCACTTTATAGAAAGGCTGTCTGGTGGAGCTTCGAGGAGTGGGGACTAGCAAGGAGATATACATGGTCAGGGGAACAATGTTTGTGACTATTGGTCATAGGTCTGGAAATCTTAGAGACGTTTTAGAAATATATATCAAACAGTTCAAGAACTGTCTGTCAGTGTAGTGGTGTCTGTCTGACCAGTGAAAACAGGTTGGTTTTGCTTTTGGATCCAGGGCGAATTTGTCCAAATCCGAAGACAGCATGAAACAGCCATATCAGCTGAGGCCAAAAGGGGAGATATGTAGCCAGGAGTCATTTGCGGGAGTTCTCTCGGAGCTGCTAAATAAAATACGGGCTAGGTTAGGAATCCATCTAGGTGGTCATTGGAACTGAACATGTGAAGAGAAAGGCTAGAACAGGGAGCTGTGGGTGCTGCCTGTAGGAATAGGTTAGATTCAGAAGAATTTACACTCAAATGCTAGACTTCAGTCCTCAGGGATGGGAGAAGAGGGGAGGGAGGAGGAGGAGAGGGAGAGAGAGCAGAAAAGACCATCTAAAGGAACTCCTTCGTCAGTGCAGGGAGGCAAACGGAAACTCACCAGCGCTCCCTGTTTGTCAGCTCACTTTTTCTTCCTTCACTTATAGGGACTGATTGCAGAACAGCCATTCCTGATCGTTGGTTATATGTGTGGTCTGGGCATGGGTATATATTTGCACGTGTGTGTGGGCCTGAAGTAGATATGTTTCCTTGCTTGCTCTTTATTTATTAATGTGGGACCTCTCAACCGAACCGGGCCTCACAGGTTCTGCTGGACTAGGTAGTCAGCTTGCTCTGAGCTTCCCATCTCTACTTCCCTGGTGCTGGGAGCACAGGCTTCAAAAACAACTACTCTGATTATTTATTTAACATGGATGTGCGGTTCTGAACTGTGCTTTTAATGCTGGTATGGCAATCTTGATCTACTGAGACATCTCTCCACAGCCCTTTCTGAACAGTATCTAATGAGCAATAAAACTAGAACAATTTTGTGGTATTTAGCAGGATGCAAATTCCAGGCACAGGAACCATGAACACTATGAAGATAGTCTTCTGTGGGCCTGGAAATGAAACAGTCCACCATACTGGAACAAGGCCAGGCCTTGCATCTCATCAGACACTGCATGAAGAAGCTGTTGTACATGATATACAAGACACACATGAGGACAGCTTCAAAAATGACCCGGAAGAAGATGCTAATGGTGTAACAGGTTCACCACAGGGACCCTTTGATATAGACTTGCTGGTGTTTTTGTTTTTTAAGATTTTGGCTCTCTCTCTCTCTCTCTCTCTCTCTCTCTCTCTCTGTTGTGTGTGTGTGTGTGTGTGTGCCATGTATGTACAAATACCCACAGAGGCCAGAAGAGGGTGCTGGTTCCTTTGAGTTGGAGTTACAGATGGGCACGGAGAATGTCCTCTGGTCCTCTGGAAAGGAAGTGCTCTTAACCTCTGAGCCATCCCTATGGTCCCTGCACCTTCTGGCTTTTGATCTCTTAAATGTCTTTAAATTTATTCTTTTTGTGTATCTGGTACGTGCATGGCCACCAGGAGGTGGGTGTGGACAGGAAGATTTGAAGGGCCCAGAGCTGGTCGTGAGAGATGGAAAAGTAATGGAACAAAGGACCGTTATTGCAGTCAGGCCGGGGAGTGTCATAAACAAAATTGGCCTCATTCTCTCCCACACCTCCTTAGCAGCCATCTTGAGGATCCTGATTCAGACAATGAACCTGAGGGTGAGCCAGGTTTTCCCAAAGCTGTGAGGTTTGATTGACATCCCTAGGGCAGTCTGTAGTGTGCCCCAACCCATCTTGTTCTCACGGGAGTCGGCACCGGAGAAGATAAATGAAAACAACACGAGAATCATTGGTCTGGCTGAAATTAGGGTCACTGCTCTGATTCTGGGTGAGCAAGTACTCTTAGCTTTTTGACTCAGGATCGACACACAGACTCCTCTAGAAGGATGACAACAAAGCCCACTTTGCCATAGGATTAAGCATATGGTCCCCAAACCATCTCAAACACATTTTCGTATGCTATCTAATAAGAGCGGCTTGCTCACCCGAGCGACCCACCCAGTCTTTAGCACAAATTGGTTATAGGGAGGGAGGTACCAAGCAAAGCACTTGTTAACGTAATGAGTCCTGGCAGAGCTCAGTGGACCCACCTCTACAAGAGCTCCTCAGTAGACTCTGTAGCATCTCCAGCCTTGGGCTGCACCAGGGGGAGACTATAGCTTGGGCCAGTCCCTCCTTGAGACACAAGAGCCAGGTTCAGGTGATGAGGTGTCTGCAGGTCTACTTAAGTCTCCAGGGGAAGGTTGGTCTCTAAAATATTTTGATAAGTATATATAGAGATGGATGGCTCAGTGGTTAAAAATGCTTGCTGTTCTTTCAGAGGACCCGAGTTCAGTTCCCAGCTCCCATGTCAGACAGCTTTCAACTACCTGTAACTCGTCCTTGGGAATCAGATGCTTCCAGCCTCCAGGAACCTATTCTTATGTGTACACCCCCATACACATATAATTAAAAATAAAATACATATTTGTAAATATTTTGATTAATTTTCACAGGTTTTAGATGAAGCCACCTCCAGATTTTTTTTTTTATGTTCACAGGCAAAATCCTTATTTGTTATATATTGCGATATAGACAAAGGAACTTTTTATTTATTTTTCCATTCAAAAATTTCCATTTCCTCCCCTCCTCCCATTCCCCTCCCACTCCCCCACTCATCCTCCTCTCTCCCCCTTCAGTCTT
>JAQHUG010000499.1:726059-745155 GCA_028555095.1 Dicrostonyx torquatus | reverse complement strand
TCTGGGCCACACCTTCTGCCAGAAGCCTATATGAGAACATGGGAGACGGAAGGTTTTGTTCTTCTCCTGCTTGCCCTTGCCTTCTAGCGCATCCCTTCCTTCACTGGCACTGAAGATTCCCGCAGATACAAGACCAGCTGAGACACCCAGCCTTGTGGGACTGAACAACTCCTGGATTCTTGGACTTTCCTTCACAGCTAGCCATGGCTGGATCAGCTGGACTACAGCCTGTAAGTCACTCCAATGAATGCCCCTTCTATACACATATAGGGATTCTTTCCACAAGTTCTGTGACTCTAGAGAATCCTGACTAATACACTAACGTTGGAAATTCAGATGCAAAAAGAAGAAAAAAAGGGCCAAAGGCCTGAAACAATAGTTGGTTGTTGTTTTTGACAAGTCCTTATTGTGTAGCCTTGGCTGACCCAGAACTCATGATCTAGACCAGGCTGACCTCAGACTATTAGAGATCTCCCTGCTTCTGCTTCTCAAGTGCTGGGATTAAAATCATGCATCACCATACCCAGTTACAACATAGTAAAAACTTGACAACATTGGCTATGGCAAGGATTTCTCCAACGTGATACCAAAAATATAGGAATCAAACCACAGATGGAACTCTGTGCAAATTGAAGCATTAGTGCTTCAGGGGGCACTGTCAGCAAGGGGGAAGACCAAGAAAGGAGAAAATATGTGTAGGTCAATATATCTGGTTAAGGGTAGCAATCTAAAACAGTAAAGCGCCAAAACATATAGCTAGATTTTAAAATGGGCAAAGGGGCTAAGGAAATGACTGACTCAGAGGACAAAACACTGGCTGTGCAGCCCAGAGGACTAGAGTACAGATTCCCAGCTCCCATAGAGAAGCCAAGTGGGTATGGTGTCCCACCTATGATCCCAGCACTCTGAAGGCAGAGGCAGGAGGTCCTCAGGGGAAGCTGGAGAGTTGGAAAGCTCTGGGTTCAGTGAAAACCTTGTGTCAGTAAATAAAGAGCAACCAAAGAAGACATCTGACATCAACTCCTGGCCTTCACATGCACACACATGTATTCCCACGCATGTTACTATACATGTGAACACATACACACAGAAAAAAATAGGCAAAAGATTTGACATTTTTCCAAAGTAGATCTCTAATATGACCAAGAAGCACACAGATATACTCAGTTCACAAATCATCAGGGAAAGGCAAATCAAACCCAAAATGAGATAACACCTCTTCCCCAGAAGGATGGCTACTGTCAAAACAAACAAATGACAGCAGTAAAACCAGAAAATAACAAGTGTTTCTGGAACTTAGAGAAAATTGGAATTCATGCTTGAATTCATGGAACACAAGCTTGGTGACACATGCTTGTAATACTAGCATTTGGGAGGTAGAGATAGGTGAGTCAGAAGTTCAAGTCCAGCCTTGGCTACATGAGACTCTACTGAAGAAACAAAATCCTAAGACAAATAGAAGTCTTGTGTACTGTTAATGGAAATATAAAGAGTGAGGGTGGTGGAAAGCATTCAGTTCCTCAAACATGTAAATATAGGGAGAACACATGACCTATATAATACACATACATATATAATTGCTTACCATATATATAGTCACAAGAATAAGAAAGACCAGAGCCTCAAAGTAATATTCACTCACCCACGTTCATAGCTTATTCAAAGCAGCCAAACTGTGGAAGCAAACAATGTGGTGGTTTGGAAAAAAGGCTCCCAAAGGAAGTGGCGCTAGTAGGAGGTGTGGCCTTGTTGGACTGTGTGTAGTGTTGTTGGAGGAAGTATCCCTGTGGAGGTGGGCTTTGGGATCTCATATATGCTCAAGTCTTGCCCAGTGAGACAGTTCACTTCCTGTTGCCTACGAGTCAGTATATAAGAACTATCAGTTTGCTGGGGGTGGGGAGTGGGGGGGGGGGAGTGGTGTTGGGGGTGTGGGTGGTGGTGGTGGCACATGCCTTTAATCCCAGCACTTGGGAGGCAAAGGAAGGCATATCTCTGTGAGTTCAAGGCCAGTCTGATCTACAGTGTGAGTTCCAGGACAGGCTCCAAAGCTACACAGACAAACCCTGTCTTGAAAACCAAAAAGAGAGAGAGAGAAAAAAAAAAGAGCTCTCAGCTCATTCTCCAGCACCATGTCTGCCTGAAGTGTGCCTTGCTTTCTGCCATGACGATAATGGCCTAAATCTCTGAAATGTAAGTGAGGCACCACAATGAAATGCTTTCCTTTTTAAGAGTTGCCATCGTTATGATATCTCTTCATAGCAATAGAAACCCTGACGAAGACTCAAACCACATGTCCATTGAC
Organism: Dicrostonyx torquatus; assembly: GCA_028555095.1. Classification (NCBI taxonomy): domain Eukaryota; kingdom Metazoa; phylum Chordata; class Mammalia; order Rodentia; family Cricetidae; genus Dicrostonyx; species Dicrostonyx torquatus. The sequence continues at coordinate 742,853 of JAQHUG010000499.1, read as the reverse complement.
AGAAGAATGGACAAGCAAAAGGTGAACTAGATCCATAATGCAACAGTACCCAATCTCAAAAAGGCTGGAAATTCAGAGACACTGGGTCCTAGTTAGGGTCACTATTGCTGCGATGAAACATCAAAGCAACTTGGGGGGGGGGAAAGGTTTATTTGGCTTTGGCTTACAAACCACTGTTTGTCATTGAAGGAAGTCGGGACAGGAACTCAGAGCAGGAACCTGGAGGCAGGAGCCGATGCAGAGGCCATGGAGGAGTGCTGCTTACTGGCTTGCTCCTCATGGCTTGCTCAGTCTGCCTTCTTATAGAACCCAGGGCCACCAGCCCAGTGATGACCATGCTCGCAATGGTTTGTGTCCTCCCCCATCAATCACTAATTAAGAAAATGCCTTACAGCTGGAACTTATGGAGCACTTTCTAAGTTGAGGTTCCTTCACTTCAGATGACTCTAACTTGTCTCATGTTGACATTACAGTAGCCAGGATACACTATAATGTACAGTATATTGTAAATTGTCTTATACTTTTGAAGATCTTGAGAGCAGACTATGAGCGAGGAGACTGTGTCATGTATCCTTCAAAACCGGATTGACCCTCGAACTCCATAACAAGAGAAAGGAAACTGTCAAGCAGTGAAGAGTATTGAAGCATCATATGGTTGACTCGTAACAGATCAAAGTGCTGCATACAAGTAACTCTGAGTGCTCAGGTGTGGTTTGGGTTGTCTCTATCAACTTCTCAGCATCCAAGGCTTAGGAACTTCATGGAAGAGACAATGGGAAGAACATAAGGGCTGGCACATAAGGAGGAGAGAGAGCTAGGGAGTGCTGACTTCCAGACACGACATGGCTGCAGCATTCACCAACTCACAGAAGCTGGAGTTTCCTGAACAAGACCTGTACAAGATCAAGCCAGTCAAAATTTCAGTGTGGATGGAGAAGGGTTCCCCGGGGCCAGAGCCTATTGGAGGACCTATTGGTAGCCGAGTGCTGCTGAGGGAGGGAGAGTGCCCTCTTTGGGGTACATGGCCACTGGTAGGTTGTTCATAAGCCAGTGGCTGGTCTCACACCCATGGGCAGCACTAATTGGACTGGAGGCTATTAATAACAATAAAAATAAAATAAAAAGAGGACACAAATTTGGGAGTGAGATGTGTTGGGGACACTGGGGAAGGTTGAGAGAGTGCTGGGTGGATATGATCAATGTACACTGTATTAACTGTATGGAGCTTTCAAAGAAGAAAAAATATTTTAAAAATGTCCCTGAGAGCAGCTAGGAAGTGCACCATTTCCAACAGGGGTTACTGATATTTGTGTAATAATACAGAAATGTCTGCAGTAGAAACAGGAAGCTGGAGACTTTTCTGTGGAGAGACTGGAGAGGATACTCTCAGGGACCCTCTCATTTGGGAACCCTACCCGACCAACTCTGATTGCCCTGTTAGTTTCTGCGGGATGGTTTTAAGTGCCTGACTTGATGATGTTAGCTATCTGCTGCTATTTGTTTTTTGTCTTAATTTTGTCGTTGTTTTTAATGTGGAAGCGTTACCCAAGAGGACACTCTGCCTGGCCTGGGAGGCTCAATCAGGAACTCCAGCTGGCTGCCTTTATGGGCCTTCTGCGGTTTGTTTCTGCTAGATGTTACAAACATTTTGTAAAACCTCAATTTGATGGCGCTATCTTTTATTTGCTCTCTCAAGTGGGCTATTCCAGTCTCTGCTTCAAGGTGTGAGTGGTCAATTTGATAATGCTTTGCTATCTACTGAGTCTATCTGTAGTAACTAGTTACTGTTTACCCTTCATTGCTCTATAAACTTTACAAACTCACATACTCAAAACTGAAAACATGGCTATCATAGATCATTCTATGGCCCTTATAGACCATGCATCTCGCAATGTGGGTAAAGTTTGAAGACATTATGAGCCAGTCACAAGGCAAATGCTGATTCAGCTCATATGAGTTCCATGGAGGAGGAAGGGTGAGCTGTTCCTACAGACCTTCTCTCTGGGAAGACGAAGATTCTCTTGAGCTGGACGGTGACAAGCACACAACAAATGAGTACATTTAATGCCACTCACTGCCTGGTGATGACTCTAACCCTAATCTTCACTCTGACTCTAATTAACAACACACACCAAAGACAATGGGACATGCCCAGCAGTGAAGAACCTCACCCAAGAAGCAACAAAATCATGAGTTTTGGGCTGGAGCGAAAGCTCACTGGGTAAAGAAACTTGATGTCGAACCTGGTGACCTGAGTTCCATCTCTGGGACCCACACGTTCGAAGGAGAGACCTAACTCCTGCCAACTGCCCTCTGACTTCCACATATATGCTGTGGTATATGCCCCCAATGAATGAATGAATGAACAAATGAATGAATGAATTTAACAAGGGATGGCCATTAGAGTTGATGGGAGATTTGTTATTCAAGAGTTTGGAGCATAGACTGGGCCAGAATGTAATAGACTTGTGAGGAGGGAATTTACATTCTAAGCAGCAGAAAATTCTGGAAAGGTTTTCCTCTCCTTAATCTCCAGTCTTGTTTTCTCAGATGAGCTGATACTGGTTCTTTCTTCCCTTCTTAGGTCTAGAAGCAATAACAGCAGGGTCTTGCTATAGCACTTGTGTGGGGCCCCTGGCCTTTAGGAGTGTGAAGCCAGGCAGAGGTGACTGTCCCAGACTGATTCCTGGATAGGAGCAGGTGCAGGAAGGCCAGGAGGAGCACAGATGTTTCATGCCAGGGGCAGAGGCTGAGAGACCACCAGGATGTGTGTGGACAGGGTGTGGGAGAAGGATCTGATGGTGCTAGTGATGGGAGTGAAGCAGTGTGCATGAGAATTCATGAACTTTGATGGGCAGTTGCCATGTAACAGTGGGATCCCGGGGCTGTGGTTCATGCTTAGGCTGGTGCATTTCCAGGAGATTACTTGTGTAAACACTGATGGGAATGGAACAGGTTTTAGGTTTAATGTTCCCCTTTATATGGTCAGAACCATTTTAGATTTCATTTGAAATATTCTGGCCAGAGAATGCAGGGTGCATATCACCCCAAATCCCTGGGCAATGGGAAAATGGTACCCACACGTCAAACTGTTGACAATGAGCTACCATGTGGGAAGCAGGTCGCTTTCAAGAGAAAAAGCAATGATAGAGTCATTTCCTCAGCCCAGGACTGATCTCAACCACCTCTTCCTTCTGAGCTGGTTGATGGTGGCTGTGGAGGCCTGTGACAGCAAGGGCCATGTGTTCCTGTACCACATATGGGGATTTTGGCAGGTCATCGCATAGCAGCAGATCCTCCACCATGGAAGAGGAAGACTTGGAGCTTTCAGGACATGGTCAGTTTGAAGTTGAGCAAATGAAGGCACTGAGGAAAGTCAGGAAGGTCTTAGGAAATATCTTTGGCATCTAGGGAGGGTGTGATGGGGTTCCACTGTGAAATACTGACCCTGGACTTTGACTAGGTCTGGTGGATAGGGTTGAGCTCCCAGGGAGGAGAGGGACCAGAGAGAGGCCTGAGGATATGCATCGCTCCTTGGGTAGGCTCCCTCACTTGCCCAGCATGTGTAGCTGACCTTAGTGGATTTCGCTCTTCCATACTTGGCATCCTTCCTGTAGATGGAAGTTTCTGTCCCGCCCAGTCCTGCAGCTATTCAGTCCCAAAGAAACACACAGAGGCTTATGTTAATTATAAACTGTTTGGCCTATTAGCTCAGGCTTATTAATAACTAGCTCTTACAACTTAAATTAACTCATAATTCTTGTCTATATTTAGCCATGTGGCTTGGTACCTTTTTTCAGTGAGGCATTCTCATCTTGCTTCCTCTGCATCTGGCTGGTGACTGACTCTCTGCCTTTCCTCTTCCCAGAATTCTCTTAGTCTGGTCACTCCACTTATACTTCCTACCTGGCTACTGGCCAATCAGTATTTCATTAAACTAATACGAGTGACAAATTTTTACAGTGTATAAGAGCATTATCACACAACACCTTCCCAACTGTTTGGGGGAACATTCACACCACTATGAAGAGTTTCCCAGGCACCCAGAACAGAGGAATCCTCTGGCTTTTTTGTTCTGTATGTGGAGACACAGCAGACACAGTGACAGGAAGGGGGCAGGCACTCTGTGGGTTTACAGTTTTACTCACATGGACCAACCCAGCGTTTGGTGGCCAGGGCATCCTCCAAGTTCCCTTTCTGTTGCAGAATGCCTAAATTGAGTGAGTTATCAGGAAAAAAGGTTTAAAACTGGATGTAGTGGTGCACAATTATATTTCCTGCACTCAGGTGGCTGAGACTGGGGGTCTGCTGTGAGTGCCGGGCCAACCTGAACGGTATGAGAAGATCCTGGCTCAAAATACACTAACACAAGAAGCAATCTCCATGTGTGGCAGTGTCTATCTTTAAAGCCAGCACTTGGGAGTCAGAGGCAGCCTGATCTACATATTGAGTTCTAGGCCAGCCAAGTCTACATAGTGAGACCGCCACCTAAAAATTAATAAATAGAAATGAAGAAAGGAAGGAAGGAAGGAAAAAAAGAGAAAGAACAGGACGAAAGGGGTTTTGTTTTGGTCCATGAAGTGAAGGCTGGGAAGTTCGAGATTAGGAGCTCATATCCACTTGTCTTCTGGTGAGGGCCTCATGCTGCCTCTTACATGGTGGGAAGAGAGATAAGTGCTTGGTAAGAGGGGAGGTGGACTCCTATGGCCACTAACCCACTTCCATGAGAAAAACATTGATTTATTCATGAAGGCAGATTCCTAAAGGCCTCACCACCTCTCAGCACCACTACATTGGAAGCAAGACTCGTCGCAAGTCTTGGTGGCACCAAGCCACTTCAACTTTAACGAAGCTCAGAATGACACAAGAGGTCACACACAGGACAGGCAGATGGAAAGTTTGACATCTCAGCTTAAAATAGCCAAAATAAGATGACTTCGTATTAATTTAATTTGATTGTTTTTTGTGTGACTGTTGTAATGTGTGTTCAGTGCTATGGAGGCTGGCGATTGAAGGACCAGAAACAGACTGTCTTGCTAACCCTGGAGCTTACTGATTGGCTAGGCTGGCAACCAATGAAGGACCAGAAACAGACTCTCTTGCTAACCCTGGAGCTTACTAATTGGCTAGGCTGACAGAGTCCCACCCTCTATCTCAGGCTGGCTACAACCTTGTGATCCTCCTATTTTGGCCTCCCTGGGGGCTGGAATTACAAGTGTGTGTCACCGCGCTCAGCGGGAAAGGTAGCTTTTGATGCCTCTTTTTAAACTAGATCAACGACCTACTCTTAGATGCTGTCCTTTTTCTAAGGAGAGACCAAATGCCCCCGGGCTTGAGGGTAGTACCACCCAGAAGAGGGTAGAGGGTATGGAGCTTTGCGGGAGAAGGAAAGGGGGATTGCAGGGTGGGGGCAGGGAGGGACACAAAGAAGGGGCCCTGTCTGAAGCTGAGGTGTCCTTTAATCCCATGGAATGGAAAGACGACAGGCGCATCCCTTTTCATGTTGGAGCTTCCTGGATCTTACGTTCTCTGATTGCTTGACTAAGGGAGGAGCAGAACTAGGACACGGCTGTGTATCTTCTCCGGGTCATGAACCCATCCATGGTTCCTGCAATTTTTCCATACCCTATGTCATCCTCATCTTGGTGGCCTGGTCTCTAGCTGTCTCATCCAGGCCTCGTCCCCTCAGCTCGTACTGACACACCTTGGATATGTTTGCTTTGGCCTAGTCAGTGCTGGCCCAGGACCCTCAGGTCTGAGCACCCATGATCTTGCCCCTTAGCCCCCACCGCCCAGCTCTTCTTCCTGAAGTGTCTGCAGTGTCACTGTCCTTCCCTGTCCAGAGGCCCTTGTGCTTCCTCATCAGATGTGGGAGTGAGGCTCTCAAGCCCCACGACAAACCAGTCCTGACCCTGTCTTGGCACCAACTCAGAGAGAAATAAGAAGCTGAATCACCCATACCAGCCCAACACCCCGTTAATGCCTGTAATTATGACCTCTTTTCCACACCTTGAATCATGCAACCCCAAGTCTGAAATGAGGGGTGTCCTAGTGCCTGCCAAGACTTTACAAGCAGTGCATAGTCTCCTTTTCTCTGGAACTCAGAGGTGCTGCCTGCTTCTGGCTTCTGTTGAAGAGGAAGTATTGCGTATGGATTACTAAAAGATCATTCCCCTGCTATTTGTCTTGGCCTCAGTACTTCAGAATTCAAACACTTGTACTCTTGACCCTGCAGTGGTGACGGTTTTTGAGTCTGCTCCTGTCGACTGCTAAAATACTCCCTCTCTGAGGAGCTTTAGTTGAAGTCACTGGCCTGATACCATTTAACTAATCACTATTACTATTTTTTTTTTCAGGATTGGGGATGAAGCCCTGAACCTCTTACAAGCCTGGCTTGCACTGTACAATGAAACCATTTTTCTTGTTTTTATTCTATTTTTCTTCTTCCCTTCCTTCCTTTCATCTTTCTTTCTTTCTTTCTTTCTTTCTTTCTTTCTTTCTTTCTTTCTCTTTTCTTCCTTTCCCTCCCTCTGTCACTCCTTTCTTTTCTTTCTTTTTTGGCAACACAAAGTCTCTCAAGTAACCTGGGCTGACCTCAAACTTCCTATGTGGCCAGGATGACTTTGAACCTCTGGCCCTCCTGCTTCTCCCTCCTGTGGTGCTCACGGTGCTGAGATTATAGGTGTGCACCGGCACACCTGATGCCCTGCTACCACGCTGAACTCAAGGAATGCACTTATCTAAGGCTGAGTGCTAGCTGTTGAAATACTGAAGATGTTTAAAATAATTTACCAGTTACGAAAAAGCTTTCTTGGGCACACAATTCAATTGAATCATAAAAACCACAGGCGATTCAGGTCTTTCAAACTCCAGCTTGGTGGCTTGGTCGATGTCTTCTTTGGATAAGCCCTCTGACTCTCCTGCATCTACTTGGCTATAACACAGGGAAGGCCACACCCACTTTATGGGCGTTCTAGAGACACCAACATTGGCAAAGAGAAGGGACAATTAAATTCACTGAGGCCCACATGGTGTGTCAGCAACTCTGCCAATCACTTTCTTATCTCGGTATCATTTAAATTAGTTTGAAGACTAAAAAGGTTGTGTGAATGTGGGTGTCTAGGATTAGAAGTTGTTTTGTATTATTTTAAGTTGTCATCCCTCAGGGGAAGTAAACTGCTCTGAACTCAGTTTCTTCATCTGCAAACCTGGAGTAATACCTTCAGACAGCAAAAGGCTGTCTGTCACAGGGCTTAGCTCTGAAGGGAAACGGTGAGGCAGTCAGAGCAGTTTACAAACATTAGCTGCGCTTACTGATGTCCACGATAAAGTCTTAAATTGCTGTGTGATAGAGATCTGGTCAGGCTTCCCCAAATGGCTATCTTTCCCACCAGGGCTGTCTGTCCAAGTTAAAGGCATCTTACTGGAATATTTCTGTGTCCTTTTACCCAACCCAGGGTTTAAATATACCCTGTGATTAGATTGCAATGTCAATTAAAAAATGGGGGAGTGACCCTGGGGTTGGCATTCTAAGTTCTGGGAAGAGAGGCTGGTGGCTTTTTGCAGTTTTTATTTTTTGTTTTAAGACTGAATGGACTTTGGGGCGTTTTATCTTAAGAATCCAAAGGGTTGTGAGAGCAAGCAATGCAGCCACTGTTCAGGTGACCTCTTTCTTCGGTGAAGAATTTGTACCACGTGAAGTGAGTTCACGAAAGCCTGATAGCCTCAGCACACCTGAGACCTGTGCTTCCTGTCCTTAAAACAGGAGGCATTTAAAGAGGAGGAGAGACGGGAGGAAAGGTCACCCAGGTAACAGGGATCAGGCACTTGGTAGGAAGCCTTACCTTATTTACTCCTTGGGTGTTGAGAGAGGAAAGCCAACCACGTCACTGCCCTAGAGCCTCACTCAGGAAACCTGAAGCGGGACTGTGAAATCCTTTCCTCTAGCTGCCCTCATCCCCACCATCTTCAAGAGGGACCCCGAGCGGGTGTTGTACACATGACCTTCATTCTGGTGCCCAAGCCTCACTCCATGGACTGCCAACTGATCTAGCCTCAATCCGTGGGAGGAAATGTAACATTTAATATCATGGGTCTGGGCCACACAGATAAACTACCATGCACTGTGCTAAAAGCTGATGATGCCTTTCAGTTCCTTGACCTTTGCGGCTGAATAAAAGTGACCTTGATCTAAAACAATTGCTCCAATGTTCTGATGCTCTGCGTAGGTCACTGCTTGTGGCAGAGCTGATGTTTTCAGGCTGTTGCTGGGGCCAGTGTTACCATTAGTGATACTTTTCAGTTTGCTTTTTAGTTCTGGATGGTGTGTCATTATGTACCCCAGCCTGGCTTAAACATTTTATTCATTTTTATTTCATGTGTGCGTGCATATATGTGCACTATGTGCATGCCCCGAGCTCGAGGAAGCTAGAAGAAGGGGTCAGATCCCTTGGAACTGGAGTTACAGATGGTTGTGAGTCACCATGTGGATGCTGGGAACTGCACCCAGGCTGTGAACTTCCCCGGCTGTTGATATAGCCCCTGCGGCACTTCCACCTCTGGCTCTGTTCTTGTTTTGATTAGGGAGTTGATGGGGCTGGGAAGGTATTGCTCTGCTGTTTCCAGTTCTCTGGGAAAGGTTATGGCAGGGCTTCTGCTCATGGCTTCTGGCTGTGTGCACCGGCAGAAAGGGGCAGGAACCCTCCATCTGGTCTGTATCCCAATCCCCTTTGAGAAACCCTCTGGAAACAAGCAGTCTTGTTGCTTCACACATCTGTAGAACCAGAAACAGGAGCTGCCTTGGAAGTGTGGAGGGCTGGGCAGGCAGAGAGAGAGAGAGAGAGAGAGAGAGAGAGAGAGAGTGCGCCAGGTGCCCTGGGCCCTGTGTGTGGAGGAGCTGCTGCCTGGAAGGGGAAAACCCTAAAAGTCCTGTGGTTGGCTTCAACCCTCGAAAGCACAGCAAGGGTGTAAGTAGGGGCCAAGATCACAGGGTACAACTAGGCTGGTGGTGAGGGCAGAGCATAGGCAGGCAGGTGGTGAGCACGGAGCATATTCAGGCAGGTGGTGTGGATGGAGCACAGCCAGGCAGGTGGTGAGCACGGAGCTCGGAGCACAGCCAGGCAGGTGGTGAGCACGGAGCACAGTCAGGCAGGTGATGTGGATGGAGCACAGTCAGGCAGGTGGTGTGGATGGAGCACAGCCAGGCAGGTGGTGAGCACGGAGCACAGCCAGGCAGGTGGTGTGGACGGAGCACAGCCAGGCAGGTGGTGAGCACGGAGCACAGTCAGGCGGGTGGTATTGATGGAGCACAGTCAGGCAGGTGGTGTGGATGGAGTACAGTCAGGTGGGTGGTGAGCACGGAACACAGCCAGGCGGGTGGTAAGGATGGACATGAACAGTGAGGTCAGGACTCAGATTCTGCTAGACTCCTCTTGGCTTTGCCTCTGATATTTTAAAGTTTTACTTTGTTTTTCATTGACAGAATAACTGTACATTTATCAGCTACATGTTGTTTCTTTTACACAGTAAACAGTAAACACAGTGCAAAGATCAAAACAAGATCACTCTAATCTCAGTTACCAGGTTTTTGTTTGTTTTGTTTTTGATAGCGAGAACATTCCAAATCTACTTCTCCAACTACTTCCAAAGGTTCTCTCTCTCCTCTCCCTTCCTTCCTTTCTCCTTTCCCCCTTTCTCTCTTAGCCAGAGCCTGGGGCCTGGAACTTGTTCAGCCGGTGCTCTCTCACTGAGCTGTGTACCGGTCCCAAAACAGGTGGCTATAGTCTCCTACTGTAGAGTTGCCACCAGGTCTCTTCTACTGTGTGTAGCATGGCATCCTGGACTCACAGTCCCCAGCATCTGGTAATTAGTCCCTCATTTTCTACTCTTGAAACAGTTCACAGACCTCATTCAATAGCTGTTGTTCTGTGTCTGGCTTATTTCACTTAACACATTGTCCTCCAGGTTTATCTGTGTTTCCAAAGGGCAGAACTTCTATTTTATAATTGTTCTAAAATTGAAATAAATTAATACATTTATTGATGCTTTTGAGACAGGGTCTCATGTTTCCCAGACTGCCCTCGAATTCACTGCAGCTAAAGACAACCTTAAAATTCTAATCCTCCGACTTCTCCCTCCCAAGTCATAGATTATGTGCCTCCATCCCTAGAAATTTATTTTTAGTTGATATATAAACACAAAAATTGTACATACTTTTAAAAGCTGTATGTGTCTGCGCATACCGTGGCATACAGGTGAACGGACCACTTGTGGGATTGTTTTCTCCTTATGCCGTGTGGGTTCAGGCTTGGTGGCAGGTTGCCCTTACATGCTGAGTCATCTCGCGGGCTCCTTCCACTGTGTATTCATATTGTGTTTTTCTTCACCCATCTCTCAGTGGGAGAACTCATGTGTTGATTCTCTGTCTGTGTGAATCGAGCTGCAGTTACCATGTAAGTGCAAATGTGTCTGCCCTCTGCCATATCGATTTCGTACCCTTCAGGACTGTACTCCCGCTATTTTTCATTGTTGAGATATTCCCACGCGGTTTACGCAACTGCTGTATTATTTTCATTTCTCGCCAAATCTGTGCAAGGGTCCCTCTGTGCCCACATATCAGCACTAGTTAGCCTGTCCTTTCGGTAAGCCACCCAAAGAGCTACGGGCTGTAACTGTTTGTGATTCTGCTTTGCAGCGCTATGGACTACAGATGTCCATCTGCCTAACCAGCGTCCTCCAGTCCTAGCTTGACAGAGTGGCCCTCAGCCTCACCTTTGACTTCATTCCTGCTGCCTGAGCTCTGTCCACAAGCTCCTCCGGCACCATTCCTAACCAGACTGCCCTCAGCACCTGCCTTTCGCTGGACTTTGCCTGTGAACTGTCTCACTGTGGTTTAACTAATGATTGACAGTTATGGGGTACACCTGTCCTGACTTTGTGGCTGAGCTAGCAGTTTTAGAAGCTTTCCTTCAGGGAGACTGTCACCCACTGTAGCTGGCTCAGCCAGGCTCCCTAAGGGTCCCTCCAGGGATAGTCCCTACTCCCTGCATTGTCCCTTGCATTACCCAACAGTTAAAACATTCGGTATTGTCACAATGTTATGCTATGGGATCCTACCGCCTTTTCTGACTGTAGAGAGGGTTCAGAGTTCAGTTTTCTGCCTTCTCTTTCCTGTTCCCTGACATTCTCACTCTGAACTCAGACCTTGCCACCTCCTCAGCCTGCTCTCCTGTTTGCCTTCAAAGGTTGTGTCTACTTATGACCCCAGACAGAAGCCCGGAGGATGCCTGCCCTCATGCGTGTTTCCAGCCCTGAGGTTTTTGTGTTTTTTCAGTGCACAGGGCTTCTTGCATGCTGAGCAAAGCCTCTGCCACTGAACCCGGCCCCTAGCCCTTAGCCCTGATCATATGTCATGAATTCCTGCCAAGTCTTTCCTTATTTCCCCACTTTGCACGTGACTCATTTTCAACATGCTTTAGCTCAGTCTCGGCATGGGTACCCTGGTAACTTCCTTTCTGTTTCCCACTGCTCAGGCATGAGCGTTTCTTGTCTCTGTGATCCTCAGCCCTCTGCTGTGTAGCCTGGGCTGGCTTCAAACTTACTATTCAGTTAAGGATAACCTTGAACTCTTGATCCTCCTGCTGTCCTGTCAGGGTCAGGAGGGCTGTGATGATGGATGGGCTCCCCTATGCCCAGCAACCTTTGGCTCAGGGTTCAGCACTGTCGGGGTCCACTGCCCACCCCCCACGATACATGATGTGGCCTCCTCACTCTGTCTGCATGGCCTTCTTAATCCTACAAAGCTGCAGGCATGAGTTTAGAAGGCTTCCTAACTCCTTCAGAGTCTAGCTGGTTTCATATTTTTTCTGTTAAGTCATCCTGAGACTCAGTTAAGCTTTCTTATAACTGTCTGGGCTTTTCTACTCAGTTGCATAGATAAATGGAATAATGTCATTTTATAACGTTTTGGACAGACATAAATAACTTGTAGAATTAATCATGAACATTTATCATGCCTTTCTTTCTTTCTTTCTTTCTTTTTTTCTTTCTTTCTTTCTTAAGAAAAATTTTTCTTCATTCTCCCATAACATAGCATAGATATGCCCTGGCCCCCTTTCACCCTGACTCAGTGATTCTCAACCTTCCTAATGCTGCAGCCCTTTAATACAGTTCCTCATGTTGTGGTGACCCCCAACTATAAAATTATTTCATTGCTACTTCATAACTGTAATTTTGCTCCTGTTATGAATCATAATGTAAATATCTGATATACATTATATCTGATATGTGACCCCTCCAAAGGGGTCCTGACCCACAGGTTTAGTACCACTGCCCTGACTGAACCCAGACCCCATCCCCTCCTCTCCCTTCCCCACAATGCAGAATGAATCAAGAAGAAAAGCAAGCAAGCAAGCGAGTGAATGCTAGCAATAAAAGGTGTCCATATCCTGCTTCCCATAAAAACTTAGTTGTTAGTGGGGCCTGATGGCTGCTCAGGAAGCTGAGGCAGGAGGACTGATTGTTTAAAGCCTACCTGAGCTGTAGAGTGAGTTCAAGACCAGACCAAGCAACTAGTGAGACTGTGTCTCAAAGTAAAAAATAAAATAAAACAGGGCTGGGGTAAACTCAGTGGTAGAATGTTTGTTCCCAGAAAAGTCAAGAAGAAAGGGAAGAAAAATATTGGAAAAGGAAGGAGAGGAAAGGAAAGGAAAGATAAAGGAAAGGTTGGGGAAGGTAAAGGAGGGGGAGGGGGAAGGTAAAGGAGAGGGGAGGGGAAGGGGAAGGTAAAGGAGGGGGGAGGGGAAGGTAAAGGAAGGGGGGGGGGAGGGGAAGGTAAAAGAGGGGGGAGGGGAAGGTAAAGGAGAGGGGAGGGGAAGGTAAAGGAGGGGGGAGGGGAAGGGGAAGGTAAAGAAGAGGGGAGGGGAAGGTAAAGGAGAGGGGAGGGGAAGGGGAAGGTAAAGAAGAGGGGAGGGGAAGGTAAAGGAGGGGGAAGGGGAAGATAAAGGAGGGGGAGGGGAGGGGGAAGGTAAAGAAGGGGAAGGGGAAGGTACAAGTAGCCACTTACAGGAGTATTGGGAGTGTGTTTTTGGAAGCTCAGGCATAGATTTCAAATCTTTCTTTTATTACATTTATTTATTTGTGTGTACACACATACACACACACACACGTGTGTTTCAGCCTGTGTGCGGAGGTCAGGGGACAATTTGTAGGAGTTGGGGTGAAGGAATTAAACTCAGATAGTTGGTTATGTTTGGTCATTACAGTCTCTTACACACTTGTGTATATAGAAGATGTTAAGATTATTAAAAATTCTCTTTCTGGATTGGATAGAAATAGAAGTTCCCAAATCAGATCACTGACATAAACATAAACGTGAATCCATGCCAGATTTGGGAAATAAGTTGTGGGCTTAACAAACCAGGAACCTGTATAACTGGGACTTTGGAAGGCTGCCATGGGGGCAAGACCCCATTTTAATCAATATTACTTGAGAATAGTATTTGCTCACAATGTTCTATGCATTATAGTCTTCCAAGAACTCTCTTGGTAGCTTTGAGATGAGCAAAGGTCACTTCTGGCTGTCTCATGAATGAAAGGCAGGATGATTTTCTGGTATTTCTCCCTTAAAGAACTTGACCAGACTGGAAGGTGATTGTTTTTCACAAGGCTGCATAAGCCTTAGCTTCCTGCTCTGACTTGTTTTAATTGTTTAGTGCTCACGGTTCATTTATATGGGCTTTAGGGTTTGGTGTAGCATGGCACTAATAAAGGCAGGCAGATGTCAACGGTGCTATGATGTGTCAGACTACATCTCAGCAAGTTGTGTCTTCCACTGTGGACCATCTACTGACGCTTCCGCGAAGAAAAGAGATCTTTCTCTCCTCATGAAAGCACTGTGGAAAGAACAGTTAAAGAAATTGTCATCTCAGCTGCTGTTAAGTGTGAGGTTTATGCTACTGCTGTGACCAATGCCAGGATAGTTGTCTCCTTAAACTTAGCCTGATGTCCTCAAGGTTCAACTCTCCTTCCTTTTTAAGGCGGAAGGATTCTCTGTTCTGCAGATAAAGTGTGTTTTGTTAACTGACACTTGGGTAGGTGCTAGCAGCGACTCTCTGAAATAGGGTTTACAAATCTGTTCAACTGAGATTACTTTTTCTCTTTAGAAAAGGTTTGGTAGGAAGGAAAAAAAATGTTTTCTTGAGCAATTATGACTTAGAATTTTCTCAGGCTCATTTTTTAAGGTCTTGAGAAGTAAATGTCACATTTGTAAAAGGCCTGGAATTTTTGAGTGGTGACTTCTTTCCTTGAGACAATAAAGGAGGCTTGCATGGCCTGTGTGAGGCCCTGAGCTCCACTCCCTACCCCAGACAAACAGACAGAAAACCAAAGAATGCCGGTTCTTTAGAGAGGTACCGCTTTGACGTTAGCTATTGACAGTAGCAAGGAGTGTGGCTGCTTCCAAGAATGTGAGGAAGAAGTAGGCCGGCTTCGTTGCAGTTATGATCGAAGCCAGAGGAAGAACCGACTTCAGAGGCTGTGTGAGGCTAAAAACAGCCACACGAAGTGGCTAGGACTGTCTTCGTTTGTCCCGTTTGTGAGGAAATACTCTGTATAAACTTCCTGTTCCCCTTTATCGTCTTTCTAACACAACAACAACAGGTAGCTATCTATGAACTGAAAATGCAAACCCCATCGCAGTGGGAACACAGAGATTCCTGTGGAGGGGGCAGTGTTCAGGCTGAGGAATATCCTGCTCAAGGGAACTGCAGGGAGGCGACACTCTGCAATTGCCCCCAATGGGCTGCAGATGGCAGCAGAGAGACAGAGGTTTTTCCCCCTGACTGCAGGTTCAACTCTGGACAAGAGCTGTGCAGAAACTCTTCAGTTAGTTATAAATGATAGTAACTAGTGAAGGGAGTCCATAGCAAGTTGTTGAGCCTCTCACAGAAACAAAGAAACAAACAAGACCAAACTAACCACGAGTCTCAGGTCTTCCCTTAAAGTTAGTGGTCTTTCACGAGTCAGCTTTTATGAAGCCGGT
The DNA here is from genome assembly GCA_028555095.1 of Dicrostonyx torquatus. Classification (NCBI taxonomy): domain Eukaryota; kingdom Metazoa; phylum Chordata; class Mammalia; order Rodentia; family Cricetidae; genus Dicrostonyx; species Dicrostonyx torquatus. The sequence continues at coordinate 727,813 of JAQHUG010000499.1, read as the reverse complement.
CCCGAGGGCCCACAGAATTCAGCCCAAACCATGAAGCTTCTTAGCTCCTGAGATCTTGTAAGCTTTGGCGCACCGGTCATAGCCTTCTGATGCGCATGGTACAGCAGCCACTTCTCCTGCGTCTTCCTACATGGTGACTCTCTTCTGCTCTCTTCTTCGTGCTTGAGATCACAGGAAGGTCTTAATGAACGGCCCTTTTAAAATGGCTCACGATATGACAGACATGATTAGGGGCTTTTGCAAAATGCTTGAAGAAACGCTGCCACAGTCTCCTCGTGTCAACACAGAAGCCAGCAAGCTAGGTGCCACAAAGACCACACTCAAACCTTGCAGGTAAGTGACCCACATGGCACCAGAAGGAAGTCTTCAGTGGCAGTCCATATTCGACACTTTTTATTGTGTTAAGTGATGGCGAGAAATCACGCTCATTAAACTGACAGATACTCTACAGTCTGAAGGAGCTGCTAATAAACAGAAGACAGAGGCCAAGGCCTGTGAGAACAGGTGAAATGGACAGGTTAGACACACTCTCCAAATGGGAAATCTGCTTTGTTAGGGAAAGGGAGGATGGTTTCCCTAACAAAGCAGATTTTCCATTTGGAGAAAACTGGGGAAAAATATAACTGTCCTTTAGCAAGGAAACGGTTATTATGCACAGAACAAATATTTAAATATACTGACCTGGGAAGAGTCCCAAGACGTATCACTAAGTAGGAACTATCACAGAAAAACTGAGCTTAGAAATGTATATAAACAAAGGGCAGGTGAAGAGGCTCATCTGGTAAAGGCTCTTATCTCCAAGCCTGAAGATCTAGGTTCAATCCCTGGAACCTGCATGGTGGAGAACTGACTTTCCCAGGACGTCAGCTGACCTCCACACACAAATCATAGCATTTATCTACTCTCCCATACACAGGCAAAGATCAATCAATCAATCAATGTAATAAAAATGTAGAAATGAGATCATAAACCATGTGAATCCTTGCTGTGTATACTTGAGTGTACAAGGACAGGTGGTCTTTGGCTAATAACGTAGGATTATAGCCTACAACCTCATTGGGAGGCGAAGAAATTCTGAATGAAAATGTGATTATTCGCCGGGCAATGGCGGTGCACACACCTTCAACACCAGCACTCAGGAGGAGTGGTGGTGCACACACCTTCAACACCAGCACTCAGGAGGAGTGGCGGTGCACACACCTTCAACACCAGCACTCAGGAGGAGTGGCGGTGCACACCTTCAACACCAGCACTCAGGAGGAGTGGCGGTGCACACACACCTTCAACACCAGCACTCAGGAAGCAGAGGCAGGTGGATCTTGTTACTGTTTCCTCTAGGTTACTTCCAAAAGTGACTGTAAGCAAAGACCGCGCATTCATTTCCTGTTTTTTTAACTATTTATTTTCTTATCTTTACTCCTTTAATCTATAACTGTCTGTACTTCTTTTTCTATCCATACACTTTTCCCTCTCTCTCCCAAGCCTACATACATTTTAAAAACACACTGTGACCTGTTCAGAGGTTTATTTTTGTCTGAATTTGTCTTTATTGCGCATCTGTAATCATTTTCTGACCAGGAGCGCTTCTTAAAATGCTAAGTTGCACGTGTAGGACTAAGGCTGCTTTGCCTTCTGACCCTGCCCAGTCCAACATGGCAGAGGTATGCTCACCGCCAGCTCTGTGAGCCATGCTCACTGCCCCAGTTTCAGGGACACACGGGTCTATGTTGCCATTAAGTAACTAGTAACATGCT
>JAQHUG010000499.1:681484-725539 GCA_028555095.1 Dicrostonyx torquatus | reverse complement strand
TGCTTGCCTCTAGCAAACAGAGTCTACCCGAGAAAATGCTGCTACCAAGAAACCATGCTTAACTCTTCTTTTGTGTCTAGAGTTTCTTCCCAAGCTCTCCTAGGTTTTATGGGGATGCAGTTGCCCCACTTGGCACCACTTGTAAACAGAGACTGCTCGTTCGTTTCCTGGCTGCCCAGACCCGAATAATCACATAAAAACTATATTAATTACAAATACTGTTTGGCCTATTAGCTCAGGCTTTTTATTAATTAACTCTTGCATCTTAAATTAACCCATTTCTATTATTCTGTGTATCACCAGGAAGCTGTAGCCTACCGGTGAGGTTCTGGTGTGTCCTTTTCCTTTGGCAGCTACGTGGTGTCTCTTTGACTCTGCCTACTCTATATATCTCTTCCAGCCTGCCTATGTTCTGCCCTGCCATAGGCCAAAGCAACATTATTCAGTAACCAATAAAAGCAACACATATACAAAATGGTATTCCATATCAAGTGACCATTCCACACTAACAGGTATGGGTACCATTCCCTGATGCCTGACAACTCCCTGCTCTCTCTTTTTGCTGTGGTGCTGGAGAATCTTGGGATTTGTTGATATCCAGCCTCCTTCATTTTAAAGGCTCAACTTTTTTTTTTTTTTTTTTAAAAAAATCAGCTTCAGTCCCAGGGACTAATAGTGTCTGGTAGTTAGTTGGTTGGCACTCAGTAAATATCAGTTGATGAAAAAACACCATGAGGATGTGAGGAATGGACTTTGAAATCTTGTATGGCTGTGGTTACACCACGGACTCCAGCAGGATTGCAAAAGATGTGGGTGGGGGGCTGTGGAGTTAGGGTTAGTTGTGGGAGGGAAGTATGCTAGAGGAATTCCAGAAGGCCAGTCCACATAACCTCCATGAGCTTGGACTACACTTACGAGCCTTTGATCTCGACAGTTGCCTGAGCTGTGCCTTCTTGACACCCCCCCAATGCCCCTCCATGGGAGTAAAGGTGATGGCCTATGGCTTTTTATGTTGCTGTGAAGATAAAAGGGGGCAAGACTTGGGCTCTGCCTGTTAGGTAGTACAGAGACCCTGACTGGACAAACTTGTAACAGTCTTTGTTGCAGTCAGTACTGATTCTCCTTTCTGAAGGGGAATGGTCTTGGCCATTTCAGCTTATAGCCACGCCCCGCCATTAGCTAATTATTCTGCCCCCCCAATTAGCTGTTAATTAATTAACGGGGCTGGACCACCAGGTCCCAAGAGGTATAAAATGATAGGCCTACGTGGAAAGCGCTCTCTCTCTGCGGTTTGCCGGCCTGCCTGCTTCTTCGGAGGAGCTCTGTCCGGTACAGTAACTTGTGTGTATCTTGTCCCTACTAATCTGTGTGTATTAAATAAACATCCACACCTTTCTAGTCATTTATTTGTATTTATTTAGCCATTTATTTATTTATTTGCTGTTTCGAGTCAGAGTCTCATGAAGTGCAGGCTGGCTTTGAACTAAGTATGTCACTGAGGGTGGCCGTGAACTTGAGATTCTCCTGGCTTTGCCTCCTAGGTGTTGAGATTACAGGCATGCATCTCTGCCCACCATTCCTATTTACTTTATCCAAGACTGGAAATGGAACCTACTGCTCATGCATGGTAGGCTGTGTGAGGCATTTTGGCACTAAGCTGCTTAGTCTTCAGCCATTGGTTTTCTTGAGTTACGGAGCGACACAGCTGTCACTTGTCTTTGCTATGGTGTTTGCACCCAGCCCACCTTCCCCTCCTGGTGTGGCTGGTCTCTGAGGCCACCATGGCACACTTATTTCAGTGTCAGCATGCACTTTCCCAAGCATCCAGTTAAGTGAGCTTTACTGGAGACATTCCTATCTAAGACACCATTCACCATCTCCCTCAGGGTCTATTGAGTCGAAGGGACGATGGTAATATCACACTCCTGTCCTATGAGGAGGACAGAGTCGATGTAAATCACCCCAGTGATTTCCCCAGGCTTGGGAAGTATTTGAGAAGCCCACTATAAGGTGAGGAAACTGAGGCCAGGGTGAGCAGGGAGCTCCCTTCTACAGGCTGTGATCTCAGCATTGGCAAGCTGCTCTCTGGTGAGTCATCTAGTTAGAAACCCTGCTACCTGAGGCAGCTTAGGCCCAGGAAACCAATAGAACCCTGCTGTCCCACTTACAGCAGTGACCTGTCCCTCAGCAGGTGGCACTGTGTCCTTTGTCACTGAATGCCACACAATTGGGGGCATCGCCTCTAACCTTGAGAGCTCACTCACGTGGAGTGCTGCTCCTCACAGACACATTGCCCACTGGTAGTTCAGGATAATCGTATTTCAAAAGTCGAGCTTTAATTTCCAAGCTTGTGGCCAGACCTCTGTCTGTCCTATGAAGTGGTTGCTGGTGGTGTGTAATTATTTAGGCCCCATCTTTTAATACCTTAAGAGTGATAATCTTCATAATGTGTGGGAGTGGAACTAGCCATTTAAAAGGCTGTGGGCTCTTTTAACAGGGTATGTACAGGGCACGCTGCCATGTGGAGACTCTTCACGTTTGTTCTATTACTTGATTGGAAGTGGGAGGAGTTTTATCCTTTTCAAGCTATGTAAAGAGTGTATGGTCCCCCATAAAAAATATTATTGATGTTTAACATGTCTTTGACAACCTCTGATAGGAAGCTTGTACCTTAAAGGATGGAAGTTCTGGTACTGTCCAGGGGAGAGCTGCTTGTAGACAGTCACTTATCTGGGACAGGCTTGCCTGACAAGGTATGTCCCATGGGAATGGACACGGAGGAAACATAAAGCTGTCTCATGGGCCACCTTCTTTTAGACACAAAGGACATCTTGGGAAAATTCCACAGAGGATGGTTCTCCTGTTGCAGACTTCACCGTGGATGCTATTTTAATTTTTAAATATGAAGAGTGTTATTTATTTTTGTGATGCTGGTGCTCAAATCTGGGGACTAAACACGGGAGACAGGTGCTTTAGCAACAACTACACGCTGAGCCCAAGAACCTCTTAAACTGGATTCTTCTGGTTCTTCTGGACAGATCCCTGTTCTAACTCCCACCCCTCACAGTCCTTAGGATGGGGCTCACTGAGCTCCTAAGACATGCAAAGGATTTGAGCAGTGCTCTGCCTCTCCATCTTTGCCAATTTTTCAAGCCACATGGAGTTTTCTGTAATTAGGCAGAAGGACCCTAGGATAGTAGGTAGGTAACCTGTAAAGGCACTCAGGGGATACTGCAAAATATAAACTATAAAATGTATACACAAATTACGATAGCTGTGCATGGAGGTGTGCACCTTTAATCTCAGCACTTGGGAGTCAGGGCAGGTGAATCTTTGTGTTCTAGGCCAGCCAGGGAGACACAGTGAGGCCCTGTCTCAAAGATAAAACACAGCAACCTCCCGCCCCCAAAGAAAGACTTACTATCCATCAAATTAAAATTTGGTATTCTGTTAAAAACCTTATTTAATTTTAAAGTATACAAAATAATCATATTTTAATAAATGACATTTAAGAGTTTACAAAATTACTTTAGTGACAAGCATGAAACCACAACTCTTATTTATTGTTACAAAATGTCTTGCCAATGCCATTCTTGGCAGTAAGACATGTCCCCTGTTGGAGCTGTTGAGTGCCATCTTGTGGGAAACACATTAAGCATAGTGGCAATGCTAAGGTTCAACTTGCCCTAGAAGAGTAACATAGTGACCTAAACTCTAGTTCCTAGTCTTTCCAGATAGCCATACTTCTGTTTCCAGTTAAGAATGCCTAAGAGGGTAGCAAACAGACTTCCAAAGTAGAAAAATTCACTTTCAATCAACAGAATTTAGAGTCTAGAAGTTCCATTGGTTCTTTGAAAATAGTTATCCCCCCGCCTCCACGCCATTTTGTTTCTGCACCATTAAATTATACCATGGCAGTGAAATTCCCAAGTGAACTCATGAAGCCAATGTCTCCTGATGCTGGTGGCCACATCCCACAGCTAGAAGAGGCAATGTCAGGAGGGAGGGAGGGGCTGGGTTAGGCTCAGAGCGGGTGGCAGTTTTTGGCATATCCTATCTGTCTCTTATGCGAAACGGCACTTGGGATTTTTAAGCGAGGCCTCTTCTGGTCAGCAGCCAGCATGAAAGCTTTCAGTTTGTCTCAGGCGAGACAGGTTGTGAGGCTGTTGCCCTGTATTCAACACACTGAAGATGAACACCATAGATGGCCTCTCAGCCACACCGCAGATTTCCCATAACCAAAAGACCAACATTTTAAAGACTTTGTGAGATCTGGTTACACATTCATATCACAAACTGAACCTTTGACATAGGAGGAATGTATAATGGTTTCCAGATCATTTTGAGAACAAAAGAACCTATCTTATTTTAAGGTTTTTGTTTTTTTAAAAAAAGTACACAGTGCTTGAAGCATTAAATAACTTTGTCCACTATTGCAGACTTAATCTATCAAAGCAACAGAATGGAGATTCTTTACCATTAACTGGGGGCAACTTGGGGAAGGAAGCCTTAAGGGAGGCACGGTGAACTTTCTGGGCACCTTCCTTGGGACTGGGCTTGTCTCTCTTGTCCTCTGAGGAAGACAGACTGTGTGAGATCCTTTGTTTAAACTGTGAATGTGTCCTACCAGAATAGTCGCTACCAGCACGGGGTCTCAGTGGAACTAACTTTAGAACCGACTAATACAGGCTTAGAATTGGGCCTTTGTTTGGAGCTTTGGGGGAAGGGAGTACCATGGAGGCCTCTGGCGTTTCATGTGAGGCCTATGGGGACTTCAGATGGTGGCATTTAAGATGGGAATGTTTGTCTTGGGAAATGCTGGTGGCTGAGCTCTGACAGCTAAGCACAGGTTGCCTCATCCTTCACTCAATCTTTGCTCTAGCAGCCAGGTAATACATTAAACTTGTCTTTTCGACTTTCCTGAACAATACCTAACGAACAAATAGCACAATTCTGTGATATTTAGCAGGATGCAAATTCCAGACACTGCAATCATGAAGATCGTGAAGACGGTCTTTTCCGTGGGCCTGGAAATGAAGCAGTCCACTGTATTGGGACAAGGCCAGGCATTGCATTTCACCAGACGCTGCATGAAGAAGCCATTATACATGATGTAAAAGACGTACATGAAGACCGCTTCGAAGATGACCCGGAAGAAGATGCTGGTGGTGTAGGTCCACCACAGGGACCCTTCGATACGGACCTTCTGGGTTTTGATCTCTTCGATGTCCTTAAACTCATTCTTTATCTCTCCCTTCATGAACTTCCGCTTCTTTTCGTGTCTCCTGTATGCCACATGCATGGCTACCAGGAGGGCTGGCGTGGACACGAAGATCAGCTGCAGGGCCCAGAGTCGGATGTGGGAGATGGGGAAGTAGTGGTCGTAGCACACGTTCTTGCAGCCAGGCTGGAGTGTGTTGCAGATAAAGTCGGCTTGCTCATCTCCCCACACTTCTTTTGCAGCCACCACAAGGATCATGATACGGAAAATGAACAGGACGGTGAGCCAGATTTTCCCAATGCTAGTGGAGTGTTTGTTGACACCCCCGAGGATACTCTGTAGCGTGCCCCAATCCATCTTGTCCTCTGGGTGGGTGGCCCTACAAACGACAAATGAACACAAGACAGGAATCACTCACTGGTCTGGCCAGGTCCTAGCTCTATTCTGGGTCCAGTCTCCTCTAGGCTGGTGACAATACAACTTACTTTGCCATAGGATTAAGTGGGTAGTTCCTAAACCATCTCCAACATGTTTCTGTGTGCTCCCTAGAACAGTTCCCTAAAACACACGTGTTTTCATCCAGTCTTTAGCATGTAACCAAGATGTGGGTACAGGGGTGCACCAAAGCAAAGTACTTGTTAGTCTAAAGGCAAAACTGTGTTCTGGCTAAGTTCGCCTCACATGTTCCCATTTCCGTACAGGTCACTCAGCAGGCTGTGTTGGCAGCCCCGAGCTTTGCAGTGATAGATAAGAGCTTGGACCAACTTCACCTGAAGGGGCACAGCTGCCCAGTTCGGATGACAGGATTTGTGAGATTCCACATGACCGAGTGCTGAAGCCAGTCCTTTAAAATATTTGAATATGCATGGGTTTGGAGGCAAGGTGATATGTCATTCCTAATGGTTACACTTACATTTGAGATTCCTTAACTTAGCCTCCCACTACAAGCCTTGCTTCCATCCTCTGTGTAAGAGGATTAGGGTGAAAAAAAAAGTCTTTGCACTTAGGTTTTTACAAGCAGGTTGGTGACCCCGCTGTCAGGTTGGAACTGTTTGGTAAATGTTCTGTATCTGTTTTGATACATGTGGCAGGTGAGTTTTGCTACTGTGGACTATGGTTTGAACTTGGACGTGATTCTAAAATAAATAATTATGAAAAATGGCAGGAAATTTAGTTCAGTGGTTCCCCAGCTACTGGTCCAAGGAACTCACCATCAGTTCAGAAGCAAAATTGCCTTGGGTGACACGGTGTGTATTAACTGTGTCCTGGATGGACGAATGAGCTTCTGTTTCATCCCAGGGAAGGAGCTGTCTTCACTGATTCATGGCTACACCCTGCCTGTCACAATCAAGCCCTCTTCTGACAAGATCCCACCCTCCTACTGTCCTGATGAGTCACTTGCTTTCCACCCCTTCCAAGCTGCAATGAGTCCTCTCGATCTTTCTTAAAAGCATCCCTGCCCTCCTGCTTGAGGCAGGTTGCATCCTGTTTCCCCGCGAACTAAGCAGGCTCAGGGTGAAAGTCCCACTTGCTTCTGCAGAACACCAAGGTCTTCATGGGACCCACTCAACTGTGCACTGGGCAGAGGAGCTGACACTCTGGTGAGACATCGAGTCCTAGCCAACTGGGAAAGTGGAAACAACACAGGAAGACACGGTGGCTGAGCAGGTTGAGCCCTGACCCATTTATACCTAGACTGTTCCGAGTCCCTTAGGGAAGCTGGTTGCTCTTTGAACGGTCTCACAGCTCCATGTAGTCTGCCCCAACAAGCAAAAGTATTGAAAGCAACAGTGTTCTAAGTTGAACAAAACAATCAGATTGGAATTAGACCTTCCGTTCTTCATGTCTACTCGCTGAGTCGAGATCAGGACACTGACTGAAATAAACATCCACACACCTGACCCAAAATAGAGAATTCAAGGGTGTGTACCTTTGCCTGCCTATAGCATCCACAGACTAGCCCAGCTATTATCAATGGAGACAAATGAACTTCAGAATAAAATCTTCACTTGTTTATAAAAATTACTTTAAAATATTTGTTAAGTTTGAGTTTGCTATGGTACTCAGGTTGGCTTGTAACTCCACGAAACTGAGGTTAGTCCTCATCTATAATCCCAGAACTCTGGAGGCTGAGGCAGGAGGATTGTGCTAATTTAAGGAAAACTTGGGTTGCCGAGGAAGATCCTGCCTCAAAAAACAAACAAAAAGCAAAAACAAAACAAAAACAAAAGAGAGAAAAACAAAGGAAAACCAAATTTAAAAAAAAAAAAACAAAATAAAATCAGGGAAAAAGTTTGGCAAGACTGAACAAACAAGACCAGAAAAAACACCGTGAGAAAAAACAAGCTGCTGGGTCATAGGTGTGGACCCTGGCACATCTGGTTGAAGCTGCTTGTTTTAATGGCCCTTCCAAGACAAGGGAGAGGTTAAAATTTGATCTCACAAGGGTCTTGCAGTACTAGACAGCAGGGTGAAATTGTCAATATTTAACTGTGGTGTAGGAGGTGATCTCCTGGCCTCTGACCAGGTCCCCACTCGGCCTGGGTCACCTGCAGATTGCCTGGAGCACTGTCAGAGTGTGGGGGACCGTCAATCCTTAACTCCTGAAAAGGAGAAGCGAGCTTCTCCTTATTTATAATCTGTATTATACTTATATGAGAGACCCTTATTTGCTTTGAAGGGTACTTTGGGGAGCTGGCGGAATACCTCCAGATGCTGTTCCCACCTCAGCGTCCACCCTTCTCACAATCTAACTTAGCCCATAGTTTCCAAAGGACTCGGAGGTAAATGGAGCCATGGCTGTGCCAGGCTTCTCAGGACAGTCCCAGAGACCTGGGCAACTCGTCCCATTTAGGCTTATGCTCTCTTCCAGTGAGGCAGCACGGAGGAGCTGATGCAAGAGTTCCAATGGACACGTTTCTCAGCAGCACACCATCTGCAAGTCTGTGTCGGGACGCTTCCCTTCAGTTGCAGAGCCCCACCTGAACGCAAACCCTTCAAAAGCTTTTAAGAAAAACAAGAAGCAATCAAAATCACCCGTCAAGTGCAGGCTAGGGTCCCCTAGCCCACGGGAGCGGCTACGGACGCTCGTTTTGGGCTGTCGCCCGCGTCACCCCAGTGCTTTAGGTGGTAAAGGTCAGTGTCTTCCCACGGAGGCCTCCAGCTTAAACAAATGAAACCGAGTTTTTCTGCTAAGCTTTCGGTTAGTTAAAAACTTTCAATGGCGGCAGACAACGCAGCCAGGAGGCCTCGGGGGAAATTCTAGAAAAGGACACGTCGTAGTCGCGCACGGAACGGCCCGGCCCCCGCGTCCCTCCCCGCCCTGCGTAGTGCGGGACCTCCCGGCTCAGGCAGTGCAGACGCTGCCTGCCCTGTGCGAGCGCAGCGGCGGGAGCAGCCAGGTCCAATCCCGAGCCCCGGCAGCCGCTCCAGCCGCAGAAACGCGATCGCGACTCGGGTCGCTATCCACCGGTGGTGATGACCCGCGGGGACGGCGCAGGGCATTCGGGCCTCAGTTTCCCAGGACCCGGCGACCCACACCCTGCCTCGCACCTCACGCGTCCCTACTGGCCGAGACTCGCGCTCCAGACGCCGTGGGGCGTCGCGATCAAACGCGGGCCACACCGCTGGGATTCCGGGGCGCGGATAAGCTGTCGCACCTGTGTCCCAAGGAGCGCGCGGCGCTGGGTGGCAAGAAGCGGCGAGGCGCTGTTGCCTGGGAAGAGCAGGTCCTGAGTGGGTCTCGGGCCGGTCCTGGGTTGGTCCGGAGTGGGTCGCGGGCTGAACCGGAGCTGGTCGCCGCTGGTCCGGGCGGAGGCTACGCTCTGTAGGCGGGAGCGCCGCCGACTGGCTGCGAGTTGGGAGAGCCGAGCGCGCAGAGCGCTGCGATCCTGGACACCTGTCGGCTGCAGCTCCTTTTAACCGCACCCCTCACCCCGCCTCTCTCACCCCGGAGCGATTGAGAAAGTTGCGGAGGAGGCGGCTCCGAGCAGCCCGCCGCCCCCCAGCGCCGCGGGCGGGGCTCTCCGGGCACCCAGAGCCGTCGGGGCCCGGGAGCCGCAGGTTCTCCTCGAGCAGCCCCAGCCCCAGCCCCCGCCCCCCTCCCCCGACCCCAGCGCTCCAGACTTTCCCAGGACCGCGTCCTGAACAGAGCCTGCAGACCTCGCGTCACCACCCCTGCAGGACCCAGGTCGCAAAGCTGCAAGCCTCAGCTACTGGTTTTGGGGGGATTGGGTGGTGTTGAAATAGAGTTAATGATGTCGTTGTTACTACTCTCACTAGTGGGAACGTGATATTGTGTTCGACACTTCACTGTACTATAAATCTATTTATACTAAATATATGTTATATTTATTTATATTAAATATAAATCTATTATCTATATTAAATATAATTTTATTAAATATAAATATATATTAGAAAAGAGGTGCATTCCGAGGACGTGAAACTCTGTGTAGGCCTGCAGCTTCCAGTGGCTCACGAGGCTCCTCTCCCATAGGGGACCCGCAGCACAGCGAGCATCTGGAATTTGTGTTTAAGGCAGACTGACAGGGGGCGCCATCAGAGCTGGCCAAGTTCTGGCTTCGATTTCCCTGAATTCCCGATATAATTTGATCGCTTTGTACAGTGTGCCAGTGGCTAGGCCAGGGGGTTGTAGAGGTGAGTCTCCAAGACTGGCCTAGAAGTCTCAGCCCGGCCTGGAAGTGGACGTGTCCCAGCCTCTGGAGGGTGCTGTGTTTTCTTTTCCACACCTGAGATCATTGCAAGGAAGGGTCGGCCAGAATCTGCAGGAAGGAAAGAGAGGCAGGCAAGCTCGTCCCTCAAGGAGTCCAGGCTGCTGGGAAGACTCTGGGCAGCCTGGGTCTACACCTCAGTTCTCTCCCGGCCAAGCTGGATGCGGATTGTGAGGTCTGTGTTCACATTGCTTGACTCTGCATAGTTCTGAGAGGCAAATGAAACAAAGTGGACACTCACAAAGCATTCAGATAAGGGCAGGCTGTGCTCGGGGACACCTAGGCCAACTTCACCCTGCTCAGTTCCCTGCGACGTGAGTCCTAGAGCAGCCAGATTTGGGGTGCGAACCTCATGTCCTCACAGAGCTTCCTCCGATCAGTTGTACATGACGTGAAGTGGTAGTGATTCATTCTGGCGAGGCCCATGTGCTCTAAGGAACCGCAACCTTAGCTGAAGGATAATGCTTTTGTTTGCAAAGCCGGCTCACTGCTGTGGGCAGACCTGACTGCTCTTGGGGGAGCAGATGAGGGGTTTACCCCCAGGCTCCTACTCCCCCTCCCTACCTGTAAGTCTTAACCTAACAGGTAGTGTCTGTACTGAAGAGAAAAAACCCCAGGAATCCCGCATCCTCAGACTGCTTTTCTGAGAGAGGTGCGGAATTGGCTTTGAAGATGACTGGCCAAGCCAGCTGGGGTGGGACAACTCCCTTGGTCTGAGCAGAGCTAGACGTGAAGCCAAGAGGTGATGAGGTGGTGGCAGCTGGCAGGGATGGAAGGATGTCTGTACCTTATCTTGGGTAGCAGTTTTCAGTCCAGAGGAGCTCTTGTTCAGTGAGAATGAGAGAAGAGTCTAGAACCACTGTAGGAAGCTGGCTGGTAAAAAAGATAAGCTGGAGAGGAGAATTGACTCACTTTCCCCATTGAGCAGTTTCTCCTGAGGGTTTGGTGTCTGCGTTATGATCATAGGGTCAACTTCTAGTTCCTTAGCTTGCTTCTGCAGATTTGCACAATGGCTCTGTTTGGCTGATTGTCACAGTCGCTGGGACTATTAGGATTTATAGTTCACCTCTAAAGTCCCCACGGAGAACTCAGCTCTTGATTTTATTTTGATTCATCCAATTTCTCTTGTTTCTTTGTGTTATGTTTTCTTCCCCTGGACCAGAGGCTCCCCTAGGGCAGGAAATGCTAAATTTATTTGTGTATGCGCATACTCCAGAGGAGGAAGAGTAGGGGAGAGAAGAGGAGGGGGGAAGAGAGGAGAGGCTAGAAAAGAGCTGGGACAGGTTTGACTGAGATTATCTCTGAATGAAGCTAGATGTGCATCCAATTAATGTATCATACAAATGAATTTGTGTAACCCCTCCCCATGGCAAGCATTGCTTTGAAAAGTGAGCATCGGGAATAAATTCCACTGTGCTCACCCCGGCTTCCATGTTTTCATGTTAGCATATGGGCCTGTGAGAAGCTCAGCCCCATGACATGGCGGGGAGGGACCGGGAGTTTACTGACCAGCAGCAACAAGTTCACCTCCATCTCATTCATGTGTAGAAACTAACCAGACAGAGGACAAGTTTTGACTTGGCTTTAGCAGAATCCCATGATATCTTCTAGGGTGGTCTTGAATGAAGGGACCAGCAAGGTCAGAGGGGTGAGGGGTGAGGAGAGGCCTATGAAGTAGCTGTGGATGATTAGCCATGGGGGAGCTCTGAGCACTGCACCTTGTCACGTCCATGTGTCAGGCCAGGCGAGTGTTGCTCTTCTGTCTGGTTAGCACTAAGAACGCAAACCCTAGCTGGTTGTCACTCAGCTGGACTTTGTTGATGATGTTGAAATGTGACAAGGCTAGTGTTTAGGCTACTTGGTATTTTAATTCGATAGTTGCTTTCTATAAATAAACTCAAAAGAACTCGCTACTGTGCAAGAAGTCAGTGCAAGATAAATTGTACATCTTGCCATTTTGATGAATGACTGCTTGTCAGCTCCCTCCCGGGGCAGTATCTTGAATCCTGGGAAGAATGTTCTACACGCACGCGTACACACACACACACACACACACACACACACACACACACACACATGTCTCACATTTCTGACTTACAAAACAAATGAAGGCGATGGCAGAGAATGCTTCAGAACAAGAAAAGGCTTGTGACTGTCTGGAGTCCCTGAACCACCACTTGACAAGTTTTCAGGCAAACTGGGCCCATCAATCGTCTCTGGGAGAGACATCAGCCCTTTGGGCTGCATACTCCTTTCCTGAGTTTGTTATTGAAACATTAATCCTATGAGCATACTTAGAAAATACTATCCAGCTCTTCCCAAAAGAGCGATTGGAAACTAAAGGGCCTCTGGCTTCCCTGGACAGTTAATAATGACTTACATTTGATAATGTACTGTCATGGCAAGAGTGGCTCTTCTGGACCCTGCCAGTCTGTGTGGGTGATTATTATATGGGATACGCTTTCACTGCGATTTCTGTTGTTGTTATTTTGTTTGTTTTGGGTCAACTCCTCCTGCCCAGGCTGGGCTTGGACTCCCTATCAGCCAAGGATGACATGACTTAACACTCCTGTCTCTGCGTCTTCAGGGCTGGCATTACAGGACTGCATCTTCAAGTCTTGTTTCTTTATTCATCTCCGGGTCATGCCATTCCTGTGCTTTCTGAAACGGATGAATCCGAAGTCCTTTAGGAAGAAAAAGCCAGCTGTTAAGAGTCAGAGTGAAAATAGAAAACTTTGCAGGCTTTCAACAGTTTAACCTTTTCCAAATGAGGACATTTAAATCTCCAATTTTGAGCAGTGGCAGTCTGCTGTAAGCGGTTCTGTTTACAGACATTCTGGTGAAATCTAAATACCTGTGTCTCAGCTTCAAGAGTGTGGTGGGAGAGGCCTAGCAGCATGGCTGGATGAGCCTGGACTCACTCGCAAACACACCGCTGTGGTTCTTCTGTGGTCAATTAAGCAGAGCGTGGAAGAATTGCAAAGGTCCTTCCAAACAGGTTTGGGTCAAAAGCACAGACACGTTACTCTGAAATGAAACAATCATAACTACCTTTGCTGGCAAGTAGGAAACATTCCTTTCCGCCAAATAGAAATTTAAATTCTCCATTTTACAGTGGCTAGTCAGCGTGGAAGGAGGAGCCAATGAGATTTCTGTATTCTAATTGTGTGACAACAGTATTGTGCCCTACAGTATTTTGAATTGTCTTTGGAACAAGCTAGGGTGTGTGTGGGGGGGGGGAGGGGCCTCATGTACTATTGTAGAACAAAATTATAGTCGGGGTTGATAATGGATTATGGATTCTTGATTATTTGGATAGACAAGAGAAATTCAGTGTGAAACACTCATCTACAGTGTTCTAAATTTAAGGTTCTGTTTACTGGGAACCACTCATCACTAGGATTTTGCTCCCAAGGTCACAGTGCTGGTGTGTTCTGCAACCTGAAAACTCCCCCTTTCGAGGACTGAATATGAAGTATTTGGTTTGAGGATTCAGAATAGAGCTTTTGTGTGTGGTAGCCATTCATTTAAACTTTTCCTTAAACTGAGAGGCCTTTCCGCTTTGGGAGAAATGTTCTTAAAAGAAAAGGGGGAAAATAAATCTCAGGGCCAGAGTAAAGAATCCAACACTAATGCTTGTAATACCCAGAATACTCAGTAGATGGCACTAAAAAGACTCACTCTGAAACCCTGAACTCGCAGAACATTTCATGTTTATTTTTCTAGTCTAGTGGTGTTGGTCCTGATCTTATGAGTAGACGGGGAAGTAAATGTATTTCTTTCTACCCCCTCCCCTCCTCTTCCTTATCCCTCTCCCTCTTCTTCCTTATGCAGACAGGAAAAAATAAAAAAGAGACTATCAGAACACCTTGCTCTTAACAAGGTAAGTGATGTTTTGTGAGATGTTTGTGCACACAGACCCCCAGATCCAGTGTAAAGTGCATTTTTTTTTTTTGCTGTCAGTATCTGCCACAAGCAAATGTGGAAAGCCACTGTTCTGTTCCATTTCCAGGGACACAAGATATATCACAGTAACTGCAAATGAGACAGACTTATAACATAGAGGAGAGACCTGGAGGCTCCAGATATCACCTCCCACCTTGACTGTGCCTTAAGTTCACAGCTGGCATTCCTGATAGGCCCCTAGATGGCAAGATGTGTTGTGGGTGGGCATCTTAAGGACTTTCTTCAGGTCTGAAAAGGATATCTGGTCTACCACTAGACCTCTTTCCCTAGGACTCCCTATTCTGTGCTGAGAGACAGCAACATATGGTTAGGTCTTTCTCCCCCCACCCCTTCTTTTCTTCCTTCCTTCCTTCCTTTTTTTTAAAAAAATATTTATTTATTATGTATACAATATTCTGTCTGTGTATATGTCTGCAGGCCAGAAGAGGGCCCCAGACCTCATTACAGATGGTTGTGAGCCACCATGTGGTTGCTGGGAATTGAACTCAGGACCTTTGGAAGAGCAGGCAATGCTCTTAACTACTGAGCCATCTCTCCAGCCCCCTTCCTTTCTTTCTTTCGACAGGATTGACCTGGTGCTTGCTATGTGGACCAGGCTGGCCTAGAACTAGCAGAGACCCACCTGCCTCTGCTTTCTCATGCTGAGATTAAAGGTGTGTGTCACCATGCCCAACCTTTAGGTCTTTTACTAAATAAAAGTTTGTCTTAAAGGAGTTTAAGTAGTGCTTTTGATAAATAGCATTGTTACCTGCCAGACAGTTTAGTGGATTTATGTATGAAAAGAACTACATGGAAGCATGTGTGGGCAAATGTCTATGTGCACATTCATGTGAGAGGTATGTGTTTTAGGTATACATGTGGCACAGCTGTGTGGGCAGAGGAACAGCCAGAGGGTTTGGTCCTTGCCTTCTACCTTGTTGAGGCAGGCTAGCTGCTCAGCAGGCCTCCAGCAACTCTCCTGTCTGCTTCCTTCTTGCTGTGGGAGCACTGGGCTTTCATAAGTTCTAGGGACTCAAAGTCGGGTCCTTATGCTCACACAGAAAGTGCTTTACCCCCTGGACCATCTCCCCAACCCATTCTTGGAGACTTTCAACGTCTAAGTTTGCATTGGATAATTGAGCTCTGGGAAGAGAAAGCAAATGCTGACTCATTGTGTTGTCTCCTGGATGTGAAATGGATGTGCTGGTGAGAAATTTGGAGAATGATGCGGGGCTCCTGTGTGCATGTAGCTAACATACATGAGGATGGTGCGGAGCAGTGGGCAGAGTCTTGGCATTACGTTTAGATGGGACCGTTCTATGATAGCCTAGGCTACTGGGCTGCTTGACTTTTGATTTTGATTTTGTGTTTTCAGACAGGGCCTCTCTATGTAGCCCTGGATGTTCAGGAACTTTCTGTGTAGACCAGGGTGGCCTAGAAGTCACAGAAATTCTCTTGCTGGGATTAAAGGCATGCACCATCATGACTAGCCTCTGCTTGGCTTTTGAAAGAAGTTTTTGTGCTTATGATTTATCGAAGGAAACAATGTTGCTGATGTAACATGGCTAAATTTAGATTGTGTAAGTGACACACAGGAACACCACACACACACACTCACACACAAACACACACACACACACACACACACACACACACACGAAGGAATATCTGGGTGTAAACTGCTACAGGTTAGTGAGCCAATCATTTGAGCACAACGGGGTATTCCCACGTGTGCAGATGCATCACGCTTACCCCATTGCAGAAGTCCATGAAGGTTTCTTGCTTTTTTTTCAGAAGAGGAGTCCTTGTTATGGCATCCCTGACTGCCTGGAACTCTCCGTGTAGACCAGGCTAACCCTGAACTTACAGTGCCTCCCACCCCAGCTTCTGCCTCCCAAATCCTGGGATAATAAGCATGTGTTGCCAGTCCAGCCAAAAAAGTTTTGATTCCTTTTGATTCCTTTCAACAGAAGTAGAAACAAAGTTAAGAATCCATGAACTGGGCAGGGCGGATGGCTTGGTTAGCAGAATGGCCAAGAGAGCATGAGGACCTGAGCTGGGACCCACAGCACCCACTGGTGGTGGTGGTGGACAGCTGAATTTCCAGGGCATGAGTGAGGGGAGAAGGTGAATCCTTGGAGCTCATTGGCTAGCTAGTCTCACTGAATTGAAATCCAGCTTTCTCTGCCCATCTCTCTCTGCTTTCTGGCCCCCAAGAAGTGACCTGGTTTAGTGCTCACTGCCATGATGCTCTGTCTGCAATGCAGTCAATTTGGTAAGAGCTCCCAAACTCCTCCTCCTTCCCTCAGGATCCATGACAGTTAATGACTGATGGAGAGGGAGAGACATTTTCTTTAGAGGAGCAGCTACTGGTAATTTTCCTATGTTCCTGTGATTAGCCCTTATAAATATTCTTGTAAGTAACTCTAACGAAGTTCATTTGTTTACACATGCAACAACAACCCTCTCCAAAGTGAAAACACCAAAAACCTGAAAGTGGAAGGAAGACCAGCTGAGAAGAGGAGGTTCAGTAGGTGTGAGACAGGAACACCAAGAAGGTAAGGAGTGTGTAACTTATCAAAATATACAATATACAAATCATACTTAGTCACAGAGTTATGTATAATTTATATATGCTGATAAAACCTTACAAAACTACCCAAAACAACTCTTTTGAAGCCATGAGCCCAGAAACACTTCCTCCCTGTAAGCTGTTTCTCTCAGGTATTTTGTCACAGCGACAGAAACCTGACGCAAATGCAATGGTGACACCTCCCAGTTCACAGGAAAAGTGGTAGTTGGTATCTGACTGGGAAACAGAATTAGACAACTTGAAGGTGCTTGAATTCCAGAACCATGTTAGAGCTGACTGCAAGGGAAGCATCAAGCAATGTTTAGTCTGTCTCAACTGCTTTCCCGTTCAAGCACTGACCAGGCGAAAGCCATAAATCACTCCATGGGATGTGGGACGGAATAGTGAGCTTGGCTAGGAGCCCCAGGGGCCTTGTTTGCTTCAGGTTCTCGTTCTAGTACCTGGCAGAAAGAAAAGAACTTGTGTTCATTGGGTCCAAAAAGCAAAACACCCTGGAGATATTTTATATGAAATATCCATCTTTTGGTGAAAGATTGAAAGGTGTTTAAAGAAAATGAAATCTACAATCAAGAGGAAAATAATTAAAAGGATGGAAAACGAGGATAATGTCATTCCAAATCAAAGGGAAGCTGGAGTGCTGTATTATTAAAACACAGCCCAAAATAAGATGGGCAGAACTGAAAAGGTACTGCAGATGGGCAAAGGGCTGTTTCATCAAGAAGACCTCCATCCTGACTGGAGTCACTGAGTAGCAGAGTTGTAAAACACTAGCAGCAAAACTGAAAATACCAAAGGAGAAGATGACAAATCTGAGTTCATAGACTAGCGGAATCCACAGGAAACGTTCACAAAAATTATTAGGGACATAGAAGATCTAAACCCTATCAACTAACATGACCTCACTTATATTTGTGGGACATTCTCATAAGCCTATGTATGCATAACTGTCTTCCACAAACTCCATCTGTCCTCCACCAAAGTTCTGAATCATAAACAAATCTCAATAAATTATAAGGAAGGGAAGCCATATAAATTTGTTTAGAACCAAATTAGATAATTATGTGTCTAGAAGTTACCAAATATTTGGATAAGAAACAACAACACATGAATAAAAGAAGTAATTATAAAATAAATTTATTTTATTTTTATTTTACTTTGTTTTGAGCCAAGACCTCACTGTGTTGCACAGACTGGCCTTGATATTGCAATCCTTTGCTTCACTCTACAGAATAGCTGAGATTAATATTTCAAATGGATAAAAGTAAAAACGGGGATAAAAAATTTGGGGATGCCCTTTAAGGAATGCAGAAAAATAAAATGTTGCCTTACATGTTTGTATCTAAAAAAGAACGGTGGTCGCCTACATTTCTACCTTTAGAAATTTCACACAAAGAACGAGTGAAACTCAGTGTTGATCTAGACAGGAAGTAAAGATAAAAGTGTTTAAATTGAGGTCACAGAACCAAAAGGGGTATGTGTTGACAGTGCAAGAATGGACTTTTGATAACGGATCAGGAGTTAGAGGCAAGACTCAGACTGGGAAAGAAAGTGTCCTTGGGCTTTCTCTGAGTCACCTGGCAGGTTGCTGTCAGTGTTTGTCTGCCTTCTTCACCAGGCCAGGACACTGGGATGTGATCTTGGAAAGTCTTCCTTGGGACAACCAAGGCGTGCTGGTTACACCCTTTCCCACATTCCATCTCCAGCAGTTTAGTCCTTCCCCTTGACAACTTGATGAGCGTCGGCAGCTTGGCCACCTGTATTTGCTCTTCAGGAGTTGAGGTTGTATACATCATCCATGTAGGGTAGGTGATACCTGGAACAGCATCGTGGTGGGCGCTTGAGAAAAAGAGACCTTGGTATAACAGGGGCGCGGGACGGGTGGCAGGGCCAGATACACTGGTAAGAAGGAGGCACCAGTGCTCTCTCCCTACCTCTGTCTGCACCACAGCAGGGCAGGACTAATTTCCGGTTAAGGCACGGAGCAAATGGGGACACTGGGTTCTTGTCTGGTGATGAGTTTGGCTCCTGACCTTTTGTGGGACCAGAGGAGATAAGGGAGAACATTCTGAAAGAAAGAGAAAGCAGATAGCCCTAAAAACAAAGCAGGCTGCTGGCAGGTAAGCCGTGAGGACCAGGGCAGCAAAGGACACAGAATGGGGTAAGATAAATAGCTGACGGGAAAGGAGGCCCAGGAGAGCTTAGCAGTCTGCCGCGTAGCCTCCCTCTGGAAGAGAGTGATGGCCCGGTGCAGGGTGTTTGAAAGAATGGCTTTCCTGATCCCTGGAAGTCAATCACCAGCTTAATGCTGGTGGCGTACATTCTTGGTGGCCACGTGCCGCCCTCCAGCTCTCCCCCCCGCCCCTGCCCCCTTCCTGCCCCCGCCCGGAAGAGGATAAGTTGTGAGAGATCAAACTGATGTTTTGAGTCCATTGGGCTGTGAAGATCAGAATCACTTTACAGTGTCTAAGTCTAAACAGTTGTTTTTGTCGCTCTGGGGCTGAACAAGACACGTTTCCAGAGTGGCCATTTCAGGGGGCCGCTGTTTCATAAAACTTACGGGAAACTGCAGGTGTCTGGGTCTGTTTAACACCGGCAGGAGGATGGCCCCAGGGAGCTTGAGCATTTCTGGGCTGTGAGATTAGAAATTCTGATCAGGAGATATGGGAAGTTCTGGCTTGTGTCTCTGCTCATGTGACTCCTGTGATTTGGTGACTGGACTCAGTGCCTATGATGGCCCCCTTAGTCACATGTTGATGTCCTAACAAAGTGAGGGTTTTAGGGAGTAATAAGGAAAGGAATTAGCATCCTACGCCCGCCCCACCCCTCATGTGAGGACACAGGCACAAATCACTGAAGTAAGGGACAGTTCCTCACCAGAGACCAGTGGAAATCTGAGGCTGCCTTATCATGAACCACCTAGGTCTCCAAACTGTGAGGACTAAATCTTCATTGCCTTTGAGCCTTGAAGTCTGTGGTGTTCTATTAGAGTGTCCCCAGACCAAGTCAGCACAATTGTAACAGAGCTACCTTGGAGAACCTGTAAGACCACGACCCCTTCCTCCCATGCAAAGTCACAAATCCCTGGGTGAGAAGTTGTGACACATTTTTAGCCAAGATTATCTCTGGTACTTGGGATGACTCAAATACTAATGCTTTTGAGATTTGGTCTCGCTCTGTAGACCAGGCTGGCCTTGAACCCATTGTCATTCTGTTAGTGGGATTACAGGGTTGTGCACGGTATCACAACAGCTCAGATGCCCACTCTTGACTAGTGTGGAGCATGTCTCTCCCATGACTATTCAGAGGCTCCAGAAGCAACCCCCATTCCCTCTGGGTTTCTTCTCTCCTCTTTTCTCACCTAGCTTGTTCCGGAACTCACTATGAAGCCCAGTCCTGGATACCTGCCTCAGCCTCCCATGTGCCGGGATTCCAGACATGAGCCACACGCTCGGCTTCCCCTTCCCTTTTCCTGAGCATGGGATGTCCAATGGACACTGATGACCAGTCAGGAGAGACGCTCTAGGTGTATTCATTTTTAAGTTTTTTTTCTTTTATTTGAAATAGATTTTTTTCTCATATAATATGTCCTGATTATTGTCTCCCTTCCTTCCACTCCTCCCAGCTCCTCCCACCTCCTCTTCCATCTGGATCCGCCCCCTTTCTGTTTCTCACTAGAAAACAAGCAGGCTTCTAAGGGATAATGATAAAATAAAATATAATAAGATAAAATAAAAACTAACACACCAGAGCAGGACAAAATAGGCAGCAGGAAAAGAGCCCAAGAGAAGGCACAAGGGACAGATACAGACACGGAGATCCACTCATTTGCACTCTGGAGTCCCATAAAAACTCAGAACTGGAAGCCACAATATATACGCGAAGAACCTGTAGGGTGAAAAAAAGTGGAAAAAAGATATAAATAAAATAAGAAGTAAGAAAAGATTTTAAAAAATGAATCTTGAATAGGAGACTAGCCTCTCAGGAACACTGCAAAGAGTTAAAAAAATTTCTTACAACACAGCTATTGCTAACCAAAATCAAAACATCAAGTAAACCCCAAGTCCATAAATATACAAAATTATTAGGAAAAGTGAGAAAGGTTATTTTATTGCCTGTCTAATAAATCATACACAGATGTAGTTTTTTAGACTGACAAGCATCTTCATGTTTCTGAGGATGATGAATGATGGAGTCTTTGCTCCTGCGTTATTATCTTTAAAGAAATTCTTGGCTGTCAGGCCTGGCTTCCCACTGTGCTCTGCCCTCGGAATGGTTTCAAGGCATTCTTTTACAGCACCAACTTTTCAACCCCCTCCCCCTTCCTATTAAGACAGCCTGAAAAGGTCTTGGCCAGTCCTCTGTTTGTCAATCAGCATTCACCTAGTACTCCTAGAGGGTGGGGGAAACCATGGCGACTGTGGTGCTGGCAGACGGAAGTTGTTTACTGGTCTTGGAGTCTATGGTAAGGAAGCTAATGAGCCTTCTTTCTTACCCAGTAGGCAGCCACAAAGTTGGGAGCGAAAGCATTGATATTCTGAGTGCAGATCGGCCCAACACGTGTTTATGGTTGCTCATTATGTGAAGAGCATGTTGGGGGACAAAGAAGAGGGCCCTCAAGTAGCAGGGAGAGCCCCAGAATGCACACATAGCCTAGGAAAAGCCTGGAAGGAAGGATGGGGAGGTAGGAAAAACCTCTACAGTGCAGATTTTGAACTGGTCCAGAGGACAGTCTGAGAAGGGGGCAGGCAGGCAGGACATTCCAAGGACAGAAAGAGCTTTTGCAATGCCCAGAAGCAAGGGTAAGTGGCTTCTGGAGGCAGCAGACAGCAGAAGCTGGAGCACAGTGACTGTGGGGACTAAATGAGAGATCATCAGAGAGCATTGTGCTGAGGACAGAGAGTCAGGAAAGCCAGTGATCCGAAACACCCGTGGGTGCAGACAAAAGCACTAACCCCCCACAAACTCCTAATGAACAAATTAGAAATAGTCCCAGAAAAGCCTTCTGTTTCTAGTGACAGGACCAGGGAAAGAGGCTCCCGTGAGATACAGCAGTTTTAGATGCTACTGCCAAACCAGTTACTCCAGAAAAGCTCCCAGCCCAGCAGCCTAAGGCCAGAGGATCTGGGTGAAACTGTCCCCGGTGCTCTCTGCACCGTGACTGTGCCAGGGAAGCTCACGCATGAGCTTGGACTTTCATCCCAACTGGAACCCAGGCCTCTCTGCTCCATGTTCCCGCGTCAGTCTGGAGTACCGGTGGGTTACCCTCTCTAACCCCCTCTGATGTGCCATAGGAGGCTTGGTGGGAGTTGGGATCTCTACTGTGGTGCTGGTGGAGACCTCAGGAGGAGCTGGAACTCTAGTTCCATCTCAGCAGCAAGGAGTCCCCGGCCACCTTGGCTGTCAGTGGAGGCTAAGTGCAAAGTACACTTTCCCTCCAGCCAACCGTGTGGAGGAGCCACCTGCCCTTGCCATCCAGAGTGATCTCGGAGAACGCTGGCTAAAATATCAAATTTCAGTGAAATCCGCATGTGCTCCAGATGCCTTTGGGATGCTCTTGTCATAACAAGATCCAAAAGTTTTCAACATAAATGGGAAAAAATATCAATAAGGCCTACATTCAATTCCTGGCACTCCTGTAAAAAGTCAGGCAATCCCAGGGCTGGAGGCGGAGACAAGCCAGCCTGGAAGAGTCAGTGAGCTCCAGGTTCAAGGAGAGACTCTGTCTAAAAACTAAGGTAGGGACTGAAGAAGATAACTGCCATCAACGTCTGGTGGACACACACATGGGCATATACACCTGCATTTGTGTGTGTGCGCGCACACACACACACACACATCACACGTACCAAAAAATTGAAACTGGAATGAAAATGCTTCAGTGAGCAATTACAAACATCCTTGAAGCAGGTGAAGAAACCCTCCGCAAAGAAATGGGCGATGCAACTCATTGGTGGAGGGCGGGCCCCACGTGTATGGTATGGTCCATTCAATTCACAGCAGCACATGGGAAGCTCAGCAGAGGGCCCAGAAGTGCACGAATGAAAAGTTAGAGGACTTCCCAGTAGAAAGCCTTCCATCTGAGAGGAGGGAGAATGCGGACAGGGAAAAAGAGCTCCAGGGGCCTTCTTTACCGTAAGCCATGCCCCAGTGTTTTTGTGTCAGAAGCAGGACTGCAAAAGTTCAAGGAAAAACTGTTTGCTGAAAACTTTTACAAGAGGCCTAAATTCAGAGCCATGAGGTGAAAGTTAAGCAGAATAAACCCAAAGAAATCATGCCAAGACATCATAATTAAACTTACCAAACTAAAGACCAAGAATAAGGAACAAATCAGGAGGGAAACCATCTCATGGGGGCGGGGCAGGGCAGGCAAACAGGGTTTCCTGTAAGAGGTGACAGGGGTACAAGCCATGGCACTGTTTCCAACTCAACACAGGAAAAATGCCTTCGGGTGCCAGACAAGGTGGTACACATTTGGAATTAGGAGGTAGAGGCAGAAACACGATGTTTGAATATAGCCTAGGCTATGTACGGAAACCCTATCTAAAAAACAAAACCCTTTATGAATGAAGAAGTGATGGAGACATATCAGAGGAAGTTCGTCATCAGCAAAGCTGTCCTGAAAGAAGGAAAAGCAGGCCTGGGTGCGGAGCGCACACCTGTAATCTGGGCACCTCAGAGACTGGAGTGGGAGCATTTTGAGGTCAGTCTGGGCCGTACAGCAAGATATGGTTCAGCTTGGTCCACATAGTGAGGCCCTATCCTAAAAACAGCAAATAATGACTAAATGACGTTCTCCACACAGGAGGGGAACGACAGAAGAAGTCTTCAGACATGCAAGCGAATATGTGGAGAAACGCTAAGGGTTCTCTTGGTGTTTTTAAAATTATGTTTGATAGTTGAAACCAAACGTATAATATCTTCTGATGTGGTTCTAAACGTAGAAGGGAGAAAAGAGGAATTGTCAATGTGGAGGAGGAAAGGAACATGGTGGAAAGCAGTGTTTCTGTGTGGCACTCAAGCCGCTAAGATGCTGACACCGTTCACGCATATGACAGAGTGTGTAGAGTAACTTACAAAGTGACTCAGAGATACACACAAAAGCACTGGATAAATTAAGACGGGAGTCTGGAAGCATATAAGCAGACTGCAGGAAGGCACAGTATAAATAAAGACTGATGTAACAAAAGAAAAAAATGTCAGGCTTCAGCCTTAAATATCAACTGGGTTATTGGATATGACTGGTTTAACTCTGCTAATTCAAAGATAGATTGATGGAATGAACTTTAAAATGTCCCAGTTGCATGCTATCTATAAGAAATGACTCCCACTTAGTGACGTAGGCAAGTTGACGGTAAAAGGACAGAAAGGTCAGATTGTACAACCATTAAAAAAATGGCAGTACCAGCCGTGCTAATAAAGAGCAAGGAAAATTCCCAGAGGAAGAGAGGGGTGTTGGAATGGGGCAAGAGTACTCACAAAGAAGACGTCTGAATGTGTGCACATGGGATATAGCTGAAGACTATGGGATGTAAAGACCGCCCTGAAAAACAGTTGTAACAGCTCTAAGGATCCTGTTTCTGAAAGATCCATACTAAGATAAAAATGAAATGTTGTTACTGGGGTTTCCCTCAGGGTTATCCAGAGAGAGGGAGAAGCAGGTGGGCTGTGTAGAAGAAGGTTAGCCAGCAGTAGGTCCCGTGTCATGTGGGCTCTGTTTTTCTTCTGGTTTGAGACAAGGGCTCACGTAGCCCAGGGCGACTTTTTACTGTCCCGTAGCTGAGGATGACCTGGAACAGATCTTCTCACCTCGGTCTGTTTCTCCAGACCTGAGCTGTGGGGCGGATTTGGCTCCGGACTTTGCTGACAGACCAGGGACCTGGTGCGAATCTTCCTCTGAGCTCATTATCACTGTGACCCTGGGCAAAGCTCCTGAACCTTTTACCCTGTAGGGAAAATGCCAGATGCAGTAGATGATACTGCCAAGGAAGAATGTAAGGTGAGGGAAGGGAGGGTCTGAGCAGTCCCTTGGCTGGAAGAAAGAGACAGGAGGAAAAGTTAGTGAAAGAGAGGGGCATAGTTGCCAGTGGGTCAGCGCGTCAGAATTCAGGGAAAGGTTGAAGAGCTTTAGTAGACCAGCTGAGAAGCCCTTAGAGTTGGTGTTCAGAATGGCTTTGGTTTGGTGGAGAGGGTGGGGCAGATTCAATGCTGAGGAATAGGTCGGGGAAGAGGAACGATGCTTGCCACTCAGAACAGTGGCAAAGGTGTGTGTGTGTGTGGGGGGGATACAATGGCCTGAGGGGAGGGACTCTAAGGAAATGGACAAGCAGAGAGGAAGGTGTTGACTAGTAGGGAGGGCTGTTTCCATCTCTGGGTTCTTGGGGACCATGAATGTGCAAGTGATATTCCACCGCCCTGCCAGGTGTGTCCTTAGGCGTGCACACTCCAGGACAGCTGCGGGACTTGATGCTTGGTGGAAGCCCAGCACTGTTTCCCACAGCAGCTGTGCTGCTCACATGCCTCAGCAATGCAGCGGTTCCAGGTTCTCCACATCCTCTCCAGCACCTGTGGTTTTGATTTGCTATGTTGACACAGGCATCCTGAGAGATGTCAGGTGATGTCTTGTCATAGCTGTGACACATCAATGAAGGAAAACATGGGGTATATATGTACATCGTATATATGTAGTGAAATACTATCAGCCTTGAAAGGGAAGCAACCCCATCTTATGCCACAACATGAACAAATCTGAAGAATGTTACACTCAGTGAAACAGAAGGACACGTGCCATGAAATCCCACTTTTATGAGGTGGCTAAAACAGTCTTATAGGAACACAGAATACAAGTGTGGTATCCAAGGCTGGGGTGAGACCTGAGGAAACTATAGTTTAATGGTTATGAAGGTTCAGTGATCATAGACATTTAAGTTCTACTAGAGATTTATGGCACATTGTGTGCCTACAGTTAACAAGGTGATGCTGTAGCTGGGCAGTGGTGGCACATGCTTTTAATTCCATGCTTGGGAGACAGAGACAGGTGGATCTTTGAGTTTGAGGATAGCCTGGTCTATAGCATAAGTTCCAGGAGAGCCAGGACTACACAGTGTGATAAGATGTCTCTTTCTTGCCTTCCTGTTCCTAAATACCCTATGGCGGCTTCTCAAATAATTGACTTGGAGGCTTAATAATACCTATAAATACTTGGTTGATAGCTCAGGCTTGTTACTAGCTAACTCTTACATTTAAATTAAACCATTTCTATTAATCTCTGTATTGCCAAGTGGCATGTCTTGCTTCCTGGCTGGCTGGCGTCTCCTGACTCTGCCCTTCTCCTTCCCATCATATTTAGTTTAGCTGCCCTGCCTATACTTCCTGCCTGGCTACTCGCCAATCGGTGTTTTATTAAACCAATTTGAGTGACAAATTTTTACAGTGTACAAGAGGATTAGTTTACAGCAACACAGAGAAACCCCGTATCAAACAAAACAAAACACCTCCTCAACCAAAAAGCAACAAACAAACAACAAAACAAAACAAGGTGATGTGCCCTTCTGCATTTGTGCAAATGGTGGACCTCATGTTAAAAATTTGTTTTTAATTTCTCTCTCTCTCTCTTTTTGCACAAAAATAAAGGGACACAAGGAAACCTTTGGAAAACTAGATTGTGTATTACCTTGAATTGGTGATGGAATCCCAGGTATTTATAGAGTTCAAAGGACACCAAAGTAGACACATTAAATATAAGCAGATCTGTGTATATCAATTATACCTCAAAGCTGGAGAGAAGGGGAGGAAGGGGAGGGAAGGAGGGAAGACCAGTCTGTCATGTGAGAGAAAGGTGGTCTCAAGAGCAAGGTGGGAAGCCCTTCTTCCATGCAGACTGGGATTGTCCCCAAGGCTGCAGTGTATGTCCCTGAGAAACCCCCTCTTCCATTCAAAAGAAAGGAATACCAGAGGGGAATCAGGACTGGGCTCACTAGATCTTATTCACAATGATGGGATTGTGGTGTTGTTTTGAAAGGTTGGTTCTTGTTTTCTATATCAGCACTGACTTGTTTATGGATGGAATATGTCTGGGATCTATTTTGCCCCTTTAGGAATCCGAGAATTACTCCTTTGTTCTTCTAGAGAGAGGCTCCAAAACAGGTCTTTTAGGAATTAGAGTGCTGTGTCAAGCCCTCCTATGTTTGTTTGACTAGGTGACCTCAGTTAATGCCATTAGTCATTTGGGATGGTGACACGTTGAGCAGCGTGCTAACAAGCCCTTGCCAGAGAGGCTGTGCTCATATTTCATTATTCTCCAGAGTGACCAGTCTGCACTGACTCACCCACACCCACTGGGAGACCTGTGTGTCCAATCTGGAAATCCCTGGGAGAAAGACATTTCCCCTTCCCTGGGTGTAAGGTACCGGTGCTCAGTCACTGAGGACCAAAGGGCTCAGGTGACCAGTCCTACAAGGTCAGCTTCCTCTGAGGCTGTGTGGGTGATGATGAGGTGGCAGGACCTGTGGGAGGAGCCTATGGGAAGGCACTTAGGTCATGGGAGCACGCCCTCAGACGGGATGGATTTGGGTCTTCTGGGAACCCTTAGAGGAGGTTGGGATAAGCTTATGGCAATCTGACACACCCTAACTCACAGTCCCGCTTTCTGCCTTGTGTGTGATCCTCCCTCTCACACCCACTCCCCCCACGAAGCTATCCTCCATGTTCTGACGGCCGAGAAGACCCTTACGAATGCTCAACAGATGCTAGAAACCTCCATACCTCCATGTCACCCAGTTTCTGGCATTTTGTTACAATATCACATCATGGACCAAGATATTTGTATAGGACTTCCCTCCCCCACTTCTCTTTATAAGTTTTTTGACATGGGAGGGGGGGCCGTCTTAATATATAGCCCAGGCTAGCCTAAAACTCACTCACTATGTAGCCAATGCTGACCTTTTCTTGCCTCTGCAGCCTCCTAAATGCTAGGATTACAGTAGCACCAAGGCTGAACTGACCATGAAGACATTTCCCAATCCCTACAAGAATTGCCTCTTTCCAAGCTGAGGGTGCTAACAGAGATGAGGATACAAGCATGCCTCTTGAAATCCAGGTACCTACACCCATAGCAACTGGTACCTCCTCAGCAAAAAGCCATCATCTCTAGTGATGATGGTGGGGCCTGGAGGGGACAGAAACTCACAGTATACACAGGCTTAAGCGACAAGGTCAAGCTTTATTGGGGTGATTACATTCATGTTTGCTCTGTTCACCATAGATGGAGAAGGCCAGTTAGAAGAAAGGTGTCCCATTTCCTTCAATTCCATCTGTATTTGGCAAGCAGCAACACATATTGTCCAATGAACCCACCCCACCTTAAGAGGACACACTAGTTCATAACATTGTCCCCAGACAGTGTGAAACAGTATATATAACATACTAGACACTTTACAAGTTCAAACTTTAGAAACTTGGGGTGTACTTGTAAAGCTAACTTTGTGTATTTTTTTCCAGGTAAGGAAGGCCAGTCATAAAAAAATACTTTATATAAGTTCAAGATCAGAACTAAAATATTCAACCCTATAAAAATATCTTACTGAAGAAACTATTAATTTCTAGATAAATCATTCTTTATGGCAAGTTATATAAATTCTCAGGAAATATCCACTAAGTCAGACATCTGCATAGGACTTGTCAAGGTGACTTCAAGGTTCATTGATCACTAGGATTTTGTTTTCAGAGACGGACCACAATTTTGACTTAGGTGGTGTGTGAATAGTTCAGGTGTTCTACAAAAATTGAATTCAAGTATCTATTTGCTATGAATTTTTATAGATAAACTCTCACCCTAGAGGGAGTGGTCAGATTGCTGTCTACAGACAGGGCACATGCTCTGTCAGGGCTCACCTACACTTGCCTTGAAATGCTTAACTCGGGAAACTTGTGATGGCATTCTGACCACTGTCTGAGATGAGCTCGTTTATTTCATTCTGCTTGCTCTCTTTCAGGGCGTGGTTGGGATGGTTTCTCTGTGCCTGCATTCTCTTGGATCTCCTGAAACACAGCTTTAGCAGCAGGTAACACAACTCGGCCACATTGAGCAGCATGCAAATCACAGATGCGGAAATCATAAAAACAGTAAACACCGTTTTCTCAGTTGGTCTCGAAATAAAGCAGTCCACAAGATTGGGGCAGGGCTCAATGCCACATTTCAGTACCCAGGGCAGGTGGTACCCATTGTAGAGGAAGTAGAACACATACATGAAGGCGGCTTCAAAGATGATGCGGAAGAAGATGCTGCTGGTGTATGTCCACCAGAGCGAGCCCTCGATGCGCACCTTCTGCCGTTTGATGTCCTCCAGATCTTTAAACTCATTCCTCTTCTCTCCACGTTTGAACTTCCGGGCGGTTTCGTGTCTGTAGTAGGCCACATGCATGGCCACCAGCAGCGCTGGGGTAGACACGAAGATGAGCTGCAGAGCCCAGAGCCGGATGTGGGACACTGGGAAGAAGTGGTCATAGCAGACATTCTTGCACCCTGGCTGCAGAGTGTTGCACACAAAGTCCTCCTGCTCATCACCCCACACTTCCTGGGCAGCCACCACAAGGATCATGACTCGGAAAATAAAGATGACCGTGATCCACACCTTCCCTATGCTGGTGGAGTGCTTGTTCACACCACCGATGACAGTGTGCAGGGCCCCCCAATCCATGGCACAGGTCTATCCTAAACAGACAGAAAGGAGCAAAGTGAGTTAGCAGAAGGCACCTCTGAATTAACCACAGTGAATTACAAGGCTGTGAGAATCTGGGCAGGTCTCAACTGCCTAGTTCGCCATTCACTTTGTGTTTTTCTGATAAGGAACGCCCATTATAAAGATGTTCTCTCATTTCTGACCACAAGTAACCAATAGTGCGAAAACTTCATTTATTCCCTTTATGAGGCAACATCAACCCGAAAACTTCCTTATTAGGTGAAGAGGTTTAATAAATGAGCATCACAGTAAGTAAACAGGTATTTGATTTCACTTTTCGTCTAAGAATTGTGTCTGTCACATGCCATATAACGCATCTTTATTAACCAAATACATTTGGACACAGAATGTATAGTAGGTTGCTGTTTGCCATTAATCCAAGAACACAGGTAAACAAACTCATGCCCAAGTTCCCTTCCTTCCCTATGCAAATGCACACATTCTATCACTGTGGTTTGACTCAGGGACTCAGAACCTCTGCCATAGGTCTTAGTAATTAAGCAGTTTATCCAAGCCACAAAATAACTGCAAAAATCACTCATTGTGATAAATGACATACTCCGGTTTACTTAGCAGACTAAAAAGAAGCGAAGCTGCCAGTTGACCTTATGCAGTGTATATTTATTTCTAGCTTGAATAAACCATCTGCTGCAATCATGTGCTCTCAGGAAAGTTAATACCTTCCCCAAAAGAGAATCACAAGGTTTGACACAAGTTGTTTCCTTGTTCTCTAATGGAAGTAGGCCATGTGTTGGCTGTTGCTCAAAAATATGGGTCCCTTTGCACCAGGGGCCACTGAAGCCCAGGCCTTCCCTCCCTTCTAAAAGACTGATTTGACATCTTGAGAGAAAAAGATCTCCTTTCCTCTAAGGCAGGGGTTCTCAATCTTCCTAACACTTTTTTTTTTAACACAGTTCCTCATGTCGGGGTGCCTCCCCCAACTATAAAAGTATTTCATTGCTACTTCGTAATTATAATTTTGCTACTGTTATGAATCATAATATAAGTCTGTGTGATGATGTGGGATTCCCCTCTGTATGCTGTGAATATGTTTTATTACCTTTGGTTAATAAAGAAGCTGCTTTGGCCTATGGTAGGGTAGAATATAGCTAGGCAAGAAATTTAAGCAGAGATAGAGAAAGAAGGTGGAGTTGAGGGAGATGCAAGCAGCTGCTGGAGAAGCAAGATGTGAGTTAACAAGCCAAGAGCCTTACGGCAAAATATAGAATAATAGAAATGTGTTAATTTAAGTTGTAAGAGCTAGTTAATAATAAGCCTGAGCTAATAGGCCAAAAGTTTGTAATTAATATAAGTTTCTGTGTGATTACTCTGGACTGGGCTGCTGGGAAATGAAAGCACAGCCTCCACATACATCTGTGTTTTTTGGTGGTCTTAGGCGATCCCTGTGAAAGGGTCGTTCAAACTGCAAGGGATTGAAACTCACAGGTTAAGAACCATTGTTTTATGGCAACTCTTTCTATAATTCACACAGCTGTTTCTTATCTCACATCACCAAGAAGAAATAATTAGTTGGCATGCTTTCTTTTAAAGTTGTGTATGTGTGTGTGTGTGTGTATGAATGTCAGACACTGAAAACCTTTAGAAACAAAGACAGTCAGGCAATTTTCCATCCACTTGGAGGGGATGAGAGAGTCACCAGAGTCTTCTTGTTGCTGGTCTCAGGAGACATTCTCTTGGAAGTGGGTGAAGAACACTGTCCAGCTTCCCCCTAAGTTAATCATAGTCAACACCCAATCTACCCGGGTACACAGCCGACTCTCAGCACTGCTGGTCACTCCTCACACTGCCCACCATGCCCCCTAGGATGTCTAGTTTGACTAATTTTAGAGTCTATGTTTTTCTCAGAAAGCCACCAGGTTTGGGCTCATAAAGTAGCTGCCACATCCATCTGACCCTTGGGTGCTGATTTCTGCTCCAACTGGGTCAGACAATGGAGGCTGAGGTGACACCATTGGGGAAAAGTGGACATGGCTAGAAATTTCTGTGTTTTGGTTCCAAGGATTTGCCCCCTTGCCATGGTCAGTACGTCAGAATGTTCACAGTTCCGAAGGCTGATCATATGCTCTGACTACAAGGCTATCACAGAACAGCTGGATTCTTAGAGCCACACGGAACCTGAGCTTGCTGACTCCCAGTATTTGCAAAAGTAGAGGAATGAGGCTTCTCAAAAACTGTGTCCATTGTTACAGGGACAGGTGAGAGTGGGGAACCTAAGGTCACAGAGAGATGGGGACAACTCAGATCAAAGGTTAATGGAGAGGCCCAAATCTGTAAAAACAAAAACAAGATGGGAATACAGAAGTAAAACTTCCACAGCATGAAAAGGAGAGAGAGATACTGTGCTCAGTGTACAAAAAAGTAGTGATACTCTCCTTGATGATATGGCTGTGATTAGCATTTGCTGTTGTTTCTGCTTGTGAGACAGTCTCACGTAGCCCAGGCCGGCTTAGGGCTCGCATTCTCCTTCCTTTATCTCCTGAGCTGGGATTACAGGCATGTACCACCATGCCTCACTCCAGATGGTACAATTTTAATTGACAATCAATAAAAAGTATCTATCTGTCTATCTATCTATCTATCTATCTATCTATCTATCTATCTATCATCTATCTATCTATCTATCTATCTATCTATCTATCTATCTATCTATCATCTATCTGTCTGTCTGTCTGTCTATCTATCTATCTATCTATCTATCTATCTATCTATCTATCTATCTACCTACCTATCTATCTATCATGCTAGGGATGGAACTCCGAACTTTGTGTATGCTAGGTGAGCACTCTACTAACTGAACTATATCCTAGAGCCTCCAGAAAAGATCTAAAATACACTCTTTCATTATTTTGTAACAGTTGGGCAGTAATTCCATGGCAATAGCATGGCCAGCATTTTAGTTACAGCTAGTGTTTATGGGCATCTCATAATATCAGCAACATAGTTGCATCCTCACAGTTCCTTTACTAACACATCATAACTCTGTTGTTCAGTGCTCTGACGAGCATTATCAGCCGGACTTTAGTGTCTTTTGTCTTACTGTGGAAAAATGACTTAGGCTACAAGCACTGAGGGTCCAGGCTCCCTGAAGACATACTCACTTCATGGTTCCAGGAAGACCTGGCATTGGGGTGTACCTGTGGGAGTCTAAGTAGGTGGTTGAGTCTTGAATGAGGGTCTTTTATTTCACAAGGGGAGCAGCTAAGAGGCCGAGGCAAACTGGTTTAAGGGCATGAACTGTGGGACACCTGGCAACAGTTTTGGCAATTGTAGCAGAAAGATTCAAACCTTGTGCTGATCTGGAAGTTAGAAGCTGGGTTGGGTATTTGGCATTAACAGAAATCTAGGAGTCTAAAAGATTGAAACAGGTGCTCGGTAAAGCTATGGTTCTCAGAGGCACGCTGAGTGTTAGCAGGTACGGAGATGGATTGCTGGGAAGCTGTGTTCTGAAGCTCCACAACTTAAGAGGATTTATTAAAGTGTTCTCTCTTATTTACTAAGTATTACATGCCCCAAAGAGACTTCCATTCCCCACCATAAGTATCTGTGTGGTTAAAAATCTTAATCTTAAATAAAATGAATTATGAAAATTATGTTTTAGTTCTTCTGGAAAGACGCTCTATTACATTTCCCTAATGGTTGCTGCTACCCCTGGAGGCGTGCCAACATGTGGCCTGTGAGGAGGCAGGAGCATGTAAGTCTTGCAGCTTGCACATACTTTGGCACGGCTGTTCCCCATGAGATACTGTTCGCTTTAAGATGTTCTCTCGTCAACCAATTAACACAACACTCTGCAGTTTGCTCAACAGCTTGTCTCATGGATGAGGTCTATCAGATAAGAGCTTTCTTCTTCCCCCAAGGCTGCGAAGTCCACCGGGTCTGAGTGGTCCTGAGGGCTGCTCCCTCTGTAAGGCCTCTGTCACATCCCTTCTCACTGCTCACTTGACTTGTAGGAAGCAAACAGATCGGGGTACCAAAGGACCACATAGCGTGAGTGAATGCTGAGGGGCTGGGATCACAGTGGTGGAGAGATCATGCTTTCTCCCTAAGAATATTGGTCCTACACCCCAAGAATCAGGAGAGATAGAGACAATATGATGGTACTGGCTTTACTGTTTGTCTCCACCCCACCCCCTCCCTGGGCCTCCAAATTAGGTCCTCTAAAGACTTTCTTTCTATCCACCTACCACATCTGAATAGAAGACAATCAATTTTCAATACGCTTAACTTACTTTAAAACTAAAAACCAAGAATTTAGCTGTGTGTGGTGGTGGTGTGTCTCTAATCCCAGGACATGGGAAACTGGACAGAAGGTTTGGAAGGTCTAGGCCAACCTGGGGTGCAAGATCCTGTCTCAGACAAATACTCCAGACAAGGACTACAAAGGAAAAACAACTTCAATAATGTATCTGAATTTTTAGGGCAGTGACTGTTAACTTTCCTGCGACCCTTTTGTGTAATTTCTCAGGTTGTGGTGACCCTTAACCATAAGTTCTTTTAGTTGCTACTTTATACCTGTAATTTTGCTGCTGTTATGAATCATAATGTAAATATCTTTGTTTTCCAATTGTCTTTGGTGACCTCCGTAAAAGGGTCGTTCCACCCCTATAAGGGGTCACAACCCACAGGTTGAGAACCACTGCTTTAAAGGAAGACAACAACACAAGATGTCTAAGTCACTAAGGAAAACAAGGTTAAACTCAAATGTTGGCGTGTTTGGCCTTCTGTCACTCAAGACAACTGGGCAAAAAGCAAGTCACCCGGTTCAAGGGGTCTTACTGAAAAGCAATAAAGAAGAAATGATTGAGAAAGAAGGCTACTACTCTCTATAGTTCACACTGGCTTTAAGAGACTGCACCATGGACATGGGGTGAGCTTGGGTTACCTTTTCCATCAGTGAAGTGACTCTTGCAGTTTCTTTGTCTAGACCATGCCATTACTGAGGATGTCTTCCATAAAGTCTCAGGTATCTGTCCTACATAACATTTTCCATGGGCCAAAAGCAAGAAAGTGGAGGTCACCTTACAAGTATTAGGAGCCAGTCCAGGGCGATGGGCAGTTTGGGGGGTCTCTGTGCCCTACACTTCCGCATACTTGACTTCAGTTCCTGGAAAAGTCTGGCTGCTTCAGGGAGACTCTTCCCCACCCGAGGAGCTCCACGAGGGGTGGAGGCAGATGGGCAGCTGAGATTAAAAGACTTGTCCTTCTGGCCTGCACCTCAGGTAGGCAGGCACCTCAGCCAATGGGATGCAGACCGAAGACAAAGGCCTACAAAGTTCCTACACTCTGTCCTCTTGTAGGAACCCATGACCTTGAGGCATCTTTCTCAAATACTTTGGTTGGAGAAGTGGAAGTACCCACCACCTGAGAAGTGGTTGTTAACTCACAAGTAATTTCTCAAATTACTGCAGCTACCAGAAAACCCTTTGCTATGTGCAGTGAACAAAACCTCACTCTTCTGCCACGCTTCAAGGGGCCTGAGATGATGGGAGGAGGCTTTTCGGTGAAAATTAAGTTATTAACTCTTTCTTTGTGTACCACAGAAGTTTGTTTAATCTGACAGCTTCCTGGCTTGCCTATAAGGAACAAATAGGTAGATATGCTTAGCTCCACAGACGTCACCTTACAAGAATGTGGTTGCATATAAGCTTAAGAAGACAAATCACATCTATTTCTGTGATGCATTTGATAACAGGGCACAGTTCTATACTAATTCTTGATATTATAATTTCAGTCTTAATAGTTAACTCTAAACACACAGCAGTGAGCCCACCTTTGGGACACGCTATTATGAAGCACATTTGTCCTCCCCTTTAGCCTTTCAGATAAGCTGAGTCTATTTTTGTTCCAGCAGTAATGAAGTTTCGTGATCATTTTTATAATTTTGTTATAATTTTGAGGCAGGTCTTGCTATGTGTCTCCACCTGCCCTTGTACTCCTCCAGTGATGTTAGACTCATAACAACCCTCCTGTCTCAGCTTCTTGAGGGCTGAGATTGACAGGTGTGTGTCGTAATAACTGGCTTTGGAAGCTTTTGGTATTTGAAGGTTGAGACCAGTTTTATTAGAGTTGAGGAGAAAACATTGGGCAGAGGAGCTCTCAGTGCCAGCAGCTGCTGGGAGGAGGGGATGGGGAAGAGGAGAGAAAGCCCTGCCCTTTGAGTTAGGTCAGCATGTTCAGCAAAGGAAGGTGCGAAACTTTACTTAAGAATTTAATCACTCTGGCTGAATAATGCCATTTTAGCTCTATGGAAGACAGAACCCAAACCAAACTCCTCAGCACACAGAAAGAGATTTCTTTTTCTAGATCCATCTACAGTATACTTTGGGGTAAAAAAAAATCACTTGATGATTATTTCATAGATCCAAGAGGAAAGCACACTCATTGCGAGGTTCATGTGAGGTCTGTAGAGTTGAGGGCACAAGGAAACCAGGTCCAAGCAAAACACCCAAACCTGAGTCTTGTTTCCAAGGACTCCGCGTGTGTCCAGCTCAGGAGCCAAGGTGCAATCCCTCCGTAAGGACTTCTAGTTCTTCCTCCAACTCTTCTGGAGGTCAGCAGGGCAGTGGTGATGGCACTACGAGGCTGCTCTGTTTAGGGATGGCAGTGGGGATGCCACCTGCTGAAGGGGAAACATCATTGCCATTTTCTTTCAAGTTCTGTGCGAGTGCACTGGGTGAACTTTGTGGGTAGTTTGCCTTGATCCCATTACAAGGTGAATTTGGGTACTATCGGTTTCCTATGCTCTGTTCTCTTCCACCCCGACAAACGCACTCTCCAGTGCAGGCTTATTTCCCTGTAATCATGGTAACAGTGGTGATGGTGGCAATGATACTCTTATCCCAAACCTCAAATCCAATTTTCAAGTATGTAAAGAGTGGCAAGAGTTTGAGAAGCTGGGTACAGCCAAACCCCCGTTCTGAGTTACAAACAAATCTCAAAAGCCTTTCTTTCATTCAGAAGTCTCCAGAAATCTCAGGTGACCCAAGAGACAACCTGATAGTCAAGTTTGAAATTTAATGATGCAAACCGTCAGAAGCTGTGATTTCAAAACAGTGGCCAGTGATGGGATCAGGTTAGGATTCATATATCTGGTCAACCTCAGCTCAATACCAAGGAAACTTTTGCTATGCCTTTAAATGCGAGAATGGACAATCTACAAAAATTTGTTTCTTATTCCACTTGAGTTACAAAAAATAATTCCCATTAAGTTCAACATCTCTCTTATAGGCCTTCTGAGCTGTTGCCTGTTCCAAGCAGTGCTCTAACCTCTCTAGACATTTCACATAGGTTCAATTACAATTAATGACTCTGAAGAGAGGAGAGGGAGGCTTCCCGGGGCCCAGTTCCACTCTCCCAGATCAAGCAACAGCTCCTGAAAATCCGAGCTAGGACAATGTAAGATTATGCACTAATGGGCTAAGAAACTTGGGTGGAAAACGACTTTCCCACAATTGTATTCCACTTCACCAATACGCCCAAACCCATAGTCTCTGGACTTTTTAGACCAAGTCAGAATGCATGGTGAGGATGTGCAAGTCAGAATTTTCTATCGATGAAATTGTTGAAAGGCCACATCCAGCTCTTTTCCTTCTCTTACAGTGAAA
The DNA here is from genome assembly GCA_028555095.1 of Dicrostonyx torquatus. NCBI lineage: Eukaryota > Metazoa > Chordata > Mammalia > Rodentia > Cricetidae > Dicrostonyx > Dicrostonyx torquatus. The sequence goes on along the minus strand of JAQHUG010000499.1, from coordinate 688,685 downwards.
AGGAAAAAAAGAAATAAGAACAAAGTCACCACGGGAATTTACCTTTAATAACAACCGCCAGTGACCCAGGTTGGTGGGTCAGTCTTCTGGGTGAGGTGAATGGGAGCCCCTCACACCCCAGTGATGTGGCAGGCTAGTACCCCGGCGGCTCACCCCATCACCACCTCTCTTCCTTGGCTCTGTTCACACAACACCCCCAAAGACTCTGCTGGATCCAAAGAGCTGACAAAGCTCTCCACAGGGGCAGCTCTGAGCAGTATCCTGCACTCCTAAGGAACTGCACCAGGACAGAACGTTTTCTTTCGGAACACTGCTTAGATTCTGCTAGAACTGGGGCAAAGAAAGCAGCAAGTCTACTTGAAGGAAAACAAGGCCGCAGGCACAAACTGACTGAAGTCGCTTGGTTGGGGTTCCCTTACCTCTGCTTATAAGTCCATAGCCCATCTAGTGTCCACAGCTGTTTGAGAGACCCGAGGCCCGGTCCCCAGGAAGAGAAGGGAGCCCAAGTCTGCAACAACCAGGCTAACACCTGGGACTAGGCTCCTTCACCTGACAAGGAAGTACTTACTACCTGTGCCTGAACTTTTTAATCAGACGTGTCACCAATTACTTTTAATTACTATTGTGCACACTACTGTCATCTTCGTTTCATAAGTTCCCGAGTCTTCATCATGCCACCTGAAAGGGCACTTCTCTCCAAAACTTATTCATTGCACCAAGTCTCAGGGATGGACCGAACTTAAACATCATTCTTTTGCTCTGCCCTTCTGCTCCCCAAATCCAAGTGGGACAGGTCGTGACCTCCAAATCAATGATAGCCCCAAACCAAAATAGGAAATGGGGAAAGAGACTCAGTCCGGACTCTAGTCACTTTACACAACTTGATGTATTTCTAAAACCTGTTGTGCAAGTCAGAGGGGCACGGTGCGTGCAGAAGTCAAACCAGTTGATCCCAGTTTCTGGAGCAGCGCGGGGGGAGGGGACGGCGGGAATGACAACCACCTCGCAGCGGTTCTAGCCCATGGGGGGAAGAGCAAAGGTTCGGGATGCCGATTGGAGGCAGATAAGGATGCGGGCAGCCTGGGTGCGGGCACCCACCGCACCGCCAAGACTCTGCCTGTGGCTGCCGGGCCACCTGAGAACAGTTGCTACTCCCGTGCCCCACAGGGGCAAATATGGCGAGGAAGGGGATAGGCCACTTCCTTCACCTACTCGGGTTTCTTGGAGGAAATTCTCCCACTCGCACTTCCTTACCTGCTCGGTGGGATCAGGCTCCCGGCTTGCAGCGGTGCCCACAGCTCCAGCCCAGCGCGCAGGTCGGATCGGTCGGTTCGCAGCGGGAACGGAATCGAAGACTGTGCGGGTGGAGCACCGGTTCCCACCTGCAGCTTCTTTTAACCGCGCCCCACCCCGCCTCTGCCTGACGCCTCACGGGAGGGCTGCGGGAGAGGAGCGCGGGTACGCGATGCGATGCGATGCGCCTGATGAGGTGCACACCGCCCTCCCTCCGGGCCGGGGGCGCGGGGCGGATCACCTTCTGTGAAGCAGGGCGCAGAGGGGCCGTCCCTGTGGGGCTAGGGGAGTAGGGCGGGTCTGTCTAAGGGGCGGTAGATTAGAGGACTCAGATGAGACCCTTCTCTGGGGTCAGTGACCACGGCAAGTGCTCTCTAGGAGAGGTGCCAGCCTAAGCACCAGGTGCAAAATGGTCTTCTCTTGGGTTGGGGACACAAGGCATGTCCCTTCTCGTGGATGTGGGTGGAGCGTGGACCGCGATGGGCAAGCTCAACCAGGTCCCGACAAGGGCAAGGAAGAGTTGCCCGCTGAAGTCTTGCTAGGGCTGGACACTGGAGGCTCCAGTAATGAGGTGAGGGCTGCCCAGAGCGTCAAGGGAACAGGCTTTGGGTGAGTGGGCCCAGCGCCAGCAGCGAGTCTCTTCTGTTGGTAGTGGTGTTAGAGAGGCAGCTGCCATGTTTTCATCTCCCTTTCTGGACCCTTTGGGCACCCTCTCCTCCATTGCAGCCCCGAGGTTCTTTATTCATTAATGACCACTTAGGAGTCACAAGTGTTGTTTTTATTAGTCACTGAATCCCTTAAAGTCTTCTCCAGGGAAGTGAAGGGGATTTCCCTCTGGTCCGGTGTCACTGAGAGACCCCACTGTGTCTGCAGTCACAGACAGGGCAGGGAAAGGTGAGGACAAGCACAGAGGGTGGAATGGGAGTTGCCATACTGGAAATGTTGGAAGACATTTAGGGATCGGGTTTCACGGAGCTTGTCTTATCCTACAGCAGATAAGGAATGTGTGACTTGATTATTGCACAAATTTGGTTGGTATTTATACTGTCCCCACCTTAGCTATATTCTATTTGTTGGGTCATATTCTCTCCCCAAACAAGAATTAATAGTATTTCCTAAAATGTCTCTCCCAGGTCATGGAAGTTGAGCCAACACTTTATGAAAACTCACCTTCCAAAATACAAGGTTCTCAGACTCGGCCCCGAATCATGCAAATTTAGAGCATTTCAGCGGTCCCTGGAATAGCCCCAAACCCAGGGATGGAGATAGAAATGGGACAGCTGTAGGCTGCCCTGTTCCTCCTTGCCTCCCACAGCCTGGACTCTTCACAGTTTTAGTTCCTTCTCCATTCCACTGGAAGCAGGCATTCCAGCAGGCTCACCTGGGGCCGCAGGTAAACAAGTACCACCACCCCCCCCAAAACAGATTGTCAATCTCTTTGGAGATCATTACATTTAAGTTTTAAGTTCTCCTTTCTCCTTTTTTCATTCCTACAATTGCACTTTGCACATAGTAGGCATGGGTCTACAAGCATCTGTGCATTGCTTGGCAGAACTGAACCAACACAGCAGATAATCCTAGAAAACAACTTTTGCCAGGGCAGACCAGAGGAAGATGCTCCAGGACCACACAGGACAGAAGTCAGACAAAAGAGCGCGACAACGGCCTTATTGCACAGGTGTCCAAAGAGGAGCCCTCATAACACAGAAAATTACCTCTTCTCCTTCTCCTCCTTCTCCTTCTTCTTCTTTTGTTCAGATCATCTATGCTGGCTAAGAGGCCTTTGATCTTGCCCTGTATTTCTTAGCAGTTACCTTTATTGTTCAATCTCCACTTCTCATCAGGGAGGCTTGTTGCAGCAGAAATTTATGTAGACCACGTGAGCTCACTGATTTGATGAGCTTCTCATTAGAAAACTGAAAAGTCAGGCAATTAAACATGTGGTAAGGATACAAAGATGTCCTGAGTAGGGACGGATCATGTGGATTTGTGTGTCAGACATGAAAACTTTCCGGAGACAGATAAAATGTGACTACCATCCCAAAGCATCCTACCACCCTGAGAAAGATCCTTGTAGACTTGGTTGTAACTGGGGACCTGAATTAATTTGATTACTCTCTTTCCTTGCATTGCAATGGTGATCACTAATACCCCAACATTAATGGGTACAAGACGTGTGAGGCATGGATTACGCAATATGAGATGAGAAGAGGTGAGCATGAGATGCTCTTTTGAACATTTCTCCCCTAAGTGCCCTCTTGTCCCTTTGCAAAAGGAGCAGAGGAGACTGTCACTCCCTCTGTCTGGAAGCAGCACATGAACTCAGGGATGGAGTCCTGTCCCATTGCTCAGGCTTTTACTGTCCAATCTGGAAACACAGGACCAGACTGTTTCCACTGGCATAGTTCTCCATGCCTGGAGGAGAGGAAAATATGTGTTCTTTGAAATAAAAGCTAAGTTTTGTCTCTTCATTCAGCAAAAGGCCCATGTGTTTAGTAGACCATTTTTCATTGGGTTTTGTCTGATTCTGTTTGCAGGACCGAGTGGGGGTTAAGTACTTCGAGAGGATGCCCATGGAAGGAAAGAGTTACTTTCACCACTTCGTATCAAAGGCACAGAACTGCAATGAACTGGCCCCTTATTGCTATTGCCCATCTCGGTCAAGCAGCTGAGGTAGTGTCGTCTGTCAGGTTTTGCCCTGCAAGGTCACTTTCCCCCTCTTCCACAGAGTACTGCTCTGATGACCTACCTAAGGTGTGTTGATCATCTGTTAGTGTTTGCAGTGACATTTGCAGTGTATATCAGCACGCTCTCATGGGTATTTATTCTGCTCTGTGGGTTCCAACCCCATGCTATTGTCATTGTTTTGATGTTCGGACTGTTTCCACATGTTGGAAGTAAAGAACTTCCTTTGGGTGACCTGCCTCCGACTTCCCCTTTGTTGTGCACCTGTAACTGTGTGTTTATGTGCATGCTGCAGCTGTCTGTCTGTCACTACAAGATGCTGCAGGCTGGAGTGGGCGGTGGTGCTGCACACCTTCAACCCCAGCAATTGGGAGGCAGAGGCAGACGAATCTCTGTGAGTTTGTGGCTGTGGGGGCCAGCCATGATAAGCTAAGTCTAGGCAGGTCACCCAAAGGAAGTTCTTTACTTCCAACCATTATCATCTGCCAGAGTAGAACTCGGCCCTCCATAAATTTAATAAGAGGCCCGAGTCTCAGTTTACCCTGAAGCAATACCTGGTAGCAGGAAAGAACCACAAGCTGAGATAACCTGACCTTCACCCAAGAGCAGACCATTCAATGGAAATGCCTGGCATTCCAAGTGCTATAGATAGAAACACCTGCCGGCACACTCACCAGGACAACCCTAGACAAATCAGCCAATCAGGGATCCTGAACCTCAGAGACCCCTCACCCCCACCTTTACTACTATAAAAACCCAATTCTAACTGAGCTCGGGGCTCTCTGGTTATTCCAATACGCTGGATGTGCAGAGAGACCGAGTTTGCAAACTTGATTAAAATAAAGGCTCTTTGCTTTTACATATGGGACTTGGCTTCCTTGGTGGCTTGCGTGGATTTGGGCTAGTCTGCCTTACCAGAACTAGCTGCAGGACAGGCTCCAAAGCATCAGAGAAACCCTGTCTCAAAAAACCAAAAGGAGAGGGGGAGATGCTGCAGGCTCACCTTAGTTACTCCTGGCTCCAGTCCTGGAATATTTCCCTAAAGAGTTGAGTCCCTTTACTGGAGTTCCACCGGATGGTGCATGCTTGCTTAGTCATTGCTGGTCTTCCTGCTCTGCTGGGATATCCTGCTGACACATCCTCTGGCTCTTCCTAACCCCCACACAAGTGCTGGGTTTGGTGTGCTCTGGGATCCCAGCTGGTGTTTGTCAAGTGAATTCATTCAAGAAGTGTTTATTGGACTGGGGGGGTAGCTCGGTGTAGCAGTCACCGAGAATGTGTGAAGCCCTGAGTTTGATCCCCCTTCACAGCCTAAACTAGGTGTGGTAGTGAGCAGCTGTAATTCCAGCACTCAAGAGTTGAGGCAAGAGGGTAAGAAAAGGGTATCCTCTGCGACACAGTAAGTTCAAGACCAGCCTGAGTTATTTGACACTTAGTTGCAAACATTGGAAGAATCCGGGTTGTTAAAAATGAGGGAAAGAGTGGTCCTAGCACATTTGCCCATCAGTCAGGTGCCTCGTGCTGCCCGGTGGCAGCTAGAACATAACACTGCTTTCTGTAAAAATGGTTTGGCCTGACAGTGAAGTGTGACGTATGCTGTTGCAGGGTAGGAGGGTGTCCAATGCAGAGGTGGCCCCCTCCTCATACAATCATCTGTTGACAGGCTTCTACAGGGAAGCACAGGGGATGTCTTTACGGTTCTTTACTCTCTAGGCCCATGTTCAGCAAGGATTACATCCTAGGCCCCAAGGCCAGGACATTTTCTGTTGGAAGTGTGTCTGCTAGGTCATGGCCACACATGACCTGCTGTTGAGCCTAGAGAGAAGGTTGCCAGGCGGTGGTGGGGCACGCCTTTAATCCCAGCACTCGGGAGGCAGAGGCAGGAGGATCTTTGTGAGTTCGAGACCAGCCTGGTCTACAAGAGCTAGTTCCAGGACAGGCTCCAAAGTCACAGAGAAACCTGTCTTGAAAAACAAAAAAAAAAACAAAAAACAAAAAAAAAAACAAAAAGAAAGAAGGAAAGAAAGAAAGAGCCTAGAGAGAAGGTCACAAAAGCTGGGGGATCTGAAGGTTATTTCCACCTGAGAGCCTGATACACTGGCCTTCTGAGAAAGTGATCTGAAATGTCAACATGTAGGACATTTTCCCAAGAACTTCTGAACTCTCCATCTCTGGTTTCTTGCTGCCTATGGCTCTAATCTAAAAACATCTTCTCACAGACTACCATGCAGGGACCACGAGGGAGTGCTACTTACTGATTTTCTCGATGTGGCTTGCTCAGCCTGCTTTCTTATTCATCTCAGGACCACCTACCTACCCAGGGTGGCACCACCTGCAGTGGACTGGACCCACCCACATCAGTCATTAATTAAGAAAAATGCCCCACAGGCTTGCCTACAGTTCTTCAGTGGAGGTTCCCTGTCTCCAGATGCTTGTTGTTGGTGTCATGTTGACAAAAACTAACCAACACAGGTTGTAAAATTCTTCTACTACATTTTATGGAGATTATTTTTCTGATTTTATTTGCTTTTTAAAAGGACTTTAAAAAAGTGTTTCCAGCATTTCTTTAATAATTTGCCAGTAACTTCTTTGGGATGCTTCCATAGCAGGACAGAACTCATTTCAGAGTAAGACTAACCAAGCCTGAAATCCACCTTTGGGTGATTTACTAAAATACTTTCACTGTGGCCGTGGAAGACTAAGTTACATCACATAGGAATATCACACAGAACTATTTTACGATATAAAGACAAACAAGATGGAAAAGGTTTCAAGTTTTATTTCTCAGGAGACCTGAAAGGGATGGAAAAATGGGGGACAGTTTTTCAGTTGGGGTGGCTAAAATTGGGGCAACTGGGAGAGTCTGATGTGTGCTGGTGACAGTGCGGAGACAGGCTGGCCTGCTTAGAGTGGAGGGCTTGTGCTGGGAATAAAAGGACACAGTGGTCAGGGGTGTGCGGCTCATCTGGGAGAGATGTTGAGCCTAGGACATGAGACAGGGACAGCACTGGGCAGACTGAATTGGAGATCTTAATGAAGGTTGTACTTAGGAGCTAATGTGCTATGATCACATGCAGTAGGGTGAAAGGTCCCTTTGAAATGACCATGTGTAAGATGGTGCTAAGAGGTTCTTCTTCTTCTTCTTCTTCTTCTTCTTCTTCTTCTTCTTCTTCTTCTTCTTCTTCTTCTTCTTCTTCTTCTTCTTCTTCTTCTTCTTCTTCTT